>OX388308.1:14043392-14263289 GCA_947579605.1 Athripsodes cinereus | reverse complement strand
AAACTGAACAAGAAACTAAGAAGCTTATTATTTTATAACACTTTTCCATTTGTAAGTCGAGTGACTCGGATTCGGGAACTCTGTTAACGTTACGAAAGCGAAAAAGTGTACCAGCCAGGATATATAGAACTAAACCTTTTCAGTCTACCCCACAAAGGACGTGACGTGATGCTATGTAAATAGATAATAATAATATGTAAGTAAGGTCCACTGAAAGGATTTTTTCACTCCTCGTTATGCATGTGTCCTTTATCAAAAAGATTTATCTCTTAAATTTTGTCGAGTAACTACCCGTAGATACTTGTAAGCAATCAGCAACCCAATTATTCTGTACAACATTCACGTATTCATTTACACAAAGAGTACCTTCTTTTATTAGGTAGATACCTACAAATAGTACAACGTGGCTACCTATTTGATTGCCACATAGAAAATTCACCGTTAACAAGGCCTTCAATAAACATGATAATAAGTTCAGACATAGAACCATTGTTAATGCTTTTTCATCATTCCTGTTGTTAACAAATTTCAATTCATTTGGGTACAAAGATGTGAGAGGGTCAGATATTTATTTTTCTATACGTTCCTCTGTATTCAGTACGTGAGTAGACACTTAGAATTTTTTGTGTATAGGAGATGGGATTGTTTCACGTATTGGAGATAATAGAAGAAATATGTAGTATTGTATTTGAGTACATGCACATTCTTTTAAAAGATTAACAACACCGTAGAGTGAGAAGAAAAAAAAGACAAAATATTTAATATAAGATAGGTAGCTTATCAAATGTTTGGTGTCAACCTTTTGGAATTCAATTTATAATAAATTATAATCTATACTGGTATTATAAAGAGGAAAGATTTGATTGTTTGCATCGAATAGGCTCCGAAACTACTGAACTGTTTTGAAAAATTCTTTCACTATTGGGAAGCTACACTATCCCCGGGTAACAAAGGCTATATTATATTTTCAAAAAAATTAGGGATCTTTACTTAAACTATTTTTTTTAAATACCTATCTACTCGTGCGAAGCCGGTGCAGACCGCTTGTTTTTAAATAAAAAAGAAGAAATCACTATTTCCCACTATGAATCCTATGAATTATAAAGCGAGTCGTAATTAGCACTTGTTTCCACGAATTCCGCTCAATAAGTGGATAATACGAGTACAGTGATTTCTTTTATTCTATTTATAAATTATAATTTCATTCTTTTGATGATATCAAAAAAATCAGGTACCTACAATGTTGAAGTGATAGATAAATAATATATACATAATTAAATCTTTCTGATTAGTAAAATCAAATAAATGCGTTTTCTCATTAATTAATAATTATCTATTATAATTATGTAAACATGTAGGTATATCAAATAAGTTAAGGCTGCACTTTAGATAATTATAAAATAATATAATAAGCTTTTAATAGCTTACTGTGAAAGGGGTATAAGGTTGTATTTGGGTTTATAACCACAAAAAAACCAGATACCTATATCATTAAAAAAAAAAAAAAAAATTTACATCATAAAGGTAGGTATATATTGTAAACATGTTTGTACATATACCTATTAAAAAGTATCTATATTTTTTTAACATTAAGACAGCATTTTTGGACAAATATATATTGTGGAAGGAAAACTATAGGTAGGTATGTGTGTCTCCATGGACCATCAACTTTATTGTGGTAAGGATATATTTGTAAGTACAAATCGTGTGTGGAATGTAAATGACATACTCAGCGGTAAGTATATAGGTACACAGCAGTGGCGGGACTTGACTTTTTGTATTGGTCATGTTTTGTTAATGTGAATTTTTACTATTTACCTATACAAATTGATATAGTAATTTAACAAATATTTTATTTTTCTTCCCCCTCCAGTCGCCTAATTTTCAATTTAGTAAATGTAAGAATTTGAGACACTTCACGATAATATGGTTTTTTTAGAATAATTTCAGACACCCAGCTTTTTTTTTATTTATACTTGCAAAGCACGCCACTGGTACATAGGTATAATGATAAGGGGATGGTTCTGTAGTAAAATTAAACAGTTAAAATAATAGAAATAATAATGTATGATTGTGTATGTGCCTTTTACATATAATGTTACATCATATCGTCACGGTATATGAATATGAATTCCCACAGAACATCGCAATATGTATCTGACATTAGTACGTACCTACTCATGTGGTGGTAATGGTAATATTCGTATCATGTAGGTAATGTGATTCTGTATTAGGAGAATTGTGGCAATATAATATAAAGTACATAACCTTTACGGTATGTAACTGTATTCTGTTAACAGATACCCACGTACCTATTACAAAAGTGTTCATAAAATTTGTGAAGGGAGAAAAAAACGAGCAATTTCAAATAATACATTAAGGTACTTAATTTATATTCCAGTTCAGTAATAGGTGCATATGTATTATTATCAACAATAGTAATGAATTGTTGTAGATATAAAAATCTATTTGAAATTTTAAATACAATTAATTAAAAGGATGTTATGTATGTGGTAGATAAATGCTACCTATGTGAGAAAAGGGAAAATTAGTTACTTCACACCCTCAAACTCTTGGAAAACCCTATTCCCGTCGGGGAAGGAAAGATACAAGTGAGTGGCTTTAATTTGAATACTTAGAAACAGTTTACAGATTAATATAATACATTATATGAGAGTGAAATATCGCAAAGAGTATTTTACTTTAATGGTTCATAATGAAACTACATTGCGTAGGTATGATAAAATTTACATAAAATATATTTTTACTTGCAACATGAGTTCATTTTGTAATGGCAATTAAAGTTTAAATTAACAGGAATATTGAACTTATGTAAGTAGTAGTAAGTACGTATTGATTTAAGGGCAGTTAATACTATGGAGTCTCCACGAGGTAATATTTACACTTTCAATAAAAATGGAAAAATAACATTTACATTATTTTTAACTACCTTTGCGCACTGACATCGTATAAGTATAAAAATATATTTATTACACGATTTAATACATATTAAATTGCTCATTCGCATCATTTTTCAAAACTGTGTAAATATTAATTGATATGATTTTTAAAATATTAAGAGATATTCACATGGTATGTTTTAATTTGTTTTTTTGAGTTTGATATGTACAGTATTAATGTTTTGTACTTAATACATACATAATATGTGAAAGTCCATTACATTAATTTAATTTAATATAAAACATGTAATAAGAATAAGACTATATAAATATCCGTTATTCAAATATAAAATTACCACATTCCCGAAACTTGCTACCGTTTTTACGTCTATATACTGGAGAGCTATTAAAACAAAATATATGAGGGTTGTAAAATTACCAATTACTTTTTTGTCCGCCATAATAGGAACGATCGTTTATTCATTGAAAACTCTGTAGTTTTTCAAGGATCATTGGGTCCTTAAACGTATAATATTATACATACTGCGTAGGAAGTAGGTATACTTATGAATACCTTTATGGTTAATAGAGGTATACTTTCGTCTATTTCTCTCACATTTCTAAACCTTTACAACAATTAGCAGTTAAATTAATAGTTCGTCGGTAGTCTGGAGGTAGAGTCTCGGCCTCGTGAACAAGGGGTCCGTGGTTCTATACCAGGTGCCGCCGAACTCCCCTTTTACGTCACAAGCTTTTAGCTTACTGTGAAAGGTGTATAAGGTTGTATTTGGGTTTATAATAAAACCCAGGTACCTATATGTTATATAAAAAAAGAAAAATTAGCAATCAATACAAGCATCTGTGATGCAAGAAAAATCTCACAAATTTCGTTAGATAAACGTTTATGGTATTTATTTCAATTTTTAATTATTCAGTAACGCAGCAGGACTCAGACTGTCAGACTTGCCTAGAGAAATAAGGGACACTACTCCAATAAGAAGATTTAAAAAGTTGGTCTTGGAATTTTTGATATATATTATGAGGACTGAGAAATTGTAGTAAAATGTTTTCTTTGTTAGTGTAAATTTGTGAGTGTTTTTGTTTTATTATTTCTATGTGTTTTTTTCAAACTAAATAATCTTTTTTTATTAAATATGTACAAGAAACGATTCTGTGAATAAAGAAATTTGAAAATACCATAACTTTATTATTGTTATTTGTCCAATTATGCGTATAACACCTTTGCATTTTCTTTCATATATAGGTAAGTGTCTGCATGGATAATGAAAAAGGCATTGTTTCGTTACTATACAAGATTAAAGAAAATGATATATCAGTTTCATCACCATTCTTATTTTATTTCATTGGGTCTTCTGCTTGAATCATTATTCATCAATTTAAAAGAGTTATTCCATTATATGTTTCGCGTGCAATCTCTCCCAATATTAATTTTGAAGAGAGGGTTGAGGTTCCACATTATCAGGAACTGTAAATTTGGGTAATTTAAGTGATATCATTTTACCAATATCACTATAAAGTTTAAGAGTTCTTGTTGAATATTGCGGCCGCCCGCTCGAGCCATAACAAAAACGTGGAGGATTTATGTAACTGGTAGATAGAGTTATTTCCTTATACTGTATTACTTATATGATTTTCAAATACAATATGACTACAGCGAGGTTCTCAAGTCACTTACCCTTACCATAATATTACCTCATACAAGGCATATTCATTATTATTTTATGGCTACGGTAATATTCTACCAGCCCTTACATACCAGTATGACTTTGTACTGTGACGAAAATAAAAATGAGCACATTCCAAAGTTCTTTGGCACTTAATTAATAAACAATTTGGTTTATTTTTACAAATAAGGTATAATGATAATAATAAAAAGATAATTTGTAATCGGCGCTGTTTAATGGTCCGTGACCATCTCAAGAGCGCCGTGGCTATTTAGTTAAGTTGGAAGCTTCTTCTAGGTCAAACATGAAGTTCATGTAACGCTGCTGCCACTGCAGAGGACTCTGAGATAGGCATCGTGGTAGACAAAACAGTATTTTTGTCTCTTTCACCCGCTGTGTTGTTGCGAGTAGTCGGTGTTGTTATCCTTCTCTGTTACACTACTGGACATACACTGATCACTACACGCTGGCACTTGTGAGACAATAGAGTGATTCCCGGAAGGGGATGATTTTTTTAACACGTGTTTTGGCAATAGAAGCGGGAATGCAACACAAAATGATGACTTGTTAAAGTTTTTAAGAGACAATCAACATTGAAGAGAGACCCACCTCCACCCGGATATCTCAGGAGTTGTGAACTCCTATTTATCCGCATAATTAAACTAAATTTGTCCTCACGGGCGGGCCATTGGGCAGGCCTGAAGGGCCAACCGGCCAAAACCGCCATCGTGGGAATCTTTTAAGCAACACTCTCTCTTCAATGTCCCCTTTGAAAGATGTTTATTTAATAAAATATAAAATAATAACAATGTAGTAAAAAAAAAATAAGAATACATAGAACAGGACAAGAATAACACAAGTAATAAAACAGAAATAATATCGAATAAATGAATTATGTGTACAAATTGGTAGTAACAGAAGGCCGAGGTGAGGTGTCCAGAAACATGTTAATTGGCGTTCCGAGGGCGCGAGCCCGAGAGCCACCAGTGCCTGAATGGTGTGAAAACATTAAACCCTCCCAAAAGGGACATACCTCCCAAACCTACTCTCCACCAAGGGAGACAGGACGACACAACGAAAACACGAGTTCGCTATCGCGCCAACGCCGCAATGGGCAAAACCAACCCTAAGACCCTTCCACGTCAGGCGGGGGTAAACCCGGCTGACGCAAAAGCTCCCAACGAGATACCCACACATCCACAAACACCAAAAATGCTTTAAGGTTTCTCGGGCATTGCAGAACCTCCCCAAACCATATTGGTCTGGGAGTGTCTTCACTCATATCGTCTATCATTACATCTCTAGCATCATTCATCAACACAGACAATCAACAGTAATGAATATTAATTTATTTCGAGTTTTGATGAAGTTTAAGAGATGATGAGATGCAAAAACTACGCGGTATGGAAGGGAAAAGGGCAGAGTGCCAATAAGATAGAACGACCACATTAAAGAGGCCACACAGAGTTCACTACACGGGGCCTTGTATGTACATGGCGGAGGATCGCTCAAGATGGAGACAGATAGTCTACAGAACGACGCATGATGGTCACGATCCTCAGGATTGAGGGACCGACGGAGATGATGATGATGAAGGTATGTAGCTTCCACAAAAAGGTCATCAGTATAGTCATTTCTGATCACACTAATTAACAAGAAGTATTGGGGGGGGGGGGGTATGGGAGGTAGAATGCCAGCCTATTTAATTTTAAAACTAACATCTTAACATGTAATAATATAAGTAGGTATCTACAATAATTATTTGTTCGTTGGTATATTTCAGTTCCGGTATCACATATCTACTTTTAATTATAATATTCTAATGTTTGAATAAAAAATTAATGGCAATATGAATATGTTGAAAATATTTTAATTTATATAAGATGACATATAAGTATACGTCGTTTTGTTCAGGTATTTTGGCTTCATTGTTGAATATGAGCTTTCAACTCTTCCATATTCTTTGTTCCCTCCAACCATTTCCTTTCTACAATTTTTCCTAAATAATTAAAGAATAGGTACGTAAACAAAAATCAAAATGTCGAATAATAATTTAAAACCATCGCATTTTCTTTAGAATTGAGTATAATTTTTACAAAATATTAAGTTCCATAGGATAATTTTAGAAAGTACTTAGTTTTTGCCGCCGCACTTTAATTTTGTCTACAGATTTTTTTCATGTTGGGTTTTATTTTTAAAAATTACTAGATATGTATTAACATTCTCATCCATTATTTGGATCCAATTTCAATTCTTTTTAGATTCGAAGCTCCTCATTAAAATTCGCACATTAAACTTACTAGGTGTATAGGTAGTAGGTACATACATAATATATTTTAGCGACTGAAATGAGACAAAACAAAATATATTTTCTAGGGATTATATATAAAAATAGAAGAAAACTCTTGTTTTTAATTTCTCCAATTAAAAAATTTAACTACTTTATCAACCCAATAAATAATGAATTGAGATACCTGTTAGCTTTCTAATGAAATAATATGTTATCTAGTTAGGACAGTATTCACATTCCAAATCAAGTACATCTCATTTCCTCCTTGTAGTTTAAAAGGAACTGCAATTTTTTACTTGTATCGTGAAAGGTCAAATATAAAATCAATAACTCATTTATACAATAACAGTCCTTTATGACTCTTAAATATTAAAACCACAACCATAAAAAGGAACAGTTTTCTTTTGATTACAAAACGCGATCCTGTACCTAATATTAAGGGCCTAGGGATGACGGATAATAAAAATGTACCTATCTAGAGGTAGGTACCTAATATGTTTCATATTATTGGAGAAAGGAAAATAAACCTACACCATTATATTTTCTCCTTATGTACATTCCTATTGGGAACTTAGAAAGATATTAAGCACCTATTTATTATTTCAGAGATATTTTTTTAGTTGTAGAGTTACCTTTCCACATGACATTTCTTTCTATTAATTGCTTTTGGACGTTTCATGACTAAGCAATGTCATGATTTGCTCTTTAGTGTTCCTTTCAGAAATAAAGGGTGGGAATGAGCTAACATCACTCAGGTACTGGATAGAGAATCATCTGAATTTCCCAGAATCTTGGTGACATACTTACATACATTAGAAAAAAATATCTCCAGGGGAAAAATATCAAATCCAAAATACAGCCAAAATAAAATATTTTTGCGAGAAATATTTAAAACATTCTCAAATTTTGTTAGATAAATGCTGCAAAACGAAAAAAAGCTGGCCGGCCAAGATTTCCACGCGTCTTTTGACTACACTCTTTCGATGTCCCTTTATCCGAGTGATATCATCAAAAATTTATCAAGTTTTCATGTAGTTAATAATTCTGGAAGCTATTTTTAAATAATAATAACAATAATGGGGATATCTTTTTTATTACGCACACCGGAGATAGACTGGAAAGGAAGTATTTGAGGAAAGTTTTTGTCGGTTTCATTTCAAAAATATCCTTTTTGATTATTGTCCTTATTATTATCATAATATTTTTGGGCAACAAATCAACTGGCACGTGTAGCTGTGGAGTTTAGAATATAAATGTGAAACGGGTAGTGGTTTTGGCCAAATACCGAATATCCGGACAGAATTTTAACTCGATTTGCAAATTACTGAAACGACGTGTTAAATTTAAAACAATATATTTTGTGTGGAGTACGACGATATATTCTATGAATTTATATATGTGCATACTTATCTAGTAGTAGCGTGTCTATGGTTTTCATAGTGGGTAGGCCCACCCACAATGTAAAGTTATTACATAGGTATAATAATGTGAAAACATGGCCTCTTTTCAGCTTAAAAGTTGTATTATAAGAAAAAATAATTTTAATTTAATGAATCTATTTTTTTTAAATATCACATAAAGCGAGAGAGCGTTTGACATGAACGAGACAAAAACCCTCATCCATCACGTGTAGTGAAACAAATGATGTAGCACACTGCTCTATTGCATGAAGCGAGGTTGCTTCTGACGACATCTTATCGAATTCACTCAAATAAAATTTCAAATAATTGGATGGATATCTGCACGTTATTTTTAAATTATTAAAACTTTGAAATTATTTTTAAGCTTGGGAACCTCAGGTAAAACCCCACTTTTTGACTTGTATGGAAGACGTGCTACTGCTAATACTATACCTACCATCACAACATACATATACCACAATTGGGGTAGCCAGGAGACCAGCTGCATGTAATAAACATGCAAGCCGTCTTCTATGTGCCAATAAACAATTAAGACATTTAGGATGGGTCGAAAACCTCATCGCTGAATTTAAGATTTCAAGATGTCTTCTCTTACTGCTATCTAGGTATTTTATTATTATAGAACAAGTTAAAACGGAAATTCTGAATATGAATTTTTACAGACTGGAAGAAATTACGTATGCAATAAGTGCTTTTTTCCATGAAATGTGAATACTGCACTAATATAATTAACTTACAAGATCCTGTGTAACAATATTTATTGTAATAAATTATGTTCTTCTATTAGTATATCGTTTAATTATTATAAGTTCCTCGATCAGTGCATCGATTAATTTGCGTTTATTTCATAATTCTCGAAAGATATTATTGTTATTCGGTATCCAATCGGATATTATCAGATAGGTCGGATACCAGATATTATTATGTTTTATCTCCGTTTCGATCCTCGCTATAGAGCTGTGGTAGCTATGTCTTGTTATTTGGATTATATTCATGCCAATTATTTTAAATTACTTATTTTTGATGATATTGCTTTACGATGTAAATAAATTTATCAAATTTCATGACAAAACAATTATTATTTTTATTATCTCCTGATGTTTTTAAATTTAGTGAATTTATATTCATACTTCATGAAATATAAAAATAACCATTGAAAAGGTTCTTTAACGATATAACAAAGAAGGTTTTCAATAAAAAGGGCATTTATGTATTATAAATTAAATCGTTTTAAATTAATATTAGGAGATAAAATACTCATAATGGGTAATAAATAAAAGTCATTTAGAGAACATAATTAAATTCAATTCACATAATCTTGGGCAGTGTACCCAATGGACAATGGAGCTACCTGTATGTAATTAACATACATGTTGCTCCCTCCGTGACATAAAAAAACAAAGAAAACCAAGGTAGATAGTACACGTCATTTATGTATTCAAGATTAAATATCTTCAATATCTTATATCTACAAAATGCTTAACGAATTCCTGTCTTTTATATAAAATTGGAAAAGTTGCAGCAGGGCTACTCTTGACACAATCTAAATACGATCTTAATCTAGTTTTGATCTTGATCATACGACGCACGAAGGGACTATGGTCAAAAACACCGCGCTACCGCTACCGCGCGATCGGTATGCGCGTATTTTTGGCTAATAGTCACTTCACGCGTCGTATGATTAAGATTAAGATTGTGTCTAGATTTTGTCAAGAGTAACCCTTCTGAAAAGAGTTAGAGACATTTATGTATTCTAGAGAAACACTCGAAATTTGTATTTTTTCATTAAGTTAACTGTAATTGCAATGTTAAAATTTATTTCTGAACATTTCCATTATCTCAAAATAAACGTTGGTACAGCATTGAACAGCCCTCAATTCAAATCTAATAATGACCACATCCATCTTGTCTATTGCAATTTGAAAGCGGAAAACTTGTGTAATAATGAAATAACTCAATACTTCATATTGATGGCGTATGGCGTGCGTGTGCCGCTATGTGCTGTGTGGTGAATATAATAAAATTATATATGTATAATATGTATGTTATATAAACTTTCTGTCCTCCTCATCCTACAAACCTTGAAACACTTTCAACAACTTTCAACGACACGGTGGGTACCACTCGCATATGTGGTGTTCACATTTGGCGAATATCGCCAGGACGCCAAAATATCGTCAGCCATTTGAACCGTGTGAACAAAATGACAGCTAGTCTGAAACTATAAAAACCAGTAGAAACGATATCGTCCCAATTTAACCACCTTTCAATTTTTTAGTTTGGTGGAGCGAAAGGCGCATGCGTAGATGTGCACGGCATCCGTATCTATGTTAAAAACTTTGTAACCTATAACCTAATCTATAAATTTTAAAATGTTTCCCGTTTCGTGACAGCTGTTATCTTTGTTGTTGGTTTGATTCCTTAATTAAAAGGCGCCTTATAATCTCTACTATAGCATTTTCGACTAATAATAAACACTTCGCGATCAACATTTCGACGTCCGCCATTTTGACAGATCGTTTCTATATCGGTGGACTTTGTGAACAGGTGTGACGATCAATGAGCGTCCGGCGAATTTTGTTTTTTATGCAAACGAAATTCGCCTGGCGATATTCGCCAAATGTGAACACCCCAATAGTGAATGATAATTTTTATACTAACGACTTGTCTTGTTGTTGTCAAGATTCTATCTTACAATTCTCTGTCTCTTTAGATAAATGTTATTTTATTTCATTGTATTCTCTATCATAGTGTAGAAAAGAATATAATAAAGATGGTTAAAAAAAAAACAAAAACTTTGAAAAAGTGAGTAAATCTCATTCTTCATATGTCCATGTACCAAATAGGACAATTTTAATTTCATTGATTTGAATTGTAAAGTAAATTCATTGTATTGAATTTTAAACAAATTTCGGACGTTTGTATTAAATTAGAAGAGACATGATTAGCTTCCAGGCGCTCTAACCACTCGGCCACCTCCGATATATACCTAAGTACAATTAATTCCTGATAGCTTTTTGATTTTTTCAATTTTTCTCTCATTTGTAAATCATTATAAGTTGCGAAGTAAAAATGTAAATAGGTGTAAAAGGTAAATAGATGTCATATTATAAAACATCAAAATATATATAGCAAAGTCATAGCAAAATAGCTACATAAGTAATATTCATAAGTAGAGGGTTATTCATTAGTTTTTATTTCCCGTTTCCCAGGAAAACAACAATTATTACTTAGTCATGCAGATTGTCATACCGATATCGAAATCTTTGTTTAGTTAACTTGTAATAGTCGTAATAAATAAAAGAAATTCATAATCAACATATTATAACGCTCTTATCAAATCAGCATTCATCACTTTTATAATTAATCAAAATGATTAGAATTAAATAAAAAATAAAAATCATCGCTAAACAAAAAAAATATAGATTATTTATTTTACGTGGAAAAATTATAAAATGCTGACATGTGTTTCTTTCGGTCTGATGGTGCAGTAACTCCATTTAATTATTCTCAGTTTGCATTTTATTTATTTCTATGGTATGGTATAAATTCTTTATGGTATGTAAAAACAATATGAGAAAAGAAAAAAAATGTTTTCTTTGAAACAGTCAAAATATTAATAATACGAGTATAAACAAATAAACGCACAAATACCACCACAATTTAATATTCGGACACTATAGATAAACATTATTTTTATGGCTTTTTCGGAGAATTTGGTCACACGTGCTAAGAAAGTATCATTTCAGTTAAAATAAACTCATAATTATTATTAGTCTATTGCGAGATTGCGACCTGTGCATTTTTTTTTGCAAAAACAACATTGATTTAACATTTCCGTAAAACTTTTACAATTTCCACCTCAACTTTTTTTTTTAATTTCCCGGGATTCCCGGGAACGAATATAATCCGGGAAAAATTACCCTCTATTCGTAAGGTATAAAAAAACGTGTCAATTATCACGTAAAGAACATCTTGCATGTTTATTTCACGCAGTCGGTCTATTGGCTATACCTCTTGTGGGGGATGGTGTAATGATATAGATAGACAACAAATAAATAAGATAAATTTTGTGGTTTTTAATATGATGAAACTGAAACAATCTCTGGATTACTAAGGAAAAGCGACTCAGTACTGACAATCATTCCTCGGTACTGCAGATATAAAGTTGGACTATTTTTCAGAATCATTATAAAAAAAATGAGAATGAATCATTTTGAATTTTATTCAATGACCTTAGTATCATATAATTGGAACAACATATTCGAATAAATAAGGATGAAAGTACTTTTCTTTTAATTTTTAATACGCTGTTTTTTTGTCAACTGCTTTTTAGTTTATTACTATTCACAAAAGAGAAAAGAAGTATGAATTTACGATCTTCAGGGAAAATCTGATAGGTATAATTTATTAGACATATTGTGATAGTAAATATATTTTATTGGAAATATTATAATAATGAACATAAGGTACATATTGTTAGGTACAGAGCAGTCAAGTATACAGGCACAGGAAGAAAGCTTATATTCATAAATTAACCTCAGGAAATTAGGTTTACATACATTTATCTCGATAATAATTCATCTTGTTAGAATGAAAAGTGCGGTATTTATGAGGCGAGCGAAAATTTAATAAGTTTATTATTTTATTCATTTATTAGCAACAGTTTTTTTCACAATGATTTGTAAGCCAAAACCAGGCTACAAACTCAAACAGTTTGTGTTTATTTCCATAAATTTATATGGAGTCTTACAAAATAAACGTCAATTCAATCAATGAATGTAATATAATTTCGTCTAATATAGTGCAACAAAAATAGGATCTCTTTCAAGTGGAACTGCGTCCAATAAACATCCCTTTTCTGCAAGTAACAATTTGTCAGACATGAAGAGTTTTGATATGAAGAGTTGTATAGTAAGTAGATAAATATATTGTCAGCAAATCCCTTTTGCTTTTTTATTACTAATAAATATAAAATCACATGGCATAAATACTCAACATTCTTTAAAAAATAGTTAACAGAGAGTTTGCCATATTTATTCATAAGCTGAGTGATCGATCTTAGAAACTGAATAGTGTATGTATTATAACTTTTCTATTATTCTCTTTTAATTCGTGTATTCACATCGTTAGGTAAACTATAATAACTTTTATATAGTTATCACTATTTAAGATTGGTTATCTCAGACGGTTATCAGTGTGCAGGCGCTGTTTACAGCTGCCGCCACGCGTCACCATAGCTCTTGGATAAATACCCGTTTTTACCGTTCATATTGATCCTATAATTCTCAGTTTTCGTGCAAATATAAAATCTAAAAACGACAACTTCATTTATCAACAGCATTCTTAAATCCAAACATGTGTTATGAACAACCGTTTCTGAGAATTACGGTCTAGTGTATTAGAGCCTGTCCGCACTGCGATTTTTCATCGCGCGAATTTTTTTCCGCAATTCTGTAACACATTGAATCTTATGGGAGTGTCCGCACTTGCGATTAGAAAATCGCGCGGAAAAAAAATCTGTGATTTGATGCAAATTTGGTGCGAATAATTTCCGCGCGAATATTTTGCATAGTATGCAGTAGGTATGGCTATGTCCGCACTGCGAATAAAAATCGCAAATTTTGCTCAGTCGTGCGCCGGCACTCACGATGAGATGATCGAGATGTCTTGTGCTTCGTCTCCCGATCGGGCCATAGAAAATGAGGACGACATTGAAATTGAAAAATTAATGACAATAAACACATCCGACCTCCCGTGTGGGATAAGTTTGATCAAAATACTTCACTTATTTTAGAGGCATTAACTATGTAGCAATTTCTAGACATTTTTTAAAAAATATATTTTTACTTGAATTTCCATGCTTATTTGTAACATGAAATTCATGTAAAAAATAAACAGAAATTCAAGTTATTTTTTTTAATGACAAAAATACTTCGATAGAACATTGAATTGAACATCGGTGAGATTGTGGGACGAAATATGTGAAGATTTATATTGGGAACAAATTCTTTATTATTTTTTAATTTATTTTTTTAATAATAAATATATTTATTTCCAAAGTACACAATACAATTATTTTCAATAAACGATAAAAAACAATCATAATAATATTCTACATCCCTAGTAGAGATAGGTATCTCGTGTATAGGGAGGGAGTATAGATCAATTAAAATACACTAATTAATTATTATATACTTATATAATTCATTGTTAATTTTTCTTGGTCTGTGTGTAGGTTTAGGGTAGATGTTTATTTATTTTCATATTGTCATGAAATTGACCCTTTCGATGAATGATAATATTCTGCAAAATACTGTCATCTTTTGATACGTCTGTTATGCCGCAGCCGAAGTATCAATTGAAATTTTTCTGGTGTCCATTAGACGTTCGTCTCAGCCGGGAACTGCATAGAAATGACAAAAATCGCGCGATTTTTATTCGCAGTGTGAACAGAGTGAAATTTTGATCATGGAATTGAATTCGCGCGAATAAATTCGCGCGGAAAATAATCGCAGTGCGGACAAGGCCTTATTATCTAGTGTCCTGCAATGTGTAACAGAGACAGCAACACAACATCGCCACCCACAACACATAGCGGGGGAAAGTGACAATAAAACTTCAGAACGCGAGAGTCGCTGATAAATACTTTATATGAATGTGTATATCAATGTACACATGGGTAACACAAACAAAGACACTAACATTCAAGAGCAAACTGAAGACATCGCTCGTCCAACAGAGCTTCCTGCGCCCTTGAAATGGATTCTCCATTAAACGGCGCTGAAGAAATCATCCATCATCCATCATCATCAGACAGCGGTAGAAACAAAAAAAATGCCTTTACCTCATAACTTTAAAAAAATCTCTAATACTAATTTGACGTCAGTTAAGAATTTTGTGTAGATAATACATTTTGATATTACATTAATTATCTTGCTATTATCTTCAGACGTAACATGGAATATGACTTCCACTGTCAAAATAAATAATTTTAATATTAAAATATTACAAACTTCATCCATTTAAATACTGTATTTTGAGGACTTTGTAGTTGTGTGCATCGAAAGTGTCTTCACTAGCTGACGAGTTGTATTTCTGTATATTTATACTATCGTGCCATCCTCCACAAGTGGGATGGCCAGTAAGTTAATTAATTAAATTTATATTTTTCGATAACTTTGTCTGAAAAGAGTTGTCACTTGAGATAGAAGTATAAAGTGACAATATTTCACTTGAGATAGAAGTATAAAGTGACAAGAGTTGTCACTTGAGATAGAAGTATAAAGTGACAATATTTCTCTTTCATACTACAAAATACATTAATAAACAATTCAATTAGCTCATACATTTTTTGACTCTGAAACAGATTTATTGATTTAATAATAAGTATATTCGTTTTATAGATTACAGATATTATATTTTATATTATACAAATATATTTGGAATATAAACTCAGAACAAAGATACTGTTGTAGTGTTTTGTGTTGTCCTGAATATTTTATTGAAAATTGATGTATTCCGTAATAAACTAATCTCAAAACAAAATATTACACAAAAAAGATGGAATAACAAAAAAAAAAGATTTATTCCTTAGTTCATATCTATTATTCTTGGCATTTTTCATGTAATATTAATACCTTATATAAGCGTATACACATTTTTTTTATCAAATTGTTTCTCACATTTGAATGGGAAAGTCCCAAAACTCTTATAAATTGAAGAAACGGAACAAAAAATTCTTCTTACAAATTTTATTTCTTCTCACTTATGATATTCTCAGGTAAACCGTAAATTGTTTATATTGTATATCTTTTGTACATCCTAATTTTGATCAACATTTCTATTAAATACGCAATAGAATAAGTCTATCTATCTATCTATTCCCTCACGCCGTATCCCAAGTGGGGTAGGCAGAGAGAACGGAACGCCAATTAGATCTTTCCTTTCATACATCTTTCGCCTCATCCACAGTCATACAATTTCTCATGCACGCACGCTCGATTTCTCTTACTCAAATTAAGACTTGTTCATATTATTTCATAGAGCACCCGGCAAAGTATTGGTCACCCGCTCTTTTACCTAAGTTTTCAAGTGTCCTATAAAAGGCAGATAATTGAAAAATAAATAATTTTACATCTTAAATTCAGCGATGAGGTTTGGCACCCATCTTGAATATCTGATTTCTTTGTTGAAATGGAGAGGACTGCTTGGATGTTATTTTAATGCGGCTGGCCTGCTGACTACTCCACATGTGGAGTATGTCGTGATGGTTTAATAGTAGGTAGTATAAGTAGTTGTTCATTTTGCATTCTCGTACAAGATGGCGTACAGCACTCAATAAAGTTTTCCTTTCAGTGATCGGGTTCATAAATTTCTCATTGATAAAGTTTAGTAATAAACTATTATAAATTTATTCATAAAATTGATTGATCACGTAGTAACATAAAGTTTCAAGAAGTTTAGGTCCTTTAACCGCAATACAAAGATGTATTATTAAGAAAGTCGAACCGTCTTCAAAACGAAATAATTCTCAATATAAATAGATCTATTAATTAAATAAACTATTTGGTAAATCATAGACGCACACAGATAATTTCAAATAATTTTACAGTTTGGTTTGCCATTTCTATATACTATTAAACTTAATAAGGTACCTATGATTAGACAATAAGGTATTTGGTTGGCTTGAACAATGAAATTGTCTCTCGAGTACTTATTTGGTGACGAAGCGTTGAGTCCACATTCAAATGATTGATAAGCTTATTTATTACGTATTTTAGACTGATTCTATGAAATAAATGTAGTTTTCACTGGAAATTGTCTAATAATTGTTAGACAGGAATGGATAAGATATACGTCGCGATGTGGCACTTAGATATTCTTCTTCTAACATACCCCTAATACCAGAACCTGGTGCTGTCTGGGGTTAAAATTTACAATCTAATATTAATTTTATGCATGTTCTTATCATTGTTAAATATTGTGTCATAATTTATTATTGAATAAATTATTATGAGTACTTATAAAAAGTCTGATTGAGGAGATAAAACAAATTAAGAAATCTGCATACAAAGCGTCGATGTCCTCTTCCTATAAACTAATAAAAAAGGTTTATCAAAATACCGTATTAATAGAATGACAAGAAAATATCGAAATGATAAAGTGTTCGACAAAAATCTTCCACGATGTAATTAATTTTTTTTCGATGTCGTTTTATAGAAATGTTAAAATCGTTTTCGTACCCATATGAAAATAATTTATTTTTTTTCATAAAAAGGGTTTCATTGCCAGTAATAAAAAAAGCGTTTCATATTAGATTGGTATGTAGGTATGTTATGTGGAAACAGTTATATACTTAAACATCAACACTAAATAGATGATATTGTATTACATAAGTACAACTTATGCATAGAAAGATTATTATATTATAGTACGTTGAGTTGGTTGTGTGTATAATATTGTTATGAGATTTTCCCGAAATTAATTTCATTATGATCAGAAAATCCTCCTCAGCTGAGAGAAGTATGTCTGTGTACAAGTAAGTCTCTCACTGTGAAACAAACTAGTAACGTAACGAACATTTTTTTATGTATAATATAATGTAACATGTAAAAGGCTCACGCCGTGGATGTATTTATAAATTTCTCCATATTATCCGGAATGGAACATGTCCCCGCTCTTTTTTGTGAATTACTTAAATGTATTTTATTAACTGCATTGGTGGTGCACAAGCAGTGTGAGTACATAATATTATCAAAGGGAGTGTCACGCCAAGTCTTATAATCTCGGCGTGTTCACAATACCAAAATTATATTTATTTGTTCATTCTTTACGGTGTATTGATCACAATACAAAACAATTTTATATAAAAATGCATTCACATTAAATACAATCAATATACAGAGGGCGAGTTAATCGCAAAGACGCGATCTCTTCCAAATAGCTCAAACGTACAAACTAAATAAATTAAATTATGTAAATAAAAACTCTTACAAAATGTGTATAATAAGCATTACCTATACCGGAGTTTAATAACATTTTAAAAACAAATCTACAATCTGTAATGAAACTGTAGCAAAATAGTGTAATAAAAATAAGTATAGTAATAGAGTGTAATAAAAATAGGACTGTAAAAGTGAAATAAAATTAAGACTGTAATGAAACTGTAATAAATAGTGCATATACCTATATAGTTATAATGAGATGCTCCCCTTATACCAGCATAATTAGGCTGACTGGGGACGAATATCTATCCACGGAAAAAATAGTAGTTATATTTTGAATTTGTTAATACATATTGTAAAAAAAATTCTTGAATTGAATTGAATGGAATTAAATTATATACCTATAAGAAATTATGTGTTATTATTAATTTAAGATTTTCTCAAACATTCCTATACTTAGTCGATTTCAGGTATTTTTGGTAAAAGATGAGCCCAGCTTATGATTAATTGAAATTTACACATGATGAAAATGAGATCGGTATTTTGTTATAGGTACATGACTAGGTATATACATATTATAATACATGTCTCTAATCGAGATTAATATTACTTATAGATAGTCAGTACCAAATATGATATCATCGGGTTAGTGAATTTAAATGTAGACTAAATTTTGTTATTCTTTACCACATCACTAAATTATTACGTTATAAAGATCCACATATATACCATCATATTAGTATCTATATTACTAAGTAATATACATTGATATATTATAGCTGGATATATACCTAATATGTTGTCAATATTGTTACCATTATTATCAAGCTATAAAATATTGTAACTTCTTCAAAGTTTCTTTTTGCCTATTACAATATAGGTAGGTAGGTACCTAAAAGATATTCTTCTTGCCTACTACAATATAGGTAGGTACCTAAAAGATATTCTTCTTGCCTACTACAATATAGGTAGGTACCTAAAAGATATTCTTCTTGCCTACTACAATATAGGTAGGTACCTAAAAGATATTCTTCTTGCCTACTACAATATAGGTAGGTACCTAAAAGATATTCTTCTTGCCTACTACAATATAGGTAGGTACCTAAAAGATATTCTTCTTGCCTACTACAATATAGGTAGGTACCTAAAAGATATTCTTCTTGCCTACTACAATATAGGTAGGTACCTAAAAGATATTCTTCTTGCCTATTACAATATAGGTAGGTAGGTACCTAAAAGATATTCTTCTTGCCTACTACAATATAGGTAGGTACCTAAAAGATATTGTTCTTGCCTACTACAATATAGGTAGGTACCTAAAAGATATTAGAATTCTCAACAGGTTTTAAAGAATGTAAATAAAGTATACATACATATAAAAATCCCAACTATAGAAAAACTTATATACCTATTTACATACGCATATACATAACCAAAGTTTAACAAGGCAAAGTAATATTAGATAATTATATCTTACAAAATATCTTGTAAGTATCGTATAGCTACTATACACAGACCTCTACGTGATATAATGAAATTAATAATAAGAAGACAATAACAAGTCCTGAGTGAGAAGCAATTCTGACTGAAATTTAATTTTATTTGTTTTTCGGTTATTTTCATTTTTTTTCTTGTTGCGTGTGTGAGTTCATTCTAGTAGATATTATGTGTGACTACAAGCACTTTTATAATGCTTACACACATCTATAATAGGGTTAGTTGGAAGACATCACATTCTAGCGATAAACTCGCCCTCTGTATATTGAATAACTGATATTTTTATGATACTTTGTATTGATTTAAAATAATGTAACCAATGTACAGTGAAGAATAAAATAAATAAATATAATAATAATATAATGTATTATATTCAATAAGTACTTAAATCATATTTTGGTCATTACAGAGACTATATAGATCTTTGCTGTGTGCTCATACCGCCTATCATCCAAAATTCTTCTAAGACAATTATTTTCGAAACTTACCTTCTGGTCTCGAGGCTTAGATGTATCAAACAGGATTAAATTATCCACATGTTAAAGATCGTGCTGTACTCTCACAGATACTTTGCTCTCCTCTTGCTGAGGCAGAGGTACACCATCAGAACCCGCAAAAGATTTTCTAAGGAGGTAGTCCATGACGATGACCAAAATAAATGGCGCCAAAAAACAGACTTGCCGGACTCCAGTTGTGGTCCTAAAGGTGTCTTTTCTGATATGTGCTAGGTAAGATTAGGTTCATAGGTACATAGGAGTGCTTTTTGCTGTATAATATTATTTTTAGAGCATGTCAAAAAATGACATTTGATTTATGCGAATTGTAGATATCTTATAAAATATGAGGAGACATGTCTGTGAGACTTGTTGATATAAATTATAAACGTCTGCTGAAATTGATTGATTTAATTTTAATACCCTCTAAAATTAACTTCCTAATGAAAGCAAAGTTTATCTTTAAACATGAAATAATAACAACTGACATTTGAGTATACCTATGTTCTAAGAATTTCCTTTTACCTCGAGTGTTATATTATGTTATATTACATTAATGGTTTACTGTTTGTGTACGTCAGTACTCAGATATTCAATCAGATTTATTTTGCCTATATTTAAACATCTTATAAAGGTGATGCTTGGTTAATGGTATTTATTCAAGCTTTATATTGATTTCAACATAAATAGCACTATGATCAAATGCATTGAAGCTCGGAGAAGCATATACTTATAAAATAAAAACTAAATACTCACATTGATCACTCGAATCGATCTCACTCGAATACTCACATTGTAGGTATCGGATTAATTAAGAGTTCATGAAATATGAAATGACACACAAATAAGTAACACTAAATACCTACATTATCTACCAATATTCCTAATTTAAATTTCTTGAAAACAATACTCACGACCCACGTTCCTATTTGACATTTTAAGCCAATTAGTATCTGTGTATAAATCATCATTGTTATGGAAAGGATACCATGGTTCAGTGGCGTCCTTTCCAAATATATAAAAAAGAATCCCATGGCAGCAAAAGAAAAATTGAGTATTGTCTAAAACTGTTTAACAAAAACAATGAGATCTGATGTAGGTATCTCAAATGACTTTACCAAATTAAAAATTAATTAATTATGAAAGAAATAAAGATTTATTATGAAAGCAGAACCTATGTAAAAAGTCTAGACTCGCTACTGCAATGGTTGCGTAGATATATAATAAGCTATTATACCAATCAAACAAATGAGATCAAAAGCTATGTAGGATTACAATTATCCTGTATGCAAGCATTGCTTCCAAGAAGGTCCCAAAGAACAACAGTAAAATGAAGTTATAAATGATACACCTGCTCGTTTTTCATATAGAATAAGACATTCAATACATCTGCTTATATTTTTTTTGATTCCTTCAATAGATGAGTTTTATCTTGCGAAGCAAAATTATAAGATCACTGAAATGGAAGAGGCTTGTTTGTTCTCTGTATTTATAAGAAAAACGTTAAAGTTTGAATCAACTAAAATAATTGTCTTCACGGGTGGGCCATGAGCAAATCTGAAGGACGGCCGGCTAAAGCCGCCATCTTAGGGGTTTTTTTTTATATAACTTTCTCTTCAATGCCCTTTTTAGAAATAAAGTAAATCAATTGAATATAAAGTATTAACAAATATAAAATAAAAAGACACAAAAGTAGGACAAAAATAACACAAGTAATAAAACGTAAATAACATAGATTAAATAAATGAGACCCATACCCATACAAAATTGGTGAATAGCAGAAGGCCGAGGTGAGGTGTGTCCAAAAACGTGTTATTTGGCGTTCAGAGGACACAAGCCCGAGAGTCGCCAGTGCCTGCAAGCTGTGGAAACATTAAATCCTCCCAAAAAGGACATACCACCCAAACCTACTCCCCGCCAAGGGACACAATGAAAACGAGTTCGCTATTGCGCAACGGGCAAAATCAACCCTAAGACTCTCCTACGCCAGGGGGGGGTGAACTAGGCTCGCGCAGAAGCTCCCAACGAGATACCCATAAATCCAAAAACACCATAAACGTCTTAAGGTTCCTCACGTATTGCATAACCTCCCCAAACCATATTGGTCTGAAAGTGTTCTCACTCCTAACATCTATCATTGTATTTCTAGCATCATTCATCACGGAGTACTCCGACAGGATGTGTTCGGCAAACTGAACCTCCAATCCACAAACACACCACGGGTTCTCCACTAAGTCAGGGCCATATAACCTGCCCTATAATAGGTCACCGAGGCCGTCAACATTTGGGCGTCATGGTGGTTGAGGGAAAGGAACCCCCTCTTCTTAAAAGAAAACGTTAGATTAATCTAGCAGTTTTCCCTCGATCCCATCTATCTTAATAGACCCCAAAAGTCCTCTTTCGGATCATGCCGATTGCCCTACTGAGTCCTCTAATCCCAGACTTCGCATGAACGGAGATTCCGAGATGTTCAACTTTGCCGTCAGCCTTAATCTTGATAGTCAATTTGTCCCTTAATTGTCGCTTTTGTTAAAACAATAATAATATATTCATTTAGAAACAGCACGCATTCATAAAATATTAAGATCATACATATTAACAACAAATGAGCCGAATTGCAGTGTTTTATATAAACATAATTTGTAAAGCACTTAATACATATTATCTACACTAGAAAGATGAATTAAAAAATTAAGATATACCTACTAGAGAAGACAGGAAAATGGAGTGAGAAAGAGAATTTACGAACATTTTATGTATAAAATAGCAATTGTAAAGAATATAGCGCTGAAAAATTCATGTCAAACCGACTAGAGTGCCTGCAGTGTAAGATCGGTTTTATATAAATGTAAAATGGGCGATATTTTTGATGTTTTGATGCTTCTCCAGCTGTTGTGAGATTACTGAATGAAAGTATAAAGTTTTACATAAAGCCTATGGTGACGACACGAACAAATCAAGGAACATTTATATTCTGAATATAGTAGATATATAACATTATGTCTATTACCTACTATACACAATATTTTATAGGTTTACACGGAAAATAGATTTCCTGAATAGGTATATAAGTATATACGAACGTGAAACTCATAAAATAAATAATTTGTCAATTTCATGTATTATGACTAAATATATTACTTTACGTAGGTACCTTATTATGTACACGTTGTTATTGACGAAGATAAATCGTCCGTTGATATTGAATTTGTTATTTTCATATCGATTATATAATAATAATACCTAACTACATATTGTAATACTAATATATAGGTATAGGTATGTAATATTGAAAATCTATAAAAGCCACACATAATAGTATTATAACTTAACAGGGAACTTTTGTATCTCAATTATTATACATAGGTACCTATATGAATATATTGACTTTTAAACCACTAGTTTGACATAGAAACATATTTAGGGCCGATCTTATAAACATCCGTTAGTTACATAACCGACGAAATATACCGAAAAAAGAAAAAATCGGTACCTTTTGCGTCTTATAAACGTCCGTTAGCCATATTTCGGTAAAAATCTGTAGGTTAGTATACCGACTGTTTTGGGACCGGTTTTGACACTTAAACCGTCGGTTTATAAGTCAATTTTTTTTGTTCGCTAAAGAAAAGGTTATTTCTCTCAAAATATACAGTGTATTTGTGATGCCTCACTTCTCATAAGAAATATTGTTCTTGAATTTCAACAAAAAAATATATTTTCAAACGTGATTACGCAATGCTGCGAGGATAAACTTCAATAATGCGTGTGTATTTGACCGTTGCTATGCATAGAAAAACAATAAATCATAGCAATACCTTTTATAAGACACCCATCGGTTTGTTTGGCTTACAAACTGCCATCCGTCAGCAACTTACCGAAATGCTAACGGATATTTGTTAAAATGTATATAAGATCGGCCCTTAATAGTATAAACAACACTGATAATTAATTATTAAAAACCTATCTAATTACCAAATAACAAGGAGAAGTAGGACCTCGTAATTTAGTTTTTATGAAATATTAGATACTAGCTTTAATTACCCGGCATCGCTCGGGGTTATATACAGACATGAAAAAAGAAACAGTGCATATGCATGAGATAAAACATCATAAACTCAATGGAAAAAAAATAGAAAGGTACCTACATAGATAGAAAAAAGTGCTAAATACCTCTTTGCAATGAAAAATCTTGATGTTAGATACTCCACATGCCCATATTTGATTCCTACATCGAAAAAAGTACTGAAAACCTCTTCCCGATGAAAAATTGTTAAGTTAGACATCCCATATTTAAGTAAAAAATAGGAAGGTACCTATATGGGAAAAAGTGTTGAAAATCGCATCTCGTTGTAAAAACTGGAAGTTTGGCACACGACACGTTCACGTTGGACTAAAAATATGACGGTACTTATGTCAAAAATGTTTAACCCCCCCTCCCCCATGTTAAAACATGAAGTTTTACAAACCAAATCCCCATATTATGGTAAAAAGGTACCGAAACCCTAATCAGGTACATACCGAAATTTTATTTTCACTTGCTTAAAAGTGTGGATGCTTATCGTAGAATTTTATGCTGTTAAATCAAACGCGGTGATTACTTTGAAAGAAAGATGACATAACCGTCATCTTTGATTCCGTAGAATCGATTCACGTAGGTAATACTTTTAGCTAAATACGGTAGATGGCATTATCAGATTATATTTGCATATTTTATCAACTTCAAAAATGTACAATATTTTGTTTTAAAATGTATTAAAAATGTAGTAGATGTATTAATAAACTACAAAAAATTACTTATAAGGGAATTTTGAACTGAAAAACAACAAAAGTAAAATCCTAATGTAATTTTTCGAGCTATGATTGTTGTTTTCACGCAAAGTATTTCGTAATATATGTAAAAATTGATTTGACAAAGAGTTCAATATTTTTTTCTTTACCTGGAAGCATATTTTTACAATTATATAAATTTATTATTTTATTTTAACATCTTTTGATTTGCAAATAATAAATATTTATCACGAAATATACGCTAAAGTGGCACGAAACGAAGATCAAGCTAAAACCGTAGACAAAACATGCGATTTCAGTGTAGCCAACATTTAAGACTGGTGGATAGCTATCCACTGGATATACAATTTTTATATATCTATTATGTAATAACTTTAAACTTTGTACTCCAAAGTCCATACTTACAATAATGTCAAAACCTAATATTTTTCATCGAAAGTGAACACGTCTGTTCACACTTGTTTATCCTATGCTTTCACTGCCATGTCAACACTCTCAGTCATGTTGTATGTAGTTTGACGTATTTTCGTACAAAAATAATTAATAGAATAGAAAACTTGTTTATGGTCGTTTCAGTGAAAGGACCTTTCATCAAAATTATGATGAGTGGTAATCTCTGTGATGAAACGCCCGTTCACACCTATTCATCTTGGAGGATCATCCGAAGTGATCAGTGAACAAATGTGAACGACCCTTTAGAAACAATCGGTCCATAATATTGAATTTCTACTTGGAAATTTAAGATATTCCCCATCTGTTCATGTTTGTGCGACATTTACAGGACGTGCAGTATCACTAGATTGCTTTCATAACAACCTATAGTATCGTATTGGTACAATAATATTTTCATACCTATATATGTACATACATACACAGAGCTGAAAGAAACATTACAATGCTCAAGAAGACAGAGACATTAACGTCACAGAAGAAAATAAGATTTATGCAAGGATAAATACATGTTATGTCTTCTCTCAGCGGGTGTGAATACATACATACATATCTACAGATTAACCGAAATGTATTATATCTCCAGGTACTTTTCATGGAAAAGAATAGGTCACCCAATTCTTTTCTGTTAGATTTCAAATATCCTGTTATTAGCATAAAAACATAACATTTAAAGCAGTTAACATCTTCATTTCAATGATGTGGTAAATCATCCATCTTGAATGTCTTAAGTTACATTGGCACAGAAAGTTTATTACTTTGCAGTTAGTCCACTGGGCACTTGTGGGAAATGCCATGATGGTATGAGTTAATAAATTAACATATTATTTCATCATGTTGTTATCCTTTGTTAACTTATATGGACCTGGTAAATATACCTAATAAATATTTATTACAAAACTTTTCATTTCTTATTTGTATTCAGACAATAATGGAATTGTACACGAAGGGACAAAATAAAAACATGTATAATCAAATAAAACTTTTTATTTACTTTTTTCAGTTTGAAATGTGATCGCAAATAAATTTCTTTACAAAAAAACCATGAATGTTTAATGACAACAAGCGTGAAAAAGTTTCCAATTATAATATAATATTAGGTCCTTACATATGAAATTGGCGTTTCATATGGCAGAAATGAAAACGATTTTTTTTTATGAAACTATTTTTTTATTTAGTCAAAGTATGTACCATGGCTATCTATGCACTTTTGCCATCTCGAAGGTAGTTCATTGATTCCTTTACTAAAAAAAGTGTGTGAGCGAGAATCAATAAAATCTTTGAAGGCCGTTTGGACAGCCTCGTGAGAATTGAATTTTTTTCCTTGCATGAAGTTGTCCAAATTCCGAAAAAAATGGTAATCAGTTGGAGCAAGGTCCGGGGAGTATGGTGGGTGTCGAAGACATTCCAGTCGCAGCTCCTGTAGTTTTGCGGTCGTCAAACGTGCCGTATGTGGTCGAGCGTTGTCCTGAAGCAGCAGTGGGCTAGATCGATTGACCAGTCTGGGTTGTTTAATGGCTAGCTTTTCCATCATCGTTTGCAATTGTTGACAATACACATCAGCCGTGATTGTTAGCCCAGATCTTAAGAAACTGTAATGGATGACACCGGCACTAGTCCACCAGACACTTACCAGTACCTTTTTCTGAGTCAACTTTCGTTTCGGGCAGAATTTGGCTGGTTCACCTGGGTTCAACCATTGTGAAGAACGTTTCCGGTTGTCGTACAAGATCCATTTTTCATCACAAGTAACGATACGATTCAAAATGCCTTCATTATTGTGCCGGTTGAGAAGTGAAACGCAACACTCGACGCGTTTTTCTTTGTTTGCGTCGCTCAATTCATGCGGTACCCATTTTTCAAGTTTTTTCACTTTTCCAATTTGTTTCAAGTGAATCAAAATGGTTTTATCACTCACACCGAAGCCTGCCGCTAACTCTGACGTGGTTTGCGATGGATCTGCTTCCACAATTGCTTTTAATTCTTCGTTATCAACTTGTGTCTCCGGCCGTCCACGAGGCTTGTTCTGTAGGTCAAAATTTCCAGAACGGAAACGTTGGAACCAATAACGTACCGTATTTTCTTTTGCAGTAGCTTCCCCATACGCATTGTTAATCCTACGAGCCGTTTCTGCAGCACTAGTGCCGAGGTGAAACTCATATTCGTAAATAAAGCGATATTTTAAGTTCTCCATATTGTGAACAGAACGATGTGAAAGAAAAACAAATGACGCGATAACAAATAAATTTCGTAATTCGAACACAGAAATACATGGTCTTAAATTTGAAATAAATTTGAATTTGGAATTCCTAGCCGAACGCCACATATTTTGAATCAAAGTTGCCAGTTCGCCAAACGCCAATTTCATATGTAAGGACCTAATACCTATGTAAAGAGCTATTATGCACCTATCATAATATTCCGGTAATTAATAGATACCTAATCACAATACAAATTCATACATATGTATACATCATAGAATTAAGAAATAAATTAAGTATTTATTATTAAAATATTAAAGTAAATATTAAAATCTGTTTTGTAAATAAAATAAATAAATAAATAAATAAAAATAAATAAATTTAGAATCATGTTCCAAGAAATAAAATATTTAACCTACTCTCAAGAAAGGTTTAAGTACAAAAATCAAATCTTTGCCAGGTGCTCCACACAAGACTTTTGTTCTATACTTTTATATGAAAAAGGATAATATTTTGAAGAAGGTAATAGACTTATGTAAATTTAGTAGGTACACAAAACTACCATATGAGGTTTAGAAAACACAACATTACCTTATCTGGTAGGTATAGATTTATTTCATTGATTAGTAGTGTAGTAGTGACATATTCAAGAGGTTAATCCAATCAAATGAGATGAATTAATTAAAATAAAACACTTATTTGTAGTATATCCACGGTGACTTTTTATTGGACGCGAGCCGGCTTTCAAGAGCTTCCGCTCTCATCATCAGGCTGGCGAAAAGTAAAGAAGTTACAGGTTGGTACTTACTTTACTTTTCGTATGGCTCGGTGTTGATGAATCTTAACCCATGTGGGCTGCGTCGTGTCCTCTACAGTCTTGGCTCCAGTGTCGAGAGCCAGCTCACCGCCTCTGGTCCCGCTTCGTGGATGTCCCGCAGATCCCCGCTAAATTCTTTGAGATGGCAGTCCTGCACTATGTGTCTCACACTCTGCACATCTCCACATTCACAATCAGGGGAATCTCTTTTTCCCCACCTCCAGAGCAAGTAGTTACAGCATCCATGTTCTGTCCTCACTCTATTTTGCTGTACCCAAACCCTTCTCGGCAGATCAAAACCAGGTTGGTAACAAATATATATAGTATGTCATTGGGTAGCAAAACAAAAGAGGTAGTTAAGACAGTGGTAACAAACAATTGAAACAGAGTACCGTTGTGGACGGATTTTGAGAAAAACATCTCCAGCATTTGCCTTTTAACGACATACTATATATATTTGTTACCAATCTGTAATTTCTTTACTTTTCGCCAGCCTGATGATGAGAGCGGAAGCTCTTGAGAGCCGGCTCGCGTCCAATAAAAAGTCACCGTGGATATACTACAAATAAGTGTTTTATTTTAATTAATTCAACATGAATTTCCACCAAGTACCGTCGGATGAAAATATCAACTTTATCAAATGAGATGAGTTATTATTAGTTTTCATTCTTTATCAAACCCATTCATCTCTGGGTGAATAATTTTGATTGGATATTAAACTGATCAATTAGGACAATGTGTTATTACCATTAGTTAGTAAATTAATCAATCAAGATGGAAAATAGTCTAAATTGATTGTCAAAACCCATCCATCTGATTGGTGAATACTTTTGATGGTTTATTAAGCTGATCGATGCCTAAATCACTCGTAAACGAATGGATGGCCTTGAGAAGAATAGAATAGGAATGAAATGAGCAATCAAGATAAAGAATTTCTTACATTGGTTAGTAAATTAATCAGGATAGAGATTTGTTTTAACTGGTCGTCCAAACAATCAATATTGGAATGGGTCTAATGCAAAGCGGCAATGAAAAACAGAATAGGGCTTCGACTTTTGTGCCCAGTAAAAAGTGTATGTTCAAGAAACATCTCAAATAAAAACATTTTACATCTATTATCAGCGACGCTGTATGTCACCCATTTTGAATCTCATTAACTTTTGTTAGCATGAGACACTAACTTGGCGGAGTGTGCCGTGGCGGTATTAGTGAATGAATTTCTATTTGCTGCTTTGAAGAGAAAGTATTACATTTTAATATATTTATATTATCCTTGTTAACAAATAAGGTAGGCATATGTTTAGAATATTTACTAATTTTTTTATTGTTTAACCGGATTTGGGTGCAGATGACAAAACCATCTGCACCCAAATCCGGTTAAACAATAAAAAAAAATTAGTAAATATTCTAAACATTTGTTGCTGACTGGTCGAACTAGCAGCCGATAAAGTATTGAACTTAATTGTTCCGGCGCCATTTAGATGGGAGATCGCGATCCATTTGAGATCTGAAAAATGAGATCCAAAAAAGATGGTTGCTTCTAAGGTTTGCGTAAAGCGTCTCTCGATTGGTGGACCTTACATCGTGAGAGTGAGAATGGTGGAATTGGTGAACGTTATCCATGGAAACCGAAAGTGATCACTTAAGCCAGCCTAGAGTCAATTCGTAAGCGTTGGGACACCTTTCTCACTTCTTCCTAAATTAGATTCTATACAATGTTGCATTTTGTAGACATGGTTCTCCAATCGAGGTTTCTGGGTAAGGTAGGCATATTCAATTATACAGTATTGTTATACAAAAGAAATATCAATAGGCGCCAGTTTACATACAGGACATTGGTTTCCCTGTTTTACGTCTGATTATTATAGACATACACATTATATTTACTTTTTTGAGATGAATCTGGAATTGAAATAAATCCAAATACACCTCAGGCACCCTCGCAGTAAGCAGTCGTGAAGGTGAAGTAAGTCGGCAGCGAATGGATTCGAAACCGGGTCTTTCTATTAAAAGTCTAAGGCTACCATCAAGCTATGGATCACCTCATGTACATGTGATTGGATTTAGATATTTATGTACATACTATTATGTACACAGGTACCTACTTGTTGCACATACATGCGTAAAGAAGCTGATAAATAAACATTGATACTCACATAAATCTTTACCTACTACTACTCTCTCACAACACAAGTTATAATATAATATTTCACACATTATATCACCGTTCTTCGATATTAGTAATGGCATAATAAAGGATGGTGTTGCCAGTCGTGTGGAATAAGGAAGGTTCCTACGTGACATCACATCCTGTCTGCTTTACGATCTCTCTCTTTCATATGAGAGTTAATATTTTATACATGGCAACACAAAGTGATTAAAAATAATGGGCTGTTAAGTATTTTCAACTTTCTCACTCTACTTTGTCTCTACCTTCTAACCTGACTTAAATTATGTATTAGTTTTAAACTAGGCTTCACATATATATTTGTTCATATATATTTTTTCTCATTTCATTTATTCATTTATATGTATTATTACAGTGTTTGCTTCTCTCGGCTAGAGTTTCCTCGCAATGGTATTGGCAAATTTGTTAGTGTAAAAACTGAATCGGATAAATGGAAGTCTACAGATTTCTGAACTATCTATGCGGTAGATGGGTCTCTTTCAATGTTCAGGTAGCTCCCTAACTATTATGTAAAACAACTATGTAAAACAATTCATAAATTTGCTCAAACAGTTCGTAGTAAACTATGGAAAGCTCCTATTTAAAATTATTATCGTTCATCAACAATTATGTATCGATTTTTTTTTAAATTAAAATCAATATCATATTTTGGAAGAAAAAAATAACCTTTATTTTTCAGGAAAGGCTTTACATTGTTATTATTATCTTTGTTAATAAATAAGATAAAAATATTTTAAATATCCGGGAAAACGCTCAAAGAATAGAATTCTCCATAGGTGATATGTTTCCTTGTTACATTTGTGGTAAATGTATCTATAGAAGATATTTCAACAAGCTCACTAAAAATAATCTCAAATAGGTATTTCTGTGACAATTTGTTAACATCATATTCAACAATAAAATATAAGATAGGTATAAGAGCCAATCAAATCCTTGAGATAAGCATTATAATTATTATTTTGATGAATTTGCCAACATTATAGTAAGATGGAATACATACTACATACATACACATACAAAGTATTATATCGAAAAGCAGACTGTAGGAGTAGAAATGTCGGAAATTCTAATCAGAGCTTCGTAATTGAAAGGAATGATTATGTTTTCATTATGTATATAATTATCCATAATTAAATTTCTAACTGTCTGTGCTCGTAGCAAAAATTAATTTAGATTAAGTACCTACCTAATAATATTATGCCTATAAACAAATTGGAATCGCAAAAAATAATTTATCAATATACCTATCTATACCATTATAGCATCACCTATAAGTGGCACAGCCAAGTATGTGGATCATATAATAAACATGCACCCATTCCGTATCATAAAAATATGATTTAGAATGGATGGCATACCTCAGCTGATTGAAGATGTTAGACGTTATGTTTGCGAATACATAATAGTTTTACAGGACACTTTTAACCTACAGAAAATAATGGAGCACTGTTTTATTCCGGTGACTCCGCTGGGAAATTGTTGATATTCACATTGTGAATTGTACCATTAACTCGAATTATTAAAACTAGCAACACATAAATTTTCGAGAGATGCGAGTAGGGTAAAAATTTATATAGGTATGTTTAAATATTTCACATTTCTTATGTAAAATAGCTTAGACCTTTTTAGAATCTGAAAACTACTATATAATGTATACATACGTAGAAATATATAGTTAACCTTTTTGTGGGATATGCCATGATGTTAGGTACAGTATTAGTAATAGAAATATATTATGACGTATTTAGGTGACCGACTTATCAACTTTATCTCATCAATAGTAAATATGTATTTTATTATTTTTTTACGTATTAAGAGCATTGTCTTTCACAAGTCCCTAAGTTCCTGTGGGTCGTACCAACTAGGTACTACTTCCACCTCGTTTTCAATTCCCATCTCTCAGGCTTATATTAAAGGATGAATTATTAACAACTTGTCGTACGGTTCGTATCTGCCTACTCTACTCTACTCTACTCTACTGTTGTGTCTGTGTGGACGAGATGTGCGTGGATACTTTAGGTAGGTACTACTGCTACCCGCACAGATATACTCGTAACGGATGAGCTAACTGCTAGCCAATTTGTTTTAAGATCTTAATCAACCAGATTTTACTTGTAATATATGGAACGTGTTGATTCTCCTACTTTTGTATAGTAAACGTTACACTTACATATTTGTCAACAAGTAATTTTATTAATGGTATAAGCTGTCAAATATATTGTGTGTATTTTTATATACTGTAAAATAATCGTAAACTGTATTTATTTTTTCAATGTTCCAACCTTCAAGAAGAAAATCCTAGATCAATCTTCCTAATGACTTTGCACTACATTCACGAAACAAACATAATGATCACAGTCATATATTGTATAGTGGCAGTGATATTTTTGTATTTACGGATATTAATATTTATTTATTTTTTAAAGTTTTGAATGTTAAGATTTCACTCGTTATTGGGTACCTTGTCTATGAATAACAAAAAAATACTAAATTGAAGTTTTCCGCTCAAGACATACCCACAAGTAATAATAAATAACCTATAGATATTCATTTTACGATTGTAAAAAAAAATATTATTTTATATGACAAATAAGATACTGTAAAAGACGGTATCTATATTCGTGTACTCATATTTAAAACAGGACTGAATATTTCGTAATATTATGGATTCAGTTCCGTTGTAGGTAGGTATATGACAGACATGCCCTTTGTGTCAGGTGGCTTCCTTAGATATTCTTCGGCACTTACATAATTGTGAGGTAGCTTCATAGACTTTCAGGTCGACCGGTGGGACCCCACAAACACTTATACGGGACGAGAGAAGATATGGTATGTGATATTAATGGAAACACCGTACCTACTACCTTCCTTCTTTATATTCTATATTATCCTACATTATCTTTGCTTTGAGATTGACGTCAAAGTTTTAACTATGCCGAAATTTCAAAGTCACATATTTATTTATTCAAAAGCTAGTATAAAATGAAATATTTTTGAAGAATTAGTGAAGAAATCACATATTGTAGAATACAAAATGCAACTTAGGCTAAAATTTCTGAATATGATAAAAATATTTAAATTACATTTCCGACAAAACATACGAGTAGAGTTATGAAGGTTTACATTCAAAATTTTCTTAAATTCAAAACGTCACAAAATCTCACCTCCACCATCTGAAAATATTTTACACAGTTTTTTCATGAGAATAATATTATGTTCTTTTCACTTAAAGTAAAAATAATTTTCTTAAGTCTAACGGGACCCTTCATTTTAAGGGGTCCTCTTTGTAAACCTTTTCTTTATGTGTGCCCATACCTCTTTATAGATAATTTATAGTGTAATTTTTTTGCTGTAGTTAATTTACTAGGTATATTTTTATGAATGTAAAATATTGAAATTCTAAAAAAATATTTTGATTACAAATGAATAGAATTAAGTATATAGTTTTATAGTTATATAGTTTTAGGTATTCATGCAAAATTGACAAAAATATCAAATAACAACCCATTGCTCAATTTTGACGTACTAAGGTAATTGAACAGAGTCAGTTGAAAATTATATTTAAAAATTTATTACAAATATTTGTTTTTGTACAAAAAAATTTATTCATGTAAAAATATGTATTTATTATCTATGAATTCAGACAATTAATGAGAAGATTTCCGTACCATACAATATACATGCGATATGTTTTTTTATTAATTTATTTATAATAAATCCATGGCGTGAGCTTCTTACATGTAATATCAATACATTAGATACCTACAAACATTTTTCTCACCATACAGTTTGGAGAAAAATTGACAAAAAATATAGAGAAATTTACGAAAAATAAACAAACGTGTTAATCAACATAACAAAAAAAGTAACTTAAATTTAGTCAATAATTTATAATATAGAAAATATTAGGTACATTGAATAGAACAATGTGAATTGTTATTGTCATTGTCTTGAATATTGTCAAGAGAGACGTATTTTGTCTTGTTAGGAAATTGTCAATCATGTTATGGAATCTACTACCTAAACACCGACAAAGTGAATGTATAACAAATCATTATAATCCTATTTCGTAAGTAATAAAGTAACATTGAATATTTAAAGTTATTCAGAAACATCAAATTATGAATTAATTTAAAACGATTTTTTAATATGAGCAAAATATGAATTCGGAAACCAATTCCAACAAAATATTGCAAATTAATAAAAAGGCATATATATAACCTGTTATTGTGTCATAATATAAATCTTCAAATAATAATATAGAGGGTAAGATCCTATTATATTATCATGACTAGTAAATAGATAGTAGTGGAACGTACATAATAAAGGTCCGTACTTCAACACATCCTAACTACAATGGCCAATCTGGATCAATACACCATCCACCATCCACCATCGTATCGCATCACGTCATTGTTGTTATACAATAATAATAATAATAATAATAATAATAATAATAATAAGCGAGTCTGGATTCAAACATTTCACTTCAACTTTCGCTTCAAATATTATTATAATACATTTGTTATTTTTTCTTTTATGGTAGAAGTATCATATTAGAAGTGAGAGTAGTGAAGGCTGCAGCGGTTGCGTCCATTGGGTTCAAAGAGAGGAACAAACCACCATGGATGTCTATGGAGTCCTGGGGATATATTCAAGATCGCCAAAAAGTCAAGATACTCAGAGATGCTGAAAAGTCCCCTACGAAACTGGAGGCCCTAAGAAATTCGTACAGAGAGCTAGACCGCCTGGTAAAGCACTCTGTGCGCAAAGACAGACGACGTGATGTCGAAGCCAAAATACAGCTTGCACAAACTGCCGCGGCCAGGAATGACTCGAAGACTCTCTTTGAAATTACCCGCATGTTGGGAGGAAGAGGTCAGAATAAGACTGCTGACTCAATTAATGATAGCAGTGGAAACCTGATCTCTGCCCCTGACTTAGTAAGAGGAAGATGGAGAGAACACTTTGAGTTCATTCTAAACCGACCGGACCCCTCCTCACCTTTTGATGTTGGCAATGAGGATAGCGACCTAGATATCCCACAGGTATCTGGGATAGCCGAAAACCCCCCAACACATGAGGAGATTGAGGCAGCTGTAAAAAGGCTAAAAAACAACAAGGCCCCAGGTGAAGATGGAATCCACGCAGAGCTCCTTAAGTATGGCATGAATGCGCTTATCCACCCACTGTACCATCTCTTTAACAAGGTGTGGAATGAGGAGCTCTGCCCGAAAGATTGGAGAAATGGATCCATCGTGACACTTTTCAAGAAGGGAAACCCACTGGAATGCGGAAATTACCGTGGCATCACACTACTTAGTGTGCCCGGTAAAGTTCTCTCACAAATCATATTGAGTCGCATTCAAAAACCAGTGTTGGCATCTCTGAGAAAGCAACAATGCGGGTTTGTACCTGGCAAGTCCTGTTCGGACGCAATTTTTTGTGCCAGATGTGTACTCCAACAGTCGCAAGAGTTCAACTCACCGCTTGCATGTTGCTTCATTGACTACGAAAAAGCTTTTGACAGCCCCCACAGACCAACCATATGGAAAATACTGGCCGCGTATGGCATCCCGCCCAAGGTGGTAACCATGATCAAAGCCCTGCATATGGACTCTGAATGTTCTGTCAGAACATCAAGTGGTCCAACTGACACCTTCAGGATCACCACTGGAGTCCGGCAGGGCTGTATATTGGCACCTTTTATCTTTGCCATAATTATGGACTACCTGCTCAGAAAATCTATTCTGGGCCCTGGCGGTGTGCCTTTATCACAGCGTGAAAACAGTGAGACGTCTGTGGGAGTGCTGCACGATCTTGAATATGCGGATGATCTAGCCCTTTTTGATACATCTGTGGACGGATTACAGTGCAACGCTAATGCTCTTTATGAAAATTCCTTGCGCCTTGGCCTTCGTATCAACGCTGGTAAAACGGAGTACATATGTAATAGTACATGCATGAGTACTCACACCCCACTAATGGTTGGCAATTCCCAAATATCTCAGGTTAGTAAATTCAGGTACCTGGGAGCAACCATAACGCCAGAGGGTGATCTCCGGTCGGAATTACCAATCCGCATAGGAGCAGCTAGCGGGGCTTTCAACAACATGAACAAAGTTTGGAAGGCGTCTGGACTCAGCATCAGGACAAAATGTCGCTTGTTCAATGCGTGCATCATCCCAATCCTTCTATATGGCTGCGAGTCTTGGCACTTAACCAAGGCTCAAGAGCGGAAGATACTAAGCTTTGAAAACAAGTGTCTTAGAAGGATTTTGGATGTCAGATGGTATGAACATGTTACAAATGATGCTGTGCGCCGGCGCACCCAGCAGAGACCTGTAATCTCCGTAATACAAGAGAGACGATGGTCCTGGCTGGGACATGTTTTGAGAATGCCCAATGATAGTTGGCCAAAAAGAGCACTGTTTTTCCGTCCGCAGGGGTTCCGTCGGCCCGGGCGTCCCTCTTTCACAATACACCGTTCCTATGACAACGATATCAGAGCGCAAGGAATGTCGTGGGAAGAGGTGACGCAATTGGCACAGAGACGCTCTGAATGGAGGAGGCTGGTTTCTGCCCTGTGCTCCCGAGAGGAGCGTTGAGGGCGATGATGATGATGATGATGATCATATTAGAAATGTATTCAAGATACAATATCAATGCTTAATCGATTGATTATAAACCTGTGTAGAGCATATCATTATAATCATTTCTTATAGACACCTTGGTCATGTCTTTTAAACAAATATACTTAGATAATTATAATCGATATCAAGTACCATATGTACTGATCAAGATTGATAATAAATTGTAAAAAGGACATGAAAGAAAGACAAATTGATCATTTGCATAGACAACTAGACTTATATGACAATATCAGAACAATTTCATAGTGAAATTAAAAAACAAATGTTTCTTCCACTATATATTTTTAATTGAGAGAAACATTGAGAGAGACATTCTCAATCCGATTGATTGTTTTTTTGATTTCATATAAGTTAGAAAGTGTGATTCATCAGTTCTGGGTGCTTATTTCTGAATTTGTAAATTATATTCGGTATAAGCAATTACTATTTATAGTAAAATATCTATATTTTATATATATCAAAAAAAAAATAAAAAAACAGTGTTTATTTATTAATGAAAGTATAAAATATAAATAATTTACAGTTCAATGGTATTCCACAGCATTAATCACACAATATTTCAAAAGTAATTACTATTATTTAGATTGGTTGTATTCGAACTTACATATAAACAGAATAGCTGATGGAAAGATGTGAAGCTCAATGTAATTTGGTATGGAAAGATAGTATCGTGGAACTTTGATAGCGAAACCATTCTCTTTACGAAACATATCATTAGATACATAACGACCACAAACCTCGAGTACATCCATTCTATTGGAAATGGTAATATAATAGCTGAATATGTAATATAATACATACGAACATTTGCGATATAACTTTTGTGTTATGTGTGATAGCATATATATATCAACGGTTCAGTTTCACACATCAAAAAGTCGGTTTAATTAGTAATTCATACAATCAACTGCATTCTTATCTATTCCACAAACAAATAACTTTAAAAACACATGATTTCTTTTATAAATTAATTATTAAGTTAATGAAAAAAAATATCTACATATTATACCTTTTTTCAATTCCATAAATAATAATTTCGAATTGTTTAAGTATTGAGCGGAATAGAGACAATATATTATATTTTTAACAATGCGATTATTACATAGAATATTTCACTTTCTGTTGTGTTTTTTAAAGGATAATATAAACTTAGCAAAATTAAGTAAAATGTCGATTTCTCCAATACAAGACATTTCTACTTGTTGAGTTGTGGAACTGAACCGTCAATATATAGATATCGTCTTTTAGGTACTCTACGTAGAGTAGTCTAGAAAAGGACATATAAGTTAGTCTGGAGAAAAAGCGTTGGCTGCTGTTCGACGTTTCGTGCAGAATTCAACCCGAAGTTAAAAAATAAAGTATCATACATAAAAGTGCGTGTGTTATCTCTAGGAATTAAATGAAACAAATTAATTAAAATGTTTGTGAGTAAGTAGCCTTTAAATAATTCAAAGAAATAAATAATAATACGTAACATGCAGTGGCGGGACTAGGCTTTTCATATCGGGCATGCTTTGTACAAATATACTATTTTACTCGCAAACGAGTGGACGTCCTTGAGAATAATATAATATATATATCGGAGACGGGACTAGGCTTTTCATGTTGGTCTAACATTCGTTATAATAAAAAAAATTAAATAAATAAGATATCCAGAATGGTTGACATACCCCTTTGCTGAATTTAAGATATTAAATGGTTTATATGCGACGTCTCTTAAAAGACACTTAAAAACTTTAGTGGGAGATCTATTGTTTGCCAAAGACTTCATGGGTCCTTAATATAAATAAATAAAATACAAGAAGTCTGCGATGCAAATAAATACTATTTTTAAGTATGTAAGTAACTTTAAAGTTAAATGTCGTAATTACTATACAATTTATTTTGTCTCGCGCATCCATCATAATATTAATCAATCCTTTATGAAGAACGTTTCAAGTCTAAAAACTATTAGCGGTTGCCCATAGTATCTACCTTCAAATTATTTTTAACTGCCTAGTACGTTACGCACGACTCACACAATCATCACACAACCAATACAAATAAAAACATACTCATATAGGTACATTATGCACCCAAACGTTCTTTGAGATGCTTGCTTATTTTGTCCTTAAGATTGCACACATATAACCAAACATACCCAATAATACACATATATGGCGCGTCATTGCCTACTACGTATTCACACTAAAATTTAAGTGTGTGTTAGTGAGACCAGACGCAACGTATAAAGCAATAACTTACTATTCCATTAATTTAGCTATCACGGTAAATTATTGGATTTTATTAAAAAAAGTCAAAATAACGTATCGATTGTACACGCACTTCAATACAAATAGTACGCGCTTTTGATAAAAACTCTAAAACTTACAAAAATTGTATATTTGCTGCGTATATTTTTGTGAATTGTTCTCTTTGCAACGAAATGTTTGGCGGCAAATTCAAACTAGTTTTTGATGATTTCAATATTTTCTTCATAGATTCTATGGGCATGCTGTGCTTTTTTGCATGTATGGCAGGCACGCGACTGGTAACATGCAAGCACATAAGTAGCAAGAGAAATCGACACTGTATGAGAAGAAGACGTATGTAGCAATATTCATTATGATAATATTCGTGTTACAGAGGTTGCATACGAGTATAACCTCTATAGTTATGAGTTCCACATGCGGGAACCCTACATAATAGACATGGGAGGTACAAGTAAATAAAACCACTGACTGTCTAATCACTTTGTGTTCAGTTTTTTACTACTCATATTAGTCAAGATAGTATGTATGTAATATAAAAAATTGATTTGATTCTATAATTTAAGTAGTTTTGAGTGAGAATTACATAGTAGAGCCGTGAGGTCATTTCTTATGAATTTTTTAAAAATTGATTAGATATGCCTAATCACAGTTCATTGTTCATCATATAAATAGGAAGTGACTTATTATAATATTGTATGAAGATGATTGTGTAGGTAGATGAGACTCCTTCTAGTTACAGGTAGATGATTTAATAACTTCTGTATTCATGTGTTCCCCACCATGCAACTAGCACATCGTAACGTTCATAAAGGAGGATTAGCAGATCCATCTTCTTTATTATGAATGTAATTAGTATGTAAATTTAGTACGCCTCTGGGAGTTGTACATTTTCACACCTGCTTCTCATACCTCGCCATAGTACGAGTATATATTATATATCTTACTTGTAATACATCGTAACATCACATTTTATACCACATAAACCTGTGACACAAATAAATTTATGCATTTTCGACAGAAGCCAATATGGTTACAAATTTGTTAGCGTTTGAGTGCTTCTGGTGTCAGGTTGTCGTAACATATTCCCTACCGCATGAGAGCATTGAGAGCTGTCAACCTACTATAAATATAGGTACAGGTATCAACATAATATCAGTAATGGTTCGGTATATTAAGCATTGAATGAGTGATCGGTTTATATTATTATTATTCATATGAGAAACAGGTACTACCGACTACTCTTTTAGTATTAGAAATTCTAACTATTTCAACGATTATTATCTATTATTTATTCACTCACACTCACCCCCAAATCGCCTTTCGGGCGTTTACTATTTAAACTATGAATAAAACTATTTCCTTGTATCTATGTAGAAAAATATTCTTGAATTCGCATAAATAACAATGAATTTATAATTAATTGAAGTTTTTATAAAATAAGCTTATATTCTGAGTTAGTAAAAAAAACTAACGCATTTTTTAATAAATGATAATCCATATCCTACATCCCTTATCAAATTAACTCGCTTAGAATAATTTCAATATTAAATTAGATAGTTACTTATTTGATAGCACTGAGGTGTTTTAATAATATCGAGGTACATAGAACATTCTAATTTAATTTGATATACCTAATTTATGTACATATTTCAAATTCTCCAAGTACCTACAGACATTAATGTTTTGGAATCTGTCATTTCATATCTGGGTTTTATGAATCATTTGCTATCTTTAGAGGCAAGATAAATTATCAATGTGGATAAGTTTGGAAGATGTCACGATAAGTTCACCATCTGCAAATTGAATTGTAAATATGTATTCCCATTGTTATGTAAAATTATTTATCTTTTTATAACCAATGTACATTGGAAATAAAATAAATAAATAAATATGTCTCACAAAAGTAACTAATGATTCTTGGTATATATATTTCGATATTGATGTTTCACGTGTATAGGTATACGCTTTTTCAATGTTATCTTGATTCTTTAATATTTTACACTTCTTTTTCGAATCTGAGGAAAAGTAAGGAAAAATAAATATCATGAATATTTAATCGTTTATGACGTACTTGTTTGAATTACTTGAAAATTCTGAATTATTCTGAATATATTACACAGAGTTATTGAAAGGATACATATGAATATATTCAAGTTAAAGATACATTAACCTATTTAAAGCGGTTTCTACACTGAACTCTAAAAATATCTTAATCCCAAGTAATTCGCTCACATCCTAATTACCATAGAATACTTATTTGAACCTTTGTAGGTATTCCATGAACTAGTAAATTATTACGCTTATACATTCATATAAAGTGGCCGATTATGTATTTGTAATGGTAGGAGTTGTAGTAAATGTTGTGTATGTACAAGGTACAGCATGTTACAATACTTGAGATAGACACGGTTATTTATGTTGTGTTGTTTGAGAAAGGGGCAGGTCTTATGAATATAGTATTTAATTTGTTGTCATAACGCAAAAGACGACAACTAACAGGCAAACAAAATAAAAAAATACTACTACTACTACTATTATACCATCACGGCATATCCCACAAGTGGGGTAGCCAGCAGATCAGCTGCATGTAAGAAACATGCAAACTGTCCTCTTCGTGCCAATATAAAATCAAGACATTCAGGATGGGTGGCAAACCTCATCGCTGAATTTAAGGTGTACAATGTCTTAATTTTTTCGAACACCTGCCTTTTACAGGACACTCGAAAACTTACGCAGAAGAGTGGGAGACCAATTCTTTACCGGGTGCTCCACGGGATAATACGGTACTCCACGGGATAATCCCGATAACACGGGAAATAAAAAAATGACGTTTTTAAATTAAACATTATGATAACATGTATTTCCGCTGGAAAAGCAATTTTAAAATTGATTTTAATGGTTCGGGTTGATACTCTGAAACCACATTTTAAATAATTTAAACTATTTTGTACACCGTTGATGATGCCAATCCGTTGGTGAAAGCACATATATACATTTTTTTTGAAACAAAATACGGTGTTACTTCATGTTTGAAATTAATTGCAAAATTTTTCGATTGGCCACATGCTGCAACACCTATCGTAGTCGACTTACGCCATCAAGGATCCGGATTCGATTCCCGGCTGGGTCGAGCAGTTTTCAACAGAAATCTTTGCATCAATAGTTAAGAAATAAACATTTGCATCAATATATAATATTTATATGCCCAGCACTGATGGTCTAGAAGAAATTACGGAAGTGATTAGTCAGCCAGATGTGTTGACATCTCTGTATAAAAAATATTTAAGTAATGAACTAATACCCTATATAGTCTATACGATGTATAAATCTTATCTACGGTGCGTATTTGAGAATAAAAAAATGTACATAGGTATAATATTTAGAAAACTATAGGGTTATTATTAGATGAAAATCTATTATCAAATAAAGTTATCAAAATCTACATTTTGATCATTATAGATATCCTGATTAACCCCGTGTTTTACTTTCTTTCTTTCTTTTACGGGTTCGGACTTAAGGCCTTGTCACTCTTACATGCAGTGATATGCATTGTCTTATCATAAGCCATCTGTGTCTGTTTTAAACTAATTGAAAATAAAATTAGATATAATGATAAAAGGCACAATATAGCTACTTGTAACATAAAATATTGACAAATATATTAAGGTATCAGACTATTTCTGTCCCGCTTAATTTAATTTTTATTGACGTAAGTTACTGTCAAGTATAAATATCTTGATTAAATTTGCAACATACATTACCGTCACTGTATCCTTATGTAATTTACGAGTATGTAATTAGTAACTTGATTAGTATTTTAATCAAAGGTTATTTTTGTTTTCGTGGAAAATTTATGGAATATTAACTTTTTTTTAAAATAATTTTAAAAAAGTTAGCAGTTTAAATAAGACAAAATGTTTTTTAAACTTACAACACACTAAATAATTTATTATAATGTAGGTATTTTCCCAAATTTATTTTTTTCCCCAAGTAATAAAATACCCATAATAACATGTTAATTTTGTAATTTTGAGTTTATTTATCCATAATAAAACTTAACATAAGATATGATAAAATAAAAAGCCATCGATTGTTCCTGAAATATTTTTTTTTTTTTTGTTAACTGTTTCTTTAACATTTTACACTCGAAAACTTAGAAAAATAGTGTTAAACATACTGAAAACTCTACAGTGTAGTGTGTTATTATTATCATTCCAAATAATATCTCAGTGCAAAATGAAAAAAATAAATAAAAACGAATGTTTTCTTCTACATATATGTTCTTAATTAAGAGAGACGTCCTTCGTCTTATAAGGACATTTATAATCTATCTATCAAAATATTTGTTCTTTTAATATCAGTTATTTTAGAAGGATTAACTATGTAACAGTTACGAGATATTTTGAATGTTTTTTAAGTATTCTACAATGCACATCCGTTACTTGATTATTTAAATCGCGATCGATTTCGGTAAACCTATACCATTGACGAGCGATATAATAGTATTATAGTAACGGATGTGCATTGTAGAATACTTAAAAAACGTTTAAAATTGTTCTTTTAATTTAATGTTCTGATAGTGTTTTCTTTTTTTTTGTTTACTTTTATATTGTTTTGTAATATTTTAAAAATGTAACTCACTTCAAAACACGAGATTATCTCTTTTTGAAGTAGAGTCATTGAAATTTAATGTTTTATTTATATGTATTTATTATTTATGAAAAAAATTATGAATATATAAATTAAAAAAAATCATTATGGAATTCTACTACCTTAACTTACCTCTGGGTAACTCTTAATATCTGCATCTGTGTGTGTGACAATAGTAGTCATACAAATATCTATTCATTTACAACTAGCTTACGAGTAACTATAGCTGTATCTTCTATTGCTACATATTGTGATGAAATGAATATATACAAGACGGTGTATATTATTTTTATATACCTAGATCGTATATTTGTAGTAGGTAATTAATTTGGGAATGAGGCAATCTCAAGTGGTTGTTGAACACAACTATCTATGTAGGGGACAGATAGAGATATATTTCGGTGTGTGTCTGGAAGAGATGGATGTAGTTTTTTTTGTTGCTTTGGGTCGACATTTTCAGGGTCTGAAGAGAGGACACATATTACTCCTGGCAGTTCGTTTCGAATTCTTAAGAAATTAGGTTGTGCCCATATTAGTTTTAAAAGCAGTGTTGGAATTTATTGATTAAAGAATAATTAATTGTTGGACACAACCAAAGTATTATTTATGATTTTGGAGTGATATTCACGTACAGAGTGGATATAATATTTTACATCCTAAATAATAATTGTATTAAATAACAGATTCAGTTACCTGCCAGCCGCAAAGCTAAGTGTTTTAATATTATTTTATTATTTATATCTAGGTGCTAGGATACTCTCAGGATGTCTATTGTCTACAAGGCAATATTTGTACTCAAGGATTTATTATTTTACAGATTTTGAAAACAAAGGAATTATGTGTTATATATATATGTTATTTTCAGTATAATTTTGTATGTATGTATGTATGTACCTGTGACTGATATAATATAGCGCGGTACGACACGCCTAGAACTAGACCAATAGCAGTGGCGCACAGATCTAGCTAATATTATATTTTTATTTAATTTATTGTACCATTACGAAGGATTAAGCAGTTTGGAGAGGAGTTTTATGTAGAGCAGGATATTATTTGATTATTTAATTAATTACATATTTTATCATCGATGTCATTTGTCTTCTATAAATTTACTGGATTTATCTACTTATATTGCTGTGACATTCTAGAATGTATTAATTAACATTTTGCAAGGCATGGTTATATCGTATTGTTTATGTATTATTATATTAATATATTTATATTAATACCTTTTATCCAAAAATCCCTACATAAACCCTTTTCCTTCTTGGGAATGCAGTTTTGTCCAGTCGTTTGTTAGGCCCCAGACGATTTGGGTACGACGTTATTCCTTTCTTAACGAAATATATGATATTGTAGTATATAATTATGCATGATAATTATTTAAATCAAATTTTGTAAATATAAGTACATAGTTCAACTAACAAAATTCTCTCCTTTTCCCTATATGCTGGAGGACCCACAATCCATTATAAGGTCTTTGGGCATTTGTAAATGGATATTATGTTTAATAAACTTTAATTTATTAATAACTGGTTGGTAAATCACTGTTCGTGATATTGCTAACTATATTAGTAGTCTATCTTATCAGTTCTGTAAGAACACACCTTGCAATCATTAACATAGTTGGATGTGCGTAGAGATTGGTGGTGCTTTCTCTGCGTATAAATCAACTTAACCAATGAAAAGGTATTTATTTCAAATGTTCTCCGACTGAAGCAGGTACAGCTCCATTCCTCGAATTTCTGCTAGAGTATAGCTTGAAGGGGTTATCTGCACCCTTTGGCTGAAGCTCAATGATCAGGAATCTTTAGGACTAATATTATTATATGTTTTTGTTGCATAATGGCATGTTCTAATGAGGGTATATAGCAAATATATTGCATGTTCTAATGAGGTTATATAATATATATTATTTTATATATATTCGCGAGTAGTGTTGTGCACTCGGGCTCAAAATGCGGCATGGGACAGTTTGAGACGTGAGGGAGCGGAGGCGGCGCTCCTTTAGCATGGACACAGCATGCTTTCCATGCACTAACATGGTAGTTAGTCTCTGAAAATGATGTCATAGTAATTGTGTTGAAATTTAATTAATATTCAAAAGTAATAAAGTTATGTTTTTGGGTGCGCCACTGTCCTTTACGACGCAACGAATTAGTAGGTATGTTGTAGAACATATGTACATACATCGGCTATAGAAACTATGAAATGGTTATCTTATGTAGGGACATAGATCGGCAACCAGTTACCATACAACATTCTCGTAATGATATAGAATAATATTATTTGAATTTTATGTTATGATGATTGTTATGTTATATTTCGTTATGTTTTATTATGCACTATTTTTATTATGTTATTTTACAGTATCTCAAGGTAAGTGATCTGACGTCAAAGTTGATCTCAGAGTTAATATGTATCAAAATTCATGTTTAAATTGTTTTATTGAATATGTGATTTTTGTTGTTCTTTTGATTATTGAAATGTATATTTCTGGTGACTTATTTTGCGTTTTAAAAATACACAACGTAGGTAAAATTATCGTCAAAACACAACGTATTGGGTCCGAATCTACGAAAATAGTTAATAGATAAACCTAGACGATCACGAAAGGCCAAAATTCGTTAATTAATTTAATTAGGAATGCGATATTTCGTACGTATATTTGCAACAATGCGAAAATTCATACAATTCTTAGCTAGTCGGATAGGGATGTAAATTCTAGTTTGGGAATCATTTATTACAGTAGGCATAGTTAGAAGCTAGGATGTTGCAAATTCGGAGCTTAGAATGGTTTGAATTAGGTAGGATCATCACAAATGGTGCCTCAGATCAGGATATTATGTCTGTCATTGCAGACATAAACTGGGTTTTTACGGAGTAGAAGTGGGTTTTGGGTTTGCGATGATAAATAACTAAAATCATGAATATTGGAGGGGGGGAGAGAATAAATGGGTTTTGAGGAGTAGAACTGGGTTATGGACAGAGGAATGTGTTTGGTTTTTGAGGGGAGGAATAAAATTTATTCTTGGGAGATGTAGTGAGAAAATTGGTTGATGATTTTTACTTCGAGAACCGCGGGTTGGTTACCCATGGATTATAGTGTTAGTCGAGTTTGGCGACATTATATTTATGTTTGGCTATCTATAGGTATATATCTTACGTTATGCATGAGAATGGTGAACCCTTAATAGTTCATTCGGAATTATGTCCTTATGAATAGTCTAATAAAGAACGCTTGTGATTCAGGTATAAAATTGGATAGGTATATATATGTTGAAACCCTGAATAGTTCTTTATTTTATTCAATAATGTATATAGGTACCAAAAATATGTACTTTCATAAGTAGATTTGGTGTTAGAAAAATGGAATATTATACAATCATATTCCCAAGTAGACGTGTTAACATGAATATTAGGTATGTGGAGTTTATTTTATGTATATGGGTAGGTGTATGACTAGAGTTTTTAGGATTCTTAGATATTATAGTATTTGGGTAAGATGGATAAATAATAGGTAGGTATATAGTTTGATGTTAGTTATATGTATCAAGTACATGTTTGTTAGGGACTGATATTATAGGTATTATTATTTCTTGAGGAATAGGGTCTTAACATTTTACAGTATTTGTAAGTTAAGTGTTTGTTTTTAAACTTTTAGAATTCTGTCAAGTTAATTATTTGGGGTGTGAAATAAAGTTATTATCGGGGTAAGAATGGTGAATATATTATTGAGTTGGAAATAATATTAGACCAGAGTTTATGAGTATCTGATAACATACATAATACAATATATGCATGGAGCGGATGAGAAGGCGATAGCCGAATGATTATTGATTATGATTACGGTTATATGTTAAACGGTTAGCTGGAAGAAATTACAGGCTAGGGGGGGGGGGGGAATGATCGGCTAAGAGTGGAGACAGTCTACACGGAAAGTATACTCTTTAAAACCAGGAGGGGCATTCCAGGATCTTGAGTTTTAGGAAACGTTGGAACTCTTGGTATACCCTGAAAGGTGGTATCTATCATTTCAAAATTGAAGACAAGAGAATACTCATTTATGAAAATGTTCTAAGGAGAAAAGAGGTTGATGTTCGCCGATATAATACATCGTCTTCCAAATAGAGAAATAAGATGTACCTACAACCTATGGATCCTAGGATATAATAATGATTAAAACGTTATATTATTCTAAACCAAGAACGAGATAGGAAATAATATTATTACTGGAATGAAAAAAAAAAACTATAGTTTTAAATAAAGATGCAAGCAGATAGGTATACGGGATATTATAGTACCTAACGGGATGTATAAAATCAGTGGTTGTTAAACTTTTGGACTGATTTGATGATATTGTCTGAATGGAACAAGGAAATCTGAAACATAAAGTATACGAGGTTATATAGGAAATATTTGATGTTGAATATCTGTTGGTAGGATACCAACATGATTTACTTGCAAGAAACTTGGTGAAAAGTTTGGACAGCGATGATAGTAGTTTTATTGGAGGCCAGAAGGGTGATGTGATGAGATTATGTAGCATTGGATCCTCTCTGTTAACCCAAAAGAGAGTGGTGTACAATAACATAAATCGCTGAAGAGAAGTAATTTGATAAGAAAGTACAACGCTATGATGTAACAGTTTGAGAATCGATTGTGAATCTATCGATGTCACAAATGGAATAAACTATTTAATGTGTTATAATTTTAAAATTGTGGTGTCAAATATTATAATAATATTATTCAATAGTGTTAGAGTAAAGTTATTTAAATGTGAACTATGAAGTGTTTAGTTTTTAATATTATTTTACAAGTGGAACGAATATTATGATATGTGCATATGGAGTTACAATTGTGTGTATTATATTTGGTTGTGTGTGTGATAGTTTTGAAATAGATAAGTGTTTTTTTTTCAGGACTTTTGAAATGAATGAGGAAGATTTATTTATATATACTTAATATGTAGGTATATACATTAGGTGACTGTTATAATTCTACTTACCTATTATAGAATAACATATTGGGATGTATTATGTAGATATTGTCAATGCAACTCGTTTAAATATTGTGTCATGTATCTTATATGCGTGAATGTGCGTAAACACATTGAGGGAGGGGTTCCCACCACTTACCCCTGGATGTTCAAGAACATAGTACGTTATCTTCCTCTTAATTATTTGTGGTATTATTATGGGTGATTTATTTTAGGTACGTAATTATAGGTATTTTGAGTTAGCTGTTCGCGTTTGAAATTATTTAGGCACATTGTCAACATATTATCACGAATTTTGTTGGTTAGCTGGAGGATGTTGCACTACTTGTAGAATTATGTGGCTTGATCACGTGGATCGAATTCTTATGGACGGCCGCGTGTTGTGTGGGAGAAATCGGTATGCTTTGTGTGGGAAATTGTAAGGCAGTGATGGAGGCGAGGGATGTGTGCCAAGATAGAAGGATTTGTCGTTTGGTTCTCTCTGTCTACCCCATCTGAGACGCAGCGTGATGGTGCTGAGAGATGAATGGTTATTTAGGATGGGTTGCCGGTGGAGAGTTGGTCTCCCACTTTCTTCCGTGAGTTTTCGGGTGTCCTGTGGGAGGACGGGTGTTCTAGAAAATTAAGACATTTAGCATCTTGGATACAATGAGGTTTGCCGCCGTTTTGAATGTCTTGAATTTGTGTCGGTACGGAGAGGACGATTTGCGTATCTATTGTGTGCTGCAGGACTACTGGCTGCATCGGCAAAGGAATCATGGATATGAGACATCTGGCGAGTAATACAAGATTGGTGTTACCAGCGAATTGGATCACCCTGAAGAATGCATATATGGACTATAGGGAACCACAAGTACTATGGATAATTATAATGATGTGTGAATATGATCACATGAAACGAATTTTAACAAAATGCAACTTGGATATTTAAGTATTGGGATAAACTTGTTATTACTATTTTATGTTCTATAGATGTGATGACTTAAAATAATAACAAAACTCGAAATAATAAAATATAACAGAATATTAAAATATTATGTTATGTTGGGACAATAATATTGAACGAGAATTTCTCAAGTGGACGCATCGGTGTGTTATGTGCATGCATGTATTATTATTATTGATGACTTGAATAGAGGAGCACAGCTGACGAGGTACCTACGACCTATCGGAATATACAGTGGCGGACTCGAAAGTTGGAATTAAATAATTATGAAAAATAATTAGAAAGTAAATAATTGTTTGTGAGATAATGCCTCATCCATTTTGTCTTCAGCATGATCTCAAGGGGGGGTATGTGATGAAATGAATATATACAAGACGGTGTATATTATTTTTATATACCTAGATCGTATATTTGTAGTAGGTAATTAATTTGGGAATGAGGCAATCTCAAGTGGTTGTTGAACACAACTATCTATGTAGGGGACAGATAGAGATATATTTCGGTGTGTGTCTGGAAGAGATGGATGTAGTTTTTTTTGTTGCTTTGGGTCGACATTTTCAGGGTCTGAAGAGAGGACACATATTACTCCTGGCAGTTCGTTTCGAATTCTTAAGAAATTAGGTTGTGCCCATATTAGTTTTAAAAGCAGTGTTGGAATTTATTGATTAAAGAATAATTAATTGTTGGACACAACCAAAGTATTATTTATGATTTTGGAGTGATATTCACGTACAGAGTGGATATAATATTTTACATCCTAAATAATAATTGTATTAAATAACAGATTCAGTTACCTGCCAGCCGCAAAGCTAAGTGTTTTAATATTATTTTATTATTTATATCTAGGTGCTAGGATACTCTCAGGATGTCTATTGTCTACAAGGCAATATTTGTACTCAAGGATTTATTATTTTACAGATTTTGAAAACAAAGGAATTATGTGTTATATATATATGTTATTTTCAGTATAATTTTGTATGTATGTATGTATGTACCTGTGACTGATATAATATAGCGCGGTACGACACGCCTAGAACTAGACCAATAGCAGTGGCGCACAGATCTAGCTAATATTATATTTTTATTTAATTTATTGTACCATTACGAAGGATTAAGCAGTTTGGAGAGGAGTTTTATGTAGAGCAGGATATTATTTGATTATTTAATTAATTACATATTTTATCATCGATGTCATTTGTCTTCTATAAATTTACTGGATTTATCTACTTATATTGCTGTGACATTCTAGAATGTATTAATTAACATTTTGCAAGGCATGGTTATATCGTATTGTTTATGTATTATTATATTAATATATTTATATTAATACCTTTTATCCAAAAATCCCTACATAAACCCTTTTCCTTCTTGGGAATGCAGTTTTGTCCAGTCGTTTGTTAGGCCCCAGACGATTTGGGTACGACGTTATTCCTTTCTTAACGAAATATATGATATTGTAGTATATAATTATGCATGATAATTATTTAAATCAAATTTTGTAAATATAAGTACATAGTTCAACTAACAAAATTCTCTCCTTTTCCCTATATGCTGGAGGACCCACAATCCATTATAAGGTCTTTGGGCATTTGTAAATGGATATTATGTTTAATAAACTTTAATTTATTAATAACTGGTTGGTAAATCACTGTTCGTGATATTGCTAACTATATTAGTAGTCTATCTTATCAGTTCTGTAAGAACACACCTTGCAATCATTAACATAGTTGGATGTGCGTAGAGATTGGTGGTGCTTTCTCTGCGTATAAATCAACTTAACCAATGAAAAGGTATTTATTTCAAATGTTCTCCGACTGAAGCAGGTACAGCTCCATTCCTCGAATTTCTGCTAGAGTATAGCTTGAAGGGGTTATCTGCACCCTTTGGCTGAAGCTCAATGATCAGGAATCTTTAGGACTAATATTATTATATGTTTTTGTTGCATAATGGCATGTTCTAATGAGGGTATATAGCAAATATATTGCATGTTCTAATGAGGTTATATAATATATATTATTTTATATATATTCGCGAGTAGTGTTGTGCACTCGGGCTCAAAATGCGGCATGGGACAGTTTGAGACGTGAGGGAGCGGAGGCGGCGCTCCTTTAGCATGGACACAGCATGCTTTCCATGCACTAACATGGTAGTTAGTCTCTGAAAATGATGTCATAGTAATTGTGTTGAAATTTAATTAATATTCAAAAGTAATAAAGTTATGTTTTTGGGTGCGCCACTGTCCTTTACGACGCAACGAATTAGTAGGTATGTTGTAGAACATATGTACATACATCGGCTATAGAAACTATGAAATGGTTATCTTATGTAGGGACATAGATCGGCAACCAGTTACCATACAACATTCTCGTAATGATATAGAATAATATTATTTGAATTTTATGTTATGATGATTGTTATGTTATATTTCGTTATGTTTTATTATGCACTATTTTTATTATGTTATTTTACAGTATCTCAAGGTAAGTGATCTGACGTCAAAGTTGATCTCAGAGTTAATATGTATCAAAATTCATGTTTAAATTGTTTTATTGAATATGTGATTTTTGTTGTTCTTTTGATTATTGAAATGTATATTTCTGGTGACTTATTTTGCGTTTTAAAAATACACAACGTAGGTAAAATTATCGTCAAAACACAACGTATTGGGTCCGAATCTACGAAAATAGTTAATAGATAAACCTAGACGATCACGAAAGGCCAAAATTCGTTAATTAATTTAATTAGGAATGCGATATTTCGTACGTATATTTGCAACAATGCGAAAATTCATACAATTCTTAGCTAGTCGGATAGGGATGTAAATTCTAGTTTGGGAATCATTTATTACAGTAGGCATAGTTAGAAGCTAGGATGTTGCAAATTCGGAGCTTAGAATGGTTTGAATTAGGTAGGATCATCACAATATGTACATATATTATACATATATATACGATATTTTGATAGTGTACCTTTACGGTGATAGAATAGTTGAATGTTGTGATGTTTATTGCATGATAATATTTGTCCGTTGTTCCACAGTAAGGATGGTACAAAGCTTTGAGTTGGATAGGGACTAGGTATAGGTACATACATATTATATATATTATTTACAGTAGATACACACTTGTAGTGATATCAAACAAACTCTCCGCACTAACAAAGTTTTAAACAAACGGTCAATCTTGTCAACTAATTATTATTCATTCCACTGAATAATGGTAAAGTTTCTCGGAGAACGTACAGCCAAGTTAATAACATTATTCAATATTATGTTAGTGCATCACCTAACCAGTAAAGTGGAAAGAGAATGCAAATTAGTTATCTTGTATCAGAAATATGCTAAATTGGTAACTTTATACGTAAAATACATTGCATTTTTAATAGGTATTAAAATTTTGTAAAACACCTTAAAAAATAGTTATAACAGTTTCAATGATTAAATTATCGTTTGAAAGTTATAATATATAATTGAAATGAAATTAGGTATTACCTAATTATCAAACCGTACTGTGGAGACCCTGGTAAAGAATACTGTTCTATTTTCTGTTCTATTTTCGTTTTCCAATGTCTTGTATGAAGCAGGTATTCATAAAATATCTCCGATTCAGCGATGAGATATTGGTATATCTTGAATATCGAAACGAAGAGTTTGAATACATTTCAAAGACATATAAATGTACAAAATGAGTAATAATCTATAATTCTGATAATAAAATTGAAAAAAAAAAAGATTATCGAAACAAGAAGATAATTATTATTTTCAAATGCTTTTTTGATATTCGTATTAATCACGTACAGCGTCAGAGATATAGTTGTTTTATAACTTCCTTGATGTTTTCTGTTTGTTACTTATTTATTTATATGTTTATTATCAAAATAAATTATTAGAATTTGTTTTCAGTGCGCGCATCATAGCAATAATACGACAAAGGAAAGACAGGTCGCCAAATTGCTTTATTTATTAGCAAAAGACAATTTTAATGAGGTTCTGACATTTAAAAAGAAATATAAAAAAAATATTTATCCAATTTTATTATATACGGTGTTACGTTAAATAAATATAAATTTATTTTCATATACCAATATTTCTAAACACAGTTAATTTTTCATTAACTTTTTTAAAGAACTCTAGCGCTTTCGTCAAAAGCTCAGTTTGACGTTTCCAAGAGGACTGAAAATGTCCTTCCTTCCATTATATTATGTTACACAGTGAAGTGTATACATAGGTACCCTCTGTCGGTACGCTCTACGAACTAACTTGACTGTTTTAATTCCATACAAATTTGTTTTGGGGTCTACGTTGGCGTGATTAAAAAATGAGGGATCACGAGTCGTAAGCGGGGGTCCATGAATCCATAGTTAAAGTACCTATCGGATATTCGGGAGGAGTTTTTGAAATATTTCCAATTCCTACACCATTTTGAAAATTCGGCGACGGTGGGGGTAGAAATTTTATCATGATTTTGTAAGGAAATCGAGGAGTTTTTGAAATATTTAAAATTTCTATACCAATTTTTAAATTTAGCGACGGGTGGGGGGGGGGGGAAGGGCAAAAATGCAGAAGGTCCACCGGAACCAGCAAAATTTTGAAAGCGGTCTGTGAGAAAAAAGTTTGTGAACCTCTGGTTTAGTATAATGAGTTATAAGCTTAAATTATGTGGTTTTCGGCATAACTGTGATCAATAATATAATATTAAGCATAATTATTGTAATCAATATAATATTCAGCATAATTATTGTAATCAATATAATATTAAGCATAATTATTGTAATCAATATAATACTAAGCATAGATATTCGAGTCCGCTTGTATACATGTATGTACTCGTATATCCTTGATGGATTCTGAAATTAGTAAAGACAGAAGTAATATGATAATATACTCTATGCGAGGTTTCATCCTCTGGTGAGGACATAGCCTAAAGACATTTTCAATGTCTTATACCTATATTAATAGTTGGCCAAAAAGAGCACTGTTCTTCCGTCCGCAGTGGTTCCGTCGGCCCGGGCGTCCCTCTTTCACAATACACCGTTCCTATGACAACGATATCAGAGCGCAAGGAATGTCGTGGAAAGAGGTGACGCAATTGGCGCAGAGACGCTCTGAATGGAGGAGGCTGGTTTCTGCCCAGTGCTCCCGAGAGGAGCGTTGAGGGCGATGATGATGATGATGATATATTAATAAAGATATTACAGTTTTTAAAAGATGTGACAAAGTTTCCAAGAAAATGAATTCCCGGGCGCTGCCGGGTGAGTGTAATGAACGTATAGATTGTCGCTATTACAGGTATTCTCACCTTTTACAGCTATTTTTTGTCTTTCAAATAATGAACGTGTAATGTGAAATTTCAGGAGCTGTAGACACACCGTACTTAGCGATCAACTATTGGCGAACTTTTCGACAATCTACCTACATGTACCGTGTAATTATGCGTTATTGTTGCGGTTATAGTCGAAAATTCATTTGTAGTCGATCGACGAGTACGGTTTGTCTAGGGGAGCCCTATTGATTTATAACTTAGTAAAATTCTGCTTTTAATATACATTTTTGTATGGAAAATCTCCACAAAATTCGATAGTTGGAGCGTAAACGTCAGATAAAGTCACACTTCAAAAGCGTATAATAGATAAATAGCAAATGTGTTGTTCATGGTAATAAATTTCTTCAACATATGTTATCTAGGATTCTCATATCTAGCTGGAATCTCGTAGGGACACTCTGAGATATTAGAACAAAGACTTATGTTACTTTGACCTCACTGTTGAATTGTTGAATAAGTTAGAGCGCCCCCAAAATGTGTGTAAAAGGTATGTTGGTATTTAATCTACATAAATATGATCACATGTCGAATAATAGGTGTAAATTATATTTAAAGTTTGTAACTCAGAAAAGAGATTCATATTCATATCTTGTGTCTCCTATTTAAGATAATGTTATCAGTTCCTCATTACTTTGGACTTTCTAAAGAGCGACTCTAATTTGGTTCATAGACTCCCCCTTAGATCAGGTAAAATATACTTTTTTTAATCCCCATACACCATTATGATGTTAACTCTTCACCCTTTACTATTCCAGTGCAAATCTTGATCTTATATTTCATAAAAATCCACTTTTTAGAATCCAATTTTAGGAAGTAAAATTTGACAGTTGAAGCTCAAAAACGTCAAATGACATCAAATTTTACAGACGTAGGTAAATATATGGAGAACATCAATGTCAAAATCTTCTCACTTCTTCCATGTATGACATATGCCACTAAAACAACCGCAATACTGTATTGCGAGTATTACGTGTTATTATTATTATTATTGTAGAAACATTAATATCCTTAATCAAACAAACATCTCTACCATTGTTGTCAATATTTACGTGTAATTTAGAAATGTTTACGTACTGATGTTTGGTGGTAGCGTTTAATAAGTTTCCGTTGATGCACTACTGTATAAAAATAATATAACGTTATACTGTTGTTGTGTGAAGCGTCGATTGTTATATAAATTATCTGAAAATTCACAATGAAATTTTTAATAACGTGGTTTCAATTTTAGTACACTAACAAATAAATGGGCCAATTCAGAAGGTAAGAACTGGGGTGGTAATCTATAACCTTATTTAATACCTACTCGTATTTTAGAATCGTTAAAACTCAGGAAAACTACACAATACCACTCAAAGGTGGATAATATAACGATTTTTTTTTAAATGAATTGTCAGTTAAGTGAAGACTATGATGTATTTTATAAATATAAGATACTAAATAAGCTTCAACATTGAAATCGCATCTAGCACTAAAACTTACCCCTGTTTATGAATTACTTTCGCATTATACAGTTTATTACGGTTTAAAAAAGTATAGGTTAATCTATACTGTTGGCCTCAAATCACGAATTGTTCTAAAGATAAATCTGTAGATTATAGTAAGATATTTATAACGCAATGCCCTGTATAAGTTAGTCAAGTACCTATAACGTTATTGAAAGTACCTCTGGCGTTACTTGTTATAATACGTGCCCTTATCCCGTGCAATAATAGGTAGATATATAGATAGCTAGGTATCCCACACAATAATAATAATATATTTATTTCAATTATCTCGAGAGGCTGTCACAATCAGCCGTGTCAGCTTCACTACTACCCATTCAACACACGTCACTGTGAACTTTAATACATACACGTACATATAATAATATAAATACACAGATACACAATACTCTACTAGAAATGATAATGTCACTTATATACACATGTACCTATTTGAGGTCTGCATTCCAGGAAAATAGTTTTGTATCAATATGTAACAAAAATCCCACGCGTTTTCCATTATTCTACAACAATGGCCCAGAAATATGTCACGTAATAAAAACTGTTCGCTACATTAAGTAACACAGGTTTCCACTCTTGCGTGGAGAAGAGACTTTTTTGAAATGAAATAAAATGTACATTGGACACTGAAATTAAATCACATAACTACTAATATACACCAGATACCTGCATCAATGAAAAATAGTTTTATGATTTCTTAAGACTTGAATCGGTTTCATATTAGGTTACATTTCATAAGGCTAAAAGTTTTGATAAAAGTATCGAAATATACATATTTCGTTTTTAATAAATATTGTTATAGAGTCAGTAAGAGTATGGAATTTGTAGGTTGTTTCATATAATGTTGTCCTCTGTCCAACAATAATGTTTTACAACTGTCAAGCTGGTAGTGGTATATTTTATTTAAATTAAGTAAATAAAAAAAATAATAGCACAATTTAGTTTGTCGTGAAAAGACATTGTTTCATTAGAGATTGCTAATGAAATGTCATAGGAATATTTTATTAAGTACTAATTAAATTTCAATAGAATCAATAATTTTTACCTAACATATTGAATAATGACGAAATCAGATATTTTATTTAAGATAAGAAATCTTTTTTCTTTTATTAGATGCTTAAAAATTTAATTACATCCAAATCTATTATTACAATATTAAAATCAATGTTTTTCATAGTGAAAATCGGTAAAGTTTGCCGTCTGTTGATTGTTATGGAGTATTTTTAAAGTTTTATATTTTAATACTGGTGTACGGCACACTTTTTTGTTCATTCCTTTTATACCTACCTATAGACAAGCGGTGTGACGCAGAAATAAAGCCCTTGCCTTTGAGTCATGATGTCTGGGGTTCATTTGTGTGTGCATGAATTGTCCACATACCTAATTATATATTATAAATATTATGGTTATTTTATTATCCTATTATCCTACATTGCACGAAGCAATGATTTTTAAATGAGATTACAGACAAATGATTTTCTCTTTTTGGGTTAGTTGGAAGAGATCGTGCCTTTGCGATAAACTCGCCCTCTGTATATTGATTGTATTTAATTGGAATGTATACCTTTTATGCAATTGTTTTTAATCAATGTACAGTAAAGAATGAATAAATAAATAAATAATAACTTAAACTTTAATGAATCTTTTCCCAAATCATTAATCTTTATGATACTCTACTTTAAATTACAACACAGTTAACTTTTCACTTAGATTTATTTAAATCTCGAACGCTTTCGTCAATGTTGATATATTGACACTTTCAAGAGAACTCAATATATCAACACAACAAATGTGAATATATTATCAACTTTGACGAAAGCGCTCGAGATTAAAATAAATCTAAGTGAAAAGTTAACTGTGTTGTAATTAAAAGTAGAATATCATCAGTATGAATTTTCACTCTGTGAATGTACAAACCTTAGAGTTATTACATTAATCTTTAGTCAATCGTATTTTTGATTATACCTACACTTATGTAATTCTCTTGGGAAACAAAATGGACACTTACTCATTACAAGTGGCTTCATTGTTATTTACACAGTATCTAAATAAGTTGAACTTACCTCGTTAAATCTTTTAATGAGATGCTTAACTGAGCCGGCGTTCGGAGCTGAAGGAGGTCCTAGGGAACTGTCACCTCCAAGATCTAATGTCACCTGCCGGAGAAACTCTATTGGAGGAACCTACAACAAAAACAGTAACATTTAACTAAAATTTATCAATTCATGTTGACGACTTTTATGAACGACGCCATTTAATCATAACTATTCATAAAGGTTATTGTAATTATTATTTTACGGCGTCTTCCCACAACATTGTCTAAGGTCTTGGCAATTATCTATGCAAATTAAATAAATTGCTTCAAAGTGAACGCACGTGAAATAAAATGAATTTAATTGTATTATATTGTGATGGTATTGGTACTCCCTGAAGCACTCATAACATAAAACGTGATATTAAATGAGGTTTAGACTCATGAGGGTGGATCTCCTGTAAAAGGGAAATGATTTATTCCGCAAATTGGTAGTTAGTTAAAACCTCGTACTTAAATATTATATATAAACAGTAAACACTCTCACGTCTCTACATATTCATGCTTATACTCAATACAGTACAATACAATAGAAGTTTACGTTACTACTTATGATAACATTCCTAATAATTATACCTGTTCTTCAAAATAATGTTTAATTAAATCCTACATATTTAATTCGGTAATGTTTTTTCTCGGGGTTACCTAATTCAGATACATCAATTTTACATATTTTTAGTGATTTATAGGTATGATTTCTAGAAGGTACTTTTCAACAAGGTGTTAATGGTGTTACGTTATAAAATATACGGGAAGTAGAGTTATTAGGGGCATGCGGGGTATCAAATCTGAAAAGGGAGATACACCTATAGCATTTTTTACGCCATATAAGTACCAAAAAATACGTGTTCGTATCAGTTCTAGGGAAGTGCGAAATGCCATTATTTAGTATTATTTAGTATGTTTCGTATCGTAGTAACAGTTTATTATCCGTGGAGTCCCCGATAAATAACAAGTCTCCAATTCTTTTCAGTAAGTTTTTGAGTGTCCTGTAAAAGGAAATTATTACCAAAATATCACATATAAAGAAATTTTGACATATTCAATGCGGCGATGAGGTTTGCCTCCCATCTTAAATGTCTTTAACTTTAATTGGTACGGAAAAGACGACTTGCATGATTATTATATGTAGCTGGTACTCTGGTGGCCCCACATGCGGGAGGTTGCCGTGATGGTATGAATAAATGAATGAAATAATTATAAACATATTTTTTGTTTATGTTATCTTATCATAAAATATTGTATCTTATTGTTGTGTAGATATGGACATGATCTGTATTCCAACCTTAAACATTGGAAAGTCTTTCTTTCATTTTTTCGGAATCTAATAATCAAACATAATATAAGAAAGTCAAGTCTACGTCTAAATCAGCTAACTTGTGAAAGATATCTAGTGGAAAAATTATTTCTGACAAGGTCAAGACTTGTCATAAAATTAACATGAAATATGAACATTTCTTTAATATAGTAATAATAACGAATTTCTCATCGAGACAATATTTTGCATTATTATAATAAATAATCTAAAAAACAAATTGTAGTCAAAATGAGAGATTTATTAAAGTTAAATATACATACTAAGTATAGACTCACTGAAAATATTTTTATACAATATCCTCAGTCACTGTAAGATGAGTACGTAATAAAAATATTAATTGTTGCCATATCCAGTATGTTTTCGTTAGTACGGACGTCCCTCTTTCGCAATACACTGTTCCTATAACAAGTATTTTTTTACTTATAGTGGAAAGAGATGACTCTCTGAAGCCACTCTGAATTGAGGAGGCTGGTTTCTGCTCTGTATTCTCGAGTGGAGTGTTAAACTGTGATCGAGCGAGTGAGTATCAAATTATAATGGCGCAGATCATTCTAATTGAGTGGAATGACAATCTTGGTCGTGAAAAAATAAATATTTATATGTATATAAAAACAATATAAAAGTAAAGACTCAAACTTTCATTCGCGAAACCCGATTTGGGTTCGAACCTCGTGCAGACTTGAGTAATCTACTCTCACAATAAAAGCATTTGGTTTGATGTGCGAATATTCAGAGGATTATTTCAAACTTTTACAAATACAAAAAAATGCATTCGATTGTATGTTTCTAATCAACATAAAATATCCACCAGTTCACTCTCTCAAGTAGATTTTCGAACGCAAAGTATAGAGTTTCATTAATATACGACAAAACACATGTTTAATAATATCTACTTCATACACCTAATTGATAGTATCGTTTAGTATTAATTTGTAAGATGGCAATACTCACAAGTGTTTGACAGATGTTGAATGTCAAATATAACATACCTATGTATGTAGGTACCTAGTTAATGATGAAGACGTGATGTGTAACTCGTATATAATCGATTTAATAAATATTATATATTTATTTATGATATTTGATGTCAAATCTATAACTATTCAGTAAATACTAATATATGATTGTATGATTAACTGCGTTATAAGAGGTGGAGACATATTATAAATGTGCATTATAGACAGAATATATTCCGTGGAGAGCCCGGCAAAGGAAAGGTGTCCCGCTCTTATCAATAAGTTTCGATATAGTATTGCATCGCAAGTAGATGGCAAAGGTTTGCCGAAATCGATAACGATTTACAAAATCAAGAAACAGATAATGTAAAGTATAAATATTTTATATTATAAATATGTCGTACAACTATTATTTAGTTAATCCTTGAAATAAATGAAAAAAATAATTGTAATTCGTGACATCCGTTTTTGGAAAATCAATAAACTCGTATCTAAGTGTACGAAAGAATGAGATAGAAAGCATTTGATATATTATTTTAATATTGATATTGTTCTATAGAATAAATAGATGTATGCATATGAAAGATACATCAAAATAATCCTAATGATAGTGCATTCATATTGCATGGAAATGTGTTTTTACCTAATTGGTGGCTTCGCGCTTTTCCTCCAAGGGTCTCAATATGCGCAATGAATACATTTAAACATACCTACTAACCTACAATGAAATTAGAGAAAAGAAAAAGCTTTTACAACTGAAAAATGCTTTTTTATATCAAGGGAGGAAGTTTTATTAAATAAATGCAAATCGTGTTACTTTTTATGAATATTTATTGTTTATTAACACTGTTTCACCGATACTTATTGTTGGTTTAACCCGTGTAAAAATGTATAAAAGTCTGAAAAATAATTTCAGTTACTTAAAATGTTTTACAAATAAATTAAGGTACAGTTTTATGGTATGAAATAATACAGCAAACTAAAAGAATTCTCCGACTGATCGGTCGAAAATTTTAAAATGAAGTTATTTTTTCTCAAATGCTATAGTTAACTAAACTATTTTACTAGTTAAAAATTGAAATCCCACTTTTTTCCGTAAGTTTTCAAGTGTCCTGTAAAAGACGGGCATTTGTAATATATATATATAATATCTTCATTTCAGCGATGAGGAATGCCATCCATCCTTAAAGTCGTAACTTTTATCAGCACGAAGACAACGGCATGTTTATTATAGGTAGTTGGTTCGCTGGCTTCTCTACTCGTGGGATGAAAGGATGGATGAAAAAATCTAGAATACCACTGTACGACGATTATGAAGAAAGTACACACGAAAGGACATACGAAAACTTACGATATGATCTATTCATTACCAGGAACAAGATTTATTATAGAACTATTCTTACTATTATCAAAACTTTAATTAAATAATCATGAAATGAACTATGTAAGTTGGATGTTTTTTTTATATGTTGCAAATATCTTGTTATGCGAGTTGTTTTGTGTGCAATAGTTTATTGATAGTTAAATCCTATACTTAAATAATTATGAACTTAATAAATAAAATAAATGCTAAGTACTATTACAAACAAAAACAATATGTTAATTAAAAAAGTCTGAGAAATACTGCTTTTCTTTTTTTTTTGTAATCTTTACGTTAAACAATTTTAAATATTTAATTAAAGCTCTCCGTTCTTTTAAGTTAGCAAAACAACTCCCATTAACGGATTATGAGAACGTAAACAATAACACTCTAAAATGTTTATTTTTTTACTTTATCTTATTTTTGCTTTGTCAATTTCAATAATGCTTACTTTACGAGTAATAATAGGCGAGCATCGATATTTAATCTGCTCATTTATTTTATTTTATTACAGAAATATAAAGCTAACTATTACAAATTATTTCTCAACATCACTTTTTCTTTAATAGATTCATTCGCATATCATTAATATTATTACCTATTATAATAGACAGAACTTACTGCCTCGCTGGACAAAAGTCTATAATTATGAGGCAGCAAAAATATTGCATTTAAATTATATTGTGTTTTTCATTTATTTACTCATCAATAGATTAATGAAATTATTAATTAATGTAGAGAATATGTATCCACCTAGATACAGAAAAATAAGCATCTGAGAACGACATACATTTTATCGGGGTAGCCAGCATACCTTATTTCATAATGAAAGCTTAACAGCCATTCTTACCTAAGGTACAAATTAGATTTAGCTCTAGTGGTTTCAGGCAACAACTTTTATTAGGCGCAGAGAAAATTATTCAAATAATTAATGAAATAGCTTTATTAATAAATATAAGTCAAAACTTTATATGCAAAAATATTCATGGGTATAAAAAAATAGTATGTTATCACATATAAATAAAATTTAAGTTGTATTTATTTTATAAATTGAATTTATTTATTTCCTAATTCAAAAACAGAGCGAGTACGGTCTCACATCCGGCTACTAGGCACGCCGTGGGCCTTCTGAATCTTAAAATTTGTGAAACTCGCTTTATTCTTGATTATTGCACATAATAACGTTATATATGTAGTATGCACGGTAAGCAACATACCATATTATTATATAAATAAAACAAATGGTTGAATTATAAACATTTTCTATGATTTTTTTGATAATGAAATTTATTTTTGATGTGTATGCAGTTTGTCATAATAATTAAGAAAATCTAAGGGTTGTAAATAAATAACTCAAGGTGTATTATAAAATTCATGATATTTTAAGATTAATCTTGGTTTTAAAATTTTATTAACACTCTTGTATTATTAAAGATAATTTATTTAAAATAGGACCACTCAACGTATCATCATTGCGACGGTAATCTTCAAAAATTATTTTCACTATATTCCTCGCAGCAAAATAAAACTAAAATGATAAAATCGCATTTATAAATGTTCAAAATATTATATTAATATAAAAAATAACATACATGTGATCCAGAATTTAAAATATTTAAAAAATAAAATGGTTGTAATTTTGCTAATTCGTTTGCATGAAATCACAAAGAAGGGGTGTAGAGCCCTCTTAATGAATGTAGAAGAAACGAAAGAAGTATGTAAGGATATATCTATATGGCGTTTCGTATTCACTGCCTACCCCACTCGGATAATTTCCAAATGATAAATATTTCAGTGAGCTTATATTAGTTTTTGTACAACAATAGTAATATAATATTATATGTCCTACTATCGTTGTGCACGCCTAGGAACATACAATACATTAGTCTTGTGAGTGTACACAGGGTGCTGGTACTCGTATATCATTTACATGCAACAGTACATAGGTATATTGAGACCGCGTTGGAACGGAATGAATTATGGTCCCATTCATTACACATTGTTTGACTACTCAAATGATAAATTATATGTATAACACACCACAGTTTTTTCTGAGAGACGCAAGTTAACTAAATATTCCTAGCACTCTAAACAATGTATGTACATACATACTTTATCTAACATAAACTAAACTCAGTAATTGATAAACATATTGACTTCATACATTTCTTTATCAACAATAATAATGTGATATATTCATGTAACTGCTTCGTTTTGTGCAAAAATAGGTTTATATAGATGGTCCGACGATATTAAGAGAGTGGCGGGCCTGCACTGGAAGAGAGTAGCGTCCAACAGAGATTTATGGAAGTCCAAGAGGGAGGCCTTTGTTCAATACTGGACACAAGAAGAAGGCTGAGGTAAGGTAAGGTAAGGTTTATATAAAATATAACAACATTCCTGTAGGCCTAGTCAAAACACATTTAAGCGTTACGTTTTCGTTCAAACGCGGACGACGTTGCAAGAACGCGTCAATTTCCGTAGCTACTTGTGTATCTCGTGGAGCACCCGGTAAAGAATTGGTCTCCCACTTTTCTGCGTAAGTTTTCGAGTGTCCTGTAAAAGGCAGGTGTTCGAAAAAAATAAGACATTTTACATCTTAAATTCAGCGATGAGGCTTGCCACCCATCCTGAATGTCTTGATTTTATATTGGCACGAAGAGGACAGTTTGCATGAATCTTACGTGCAGCTGATCTGCTGGCTACCCCACTTGTGGGATATGCCGTGATGGTATAGTATAGTAGTATAGTACTTGTGTATTTTAGCTACGAAAATTGACGCGTTCTCTCAACCTCATCTTGTTTGAACGAAAACGTAACGCTTAAATGTGTTTTGACAAGGCCCACCGATTATAACAAAACGTTTTGTGATGCACATATGCAATACTTTATGTTATTCTGTTTTTTTGTCTGATATAGCTCTCCGAGTTAGACTTGTATATAATAACTTATTCCATACACTACAGAATTTTTGTTAGTATGTGAATTTACTTTTAAAAACAAAAATCTACTTTATTTTTCCATTTACGAGGGCGGATTGATAAGTCCGGTAAAAATTAAACAAAGAGTTACTTTTTTTGAATGGATGATATTTATTTTTCAACTTTATCTTCTTTTAAAGCTATACACTTGGTTAGACTATGCTAGAGTTTTTTGATCCACTCTTTGTTGTTGATCCACTGCTGGCCGTGATTAGAGGGTTATTCCCGGAAATTCCCGGGAAATACCTTTAATTTTTATTTCCCGTTTCCCGGGAAAAAACACAAATGATTTATTAGTCATGCAGATTGCCATACCGATACCGAAATCTTTGTTTAGTTAACTGTAGACTCGTAATTTTTCTGTAATGTGTCGTTCTAATAGTCGTAATAAAAAATGCATTTTCATAATCAATATATTACAAGGGCGGATTGATAAGTCCGGTAAAAATGAAACAAAGAGTTACTTTTTTCGAATGGATGATATTTATTTTTCAACTTTATTTTCTTTTAGAGCTATACACTTGGTTAGACGATGCTGAAGTTTATTGATCCACTCTTTGTTGTTATCTTTTCCAAGGCCCTGAAAATACGCCATAGTTTCGGAGATAACCTCCAAATCAGTTGCAAATCTTCGTCCCCCAAGCCATTTTTTCGTGTTTGGTTAAAGGTAGGAATCACTGAGAACCAGGTCAGGAAAATATAGTGGATAGGGAAGCATTTTGTAGCGTGACTCCACCAGCTTAGCCGTTGCAATGGCGGAAGAATGAGCAGAAGCATTATCGTGGTGAAACAGGATTTTCTTCTTGGAAAGATGATGCCGTTTTGCTTTGGTTTATTGATTTAACTGGACCAAAAGTGTAAAGTTATACTCTCCATTAATTATTTTTCCTTTTAAGAGGAAATCAATTAAGACTGTACCTTGTGTGTCCCAGAAAACCTTAGCCATAGCTTTGCCTGCTGATGGAACCACCTTGACCTCCTTCGGAGCACTTCCACCAGCTTCCACCCGCTACTTGGTTATTATTTTTCTCTGGTGTGTAAAGATGAATCCTTGTTTTATCTACAGTGATGAAACGGTGTAAAAACTCATCTGGATTTCGTTCAAACAGACGAAAATTAACCTGGGAAATTCATTCACATTTTTGGTAAATTTTCAACAAACACGGCATCCATTTTGTTGAAAACTTTTTAATACGCAAATTTTCATGAAATGTTAAAAGAACTCGTTTATATGAGATGTCTAAAGTGTTGGCTACCCTTTTTAACTTCATTCATCGATCTCCCAATACAATATCGTGGATTTTCATGAGCATTTTTGGAGTGGTTACCTCAATTGGACGTCCTGATCGAGAAGCGTCTTTCGTGCTCGTTCTACCACAACGAAATTCAGTAAACCACTTGTAAATTATCTTAAGTGACGGAGAAGATTCACCATAATAGTTATCAATACATTTCTTTGTGTCCGTGATGGTTTTTTTGCGTAAAAAGTAGTGTTTTATCAACACTCTAAATTCACTTTTTCCATTTTAACAGCAAAAGAACGACCCGTCAAAACGACTGAAAAACAATTCCAAATTTAAACTTCAGTATGAAATTTGGTGTATGTTCCTTCAAAGCAAGTACCTATCCAAACATGTCATAACTTTTATGCTAGTATTACCGCTTCATCCATTTTTACCTGACTTATCAATCTGCCTTAGTACATTCAACAGCTAGGGCATTTCATTCACCCCAAAACTCTTTTCAAGTAATACAATTTGTGTACTTTTGCTAACTTTTTCTAACATGTTCACAAATTGAGTACATTTCAATTTAATCATGTCGTTTGAAATTCGGGCACCTGACTGTAATTTAAACTTTATCTTCTCTAAATTGTACCGTTTATAATGGTAAACATTAGCTAGAACTACTCTGTATATAATATTACATACAACAGCAATCGTGAGAAACTTTTAACAATGTTGGATTAAATTAATAATTTATACCTACCTAATCTCTAACTACAACTAACTATACAATTTATGAAACTTATTTGGTAAGGCAATGATAATTACAATAATAATATTGACAACACTTTATTGATCTTAAAAATCATAGACAATTGGCGAGCTTATTGCCTGGAGACAAAATCTTCCAGCTCACCAAAATAATATGTGATATTATGTTGACAATGTGTGTAATTAATACTAAATGTGAACAATTAATACTAAACTTAATTATAATTTATTACAGTCTACGGCCTAAGTGGAAAATAATATTTTAAATTTATTTTTTTATATTTAGTGAGACCTTTACATGTCATACTATACATAGATGGATAATAAAAAAAAACAAGTCAAAATTCTCATTCACATCACAGTTGCAGCAAGACAAAAACAACAATAATGGCGAAGAACAAAGACAATGGGGAATCGAATTAAAACATTTATAAAATTAGTAAAATCAAACCATGAAAAAAATTATACAAAAAATAGAGTACCTACATGTAGTTCAAGGGATTGTTTGCATGTTCTGCAGCATTTTTATTGAGAAATATGTTCATATTTTATGTCTTACGCAAATCAAATACAGGCATTTTGCAACCTATTTACATAGTTTACCGCTGGTGTAAGGAAAGTAACAGTCTGCATATTACATAGGTATACGATTAGAAGGAGAAATATTCGAAAATCATGAGTTTTGTATTTTGAAGAAGAAATAATTTTGAGATTTCTCGTTAACTTTACGTTAAATGTATGGGTAAATAAATTATTTTGTACAAAAATTAACTATGGCTCTGTAAAGTATTCTTTCAATAGAAATAAGGTTTCGTTGTCACTTTTAAATATTATAGTATGAACCAACCTGTTAAGCAATAAAGGTTTTCATTTATTCATTTATATAATATACACATAGTCATAAAATAATTGAGTTTGAAATGTCTTAAGCACCCAGCAAACAATCGATTTACCACACTTTTCTGTAAGTTTTTGAGTCTCCTGTAAAAGGCAGGTGTTCAGAAAGTAAAGACATTGTACGTCATTAATTCAGCGACGATATTTGCCACCCATTCTGATTTTTTTGTTGGCTCGGCGAGGATGGTTTGCATGTTTATTACATGCAGCTCGTCTGCTGGCCGTGATGGTATAATAGAAGTAGAAATATATTATCTACCTATTTCCTTACTCACATCCCTTATGGGGTAGGCATAAAGGTCAGTTTCTTTACATTCAAGCGGTTTTCATGTACCTACTTAATATTAAATCCTATTTAAATAAACTAAAAGATGTTAATTATTGAACTATTTTTTTTGGTAGTATGCGTAGGTATCTATCAAATGTTGTAAAAAGACAATAATTGTATTCCATTCATAGTCGTGTCCGCAATAATTATTGTGTACTTAAACATAAAGATAGACAAAAGAAACAGATATAGTTAATTACTTATTTTTCATTTATTTCTATTTTATTTCAAAGATAAATCCGACTTTAAAAAAGCCTAAAATCACCTCAAACAACCTCATAGCAAGCAATATGCTTATGTCCTGAAAGTGGAGTAAGTCAGCAGCGGGTCTCTCGATTGAAAGTCCAAGATCTAACTACCGACTATCAGACTACCGACCATCTCGCTTTCTTTATCAACAAACAGATGAAAACAGACAATATTCGTTTGCTCCGTTCATTTTATATGTGTGAGCATGATGATGCAGCTGTTGACCATTAGAAACCCAAATGGTTCCACGATCTCTTTAGTATTTATCTATCAATATAGATATTCAAGTATTATGTTCAAAATACTTGTTATGTGTATTTATCTAATATTTTCCTCTTATCGATTTTAAATGTAAATTTACTCCGATTAAATTAGCATACATTTTACGCAGCATTGCCTTACAATTACTAAACAATTAATATTATAATTTTGTCTACCTATATAATTGAATAAACATGTTCGTAAAAATTACAATAATATATAAATATACGTGGGGAGGATGTTTCTACAAATACACTAAGTACAACACAAATCTATACCTACATAAGTAGACTACTAACAATCAATTAGAAACATATTATTAGAGATTGTGTAGTATAATACATAAAATATCAGATTGTATGTAGGTATGTATCTATAAATATATATGAGAATATTATTAAATGTAGTGAATACGAAGCGTACTTAGGTGCAATGTACTATTATTATCATGAGCCAGAATATGTGGCTCACGAACCAAATAAAACGTAATTTCAAATTTCTACCTGCGCGGAAATTCAGGATCCCACCTTTTTATGCCAGAGTACCATCATTTGAGCCTCCTAAGTTTTTTTGTCGACGGGCTTTTTTTTAATCTTAAAGTTATCGATTCAACGAAGGGCTATGTTTACTGCATGTCTTTACTTTTAATGATACGGAGAGGACTGACTGAGCTTTATTACTGCAGTAAGTAAAAGCTATGATGATATAGATATTTGGCTTTTTTGAATAACAAATGTGTCGATTCCTGTACTATGCTGTACGTATCATGTATGGCGCTTTATCACAAAGAAGGAGTTTGTGTGTTGTTCGGTCAGTATCCAGTGGAAGACAGTGGTAACCACTTAAGTGTAAAGGAGGTCATATTACTTGTGTGGGAAGTTCCGCTACATATTATGTACTCGTACCTAGATAATAATATGTTTAAACTCAGTACCCATCCAAATAACTCCCTATTGCCAAACGGAGGGCATGCACTTATAATATGTATTATGGAACATAGCATTGGAAAACAACGTGATTAAACAAGTAATTGAAAACGAAGGTTACAACATAATGTAATGTATCTACAACATGTTATGTTATGTTATGTGCTTTACCATAGCTGTGTGCCGCACACTGGGAGTTTAACTTTTATTAAGTCACTTAAAAGTTTTAATTGAGCTTCAATATTAAATTACAAAATTATAATATGAAATCATTTTGATATTAACACAATATTAAAAAACAGGTGTTTTAAATATAAGATAACAAAAAGTTATTAAAAAAAATATTCATAATCTTTCAAATATATTAATATTAAAACGATAGAGTTAAACACTGTTACTTAAACTTGTATAAATTTAAAAAAAAAAAAAATAAAAAAAAAAAATTATACAAGTGAAAGTAACAGTGTTTAACTCTATCATTTTAATATTAATAAAAATGAACTTTCATAAGGTTACCACCGAAAAAATAGAATACATATCTTTCAAATATAGTTTTAAAAACTTGGTTAAGTACGCTTAAGTACGTACGTACTTAAGTTAAGTACGTTAAGTACGTTACGCTTCAGTTTTAGTTTAAGATTAATAAATTTATATATGAATACTTTTGTTTAAAATGGAATCGCAACATGAATTTTGTTTTCTACAAGTAAAAAATATATAAGTTAGTATAAATATTTGTTATTTTAGACATTTTGAATGTTTTTAAACGAGTATCCTACAATGCACACAAAATGTCTCGAAACTGAAACGTAGTAAAAATAGATGATATTTGTATTTTTTATTTATTATCTTCCGTTGAATGAGGCACAATTTTAATTGTTTAAATTATACTTGCTTTCTCAATGTTTAAACAGTAGGTATGCACAGTGTGCAGTATAGAAAATTATGTAACATTTTCATAATATCGCAGAGAATATAGCTAATACTTATGTACCAGAACTAGAACACGCCAACTTCGCAATGTACGATGAAAATTATTTCTTATACCTTTACAATAATATCATGTTCCCTTAGCAATGCAATACATGAGTAGAACTAAAAGTAGAACAAAGCTGTGCATATTATGCATCTGAAGTAGATAAATGGTGATTCTAATGTGTTGTATTTTATATACATGTACAACTGATGAAGAATTTCATTTAATAAGCAATCTTGATAATATTGTGTGGGAGTTGATTTTTCATAGTTTCATATACATACATTTTTTTGACTTATAATAAATAATAATAAATAAATACTTTATTCAATCAATCAATAACAATGAACAAATATTGAGACAATTTATCACCAATATGGCTACAATTAAGTTGCAGCAGCCTCCCTAGGTTGCCTTATATCGAGGCGTGCTGCGAACATTGATATAACATGTTAACATGTTAGATCAATGGCTACGTATAAAAAAAAACAACATACAAATAACAAGGATTAATACCTACATCTTAGAAAAAAATCACAATCAATAAATTTATAAATCAATAATAAATGAATATATAGTTATGTATGCATGTAGAATATGCAATTAATAATTGTGTAATCATTGTGTTTCACATAATTCATTCACTGTGTCGGTGTTTAGGTAGAATTCCGTGATAAATTAAAAATAAAACGTTTTTTCCACTACCTATTATAATATTGTTTATTCACATAGACGTCTTGCGAGGACATTGTCAACTATTGTGTTAATAAATCATTTTCTAGTATTATATTTGGAACAAGTAAATACCATTTTTAAATAAGGCACTAAGTGCCAAAAACATAAGTATGAAGATCGGTTCTATGTACCTTTGCATATATGCTACATAAGGTGTTATCTATGTTTATTTTGTACTAGTTGACCCAACGAACGTCGTACCTACCTCCTAACAATCTATGAGTGATTAATATTTTTAATTTCCTTACAAACTTCCGTAATTGTCTGTGTGTCATCGTATAGTGTAAAAAAAAAAATCATTTATGTTGAATAATTAAAATGTATAATTGTATTTTTTTTTTTTATTTTTTTTTTATTTTATTTTTTTTAACATCTTTCAAGGGACAAACAGTCAGCACAGTAAACATTACAAAAATCAATATTACACACGATATAGACCACAAGAGTCCCCCTGTATTACCACAGTATAAAATTCGATGACACCAAAACAAGGAAATACTTTACAACAGTAGGTACAACCTAATAGAATTATCAAAAAACAATAAAATAAAAAACAACCAGCAAATCAAACAACAAAGTAAGAAAACAATATAATACAATAACAGATGATAAAGTTAAAAATCAATTCAAATAATTAAAAAAAGTAAAATACAATAATAAATATTAATTCAACAAATCAATTAAGAAGACTTAAAAGTTATCATTATTTTAATTAAAAAATTAATTATAGCAATTAGTTATAAAATCAACAAATCAATCAAGAAGATTAAAAATAATGTAATACAACAATGAATTAAAACAAAATCAAGAAATTAAATAACGAATCTAAACAATAATATTTAAAATAAAGAAAAACTAGCTAAACAAATAATAAAATCAAAGTACAATAAAAATTTACGATAAGTTATAAGATAAACATGTAAAATAATAAATTCAAAATAATATGATATAATAATAAATAACTAAATCAACAAATCAATAATATAATCAAAAATAATACAATAAAACAATGAAGCTGTGTGGCAGACAATTCAGCAAAACAAAATATACATAGTTAGAAATAAGTGGAATCGAAACAGAAGAAAATTGATTAATAGAAGTAAGTAGGCAGTAGGCAGAGTCGGCATAAAGCACATAAGGCAAAATTTCACCCATCAAGGATGCTGTGATGTTCTCAGTAGTTGCACTACACCTGTCCTGAATTGGTTTTTATTCATATGGAAAATGTCTAAACCTCTGAAGAACGAATTATACAAGGTACAACTGCGTTGAAGAAAAGTACCTTGCATGTAATTAGTGACACACGGGGGCAACCTAAAGAGATAACTAGTTCGAGTACTACGCGATGGACAATTGAAACAGAGTCCCTCCAACAAAGACGCGGAGTCAACCTCACCAGAAATAATTTTATAAAGGAAAAACATATCAATCTGGGTTCTTCTGTTCTCAAGCGAGGACATCTCATGAAATCCAAGAGCCAGACGATAGCTTTCAAAATATCTGCCCTTTAAAAAACTGAGATGTCTCACGAACTTCCTCTGAACGCTCTCTATTCTATCAATATATGTTATATATTGAGGATTCCAGACCACCACAGAGAATTCCAACAAATTACGCACAAACGCATAGTAAAGCACTTTATATGTGAACGGTATAAAATGTATAAATTGAATAATTAAAAGCATAAATAATTTGCTTCGTAATTTTTCTTCCCGTGAATTTGTAAGATATTTTAATAGCCTATTAGGCTCTTAAATAGGCTATTCCGGGTGGAGAAGAATCCAACAAATCAGAGATCATTTAAATCGGTTCAGCCATTCTTGAGTTATAAATGGTGTTACTAACACCACTTTCTTTTATATATATAAAAGATTGAGGTGATTACGAATATTGCCAAAGTATTAAATTTGATGCCTTTAAAGATATTAAAGTTGGCACTTCAATTTTTTTAATATTTTTTTTTCAATACATGCATCAGTTGTAATTTTAATAAAAAAATAGTTTATATCATTTGCGAAATTTCAATTATAATAAAGAATTTACGTTATTTCCCTAAAAATAAAAATATTAAAACTCATAATCACATTTTACCTTGTACCTTTATTTAAATATTCTGGCACTTAGTGCCTTATTAAAAAATGGTTTAGTGTTTAAAAATATGAATGGTTCGTAAAATAAGAAATACTTGAATGAACGAAAAAATGATGTAGGTACTCCAAACAAAATCCTGAATGATGTGTGACAATAAGACAAGTGGGTAGACCTATGACCTACTCTTATTATTCACATATATCTCATGAAAGGTCCTTTGTAATCTTCGGTAATAGGATTAGGATAAGATTTGTTCACAATAAGGCTTTTATAAAATATATAATATATACAAGCATAGGGGAATGCTATCCACAAATAGTGCCGTGACAAAGACTGTGTGTGGGTGGACAATAGGTGTATCAGAGATCAAAAAATATAAGTATAAATAATTTATAATCTACAATAAAATTAAATTGCTTATTATACACACTACTTCACTTATGAGACTTGCCGTGGTTTAGAGTAGAGTAAGAGAAATTGTCTCAACTTGTCGCTTGGTTGGGGTCATGGTGGTCACGATCCTCAGAGGCATTGAGGGACCGACTTAGAAGAAGAAGAGAAATAGACATTTTAATTCAATATTGTACATAATTCCACCGACACCATGTTTTATTTCAAGATTATTCTTAATGTTAGGTATGCATTGTTTTTGTTGTTTTGGTATTATAGTCAATGTGCAGTAAAAACTAAAATACGATTTTCGTTGTTTGTAACATATTGTTAAAAAAATTGAGTTGTTGCTCTTTAGTAGATTCAAAAGTTTGGTAGAAAAAGTTCTCTAAGTGTTTTTCTAACACGCAATTTACCGTAGCAGATTTTTTGTAAGTGAAACTACGAAAAATAGTTGAATTAACAAGAATATTGGTTCCAGAAGATCGAGCATCAAGGCGTACAACCAGTGCTACTTAATAATATATTTTCAATATTCTTTCTGTATTTTGACCATCTTTAGAAAAGTAACACGTGTTAACAAAAAAACTCCATCACAACAGTCTTTGGTAAAACATATCTCTCTCTTTTCGCCCTTTGACGTTCCTCTAGGAAGTACAGGTCAGAATCAGCCTCTTCCGTTGAGTTTGTAAAATGCTTATATCTCCTAACATCGAAGATTTTTCTAAAAGACATTTTCGAAACTTAGTACCTTCCGCTTTTGAATTTTCGGGATAATTGAACAGGCAGCAATTCGTCCTGACACTGAGTTCAGAAAAATCTAATATAATAGAATCCCCTAATATTGATTTAAATGCTAGAAAGAACCTGATCTTTATCTGGAGTAATCTGGTATATAATAATCAGACGTGGCAAGAGTGATAGCGGACGTTTGGCTGAATTGAAATGTGATACTCTGCTGACCACCACATTTTTGGGAAATGCTAAGCAAATAAATAATTATGGGTGTTATTATAAATTAAAAGAAAACACTAAAGTTATAATGCAAATATAAAAAAAAATATCTTTGTTACGGATTTTGTTTTGTTAGTCAAATACTAAAGTCTTACAACAAGCAAATGCGACAAACTTATAGTATTTTGTATGTACATGATTTTTAATAACTTGAGCATAGGAAGTTATATAACGTTTATGATACAAATACAGATAGTGAGACTGAATTTGTAATCTCTAACTGCTTTACATTTTGGTTTTCTTTTATTGTTTAACATTGTTTGAATACTGGTGTGGAAAAGAACATTACATATTACCTATGTAAGTATATTGTTTTTGTTTGTAGCCATTAACTTGTAGTTAATGGCTACACATGCTAAAAAATAATATCACTACACTACGGTATCACAAATTTTATGCGATTAGGTAAATTTATATGAGAACTAATTATAAATTTAGTTTTCTAGATGTTTATTGATCGTTACTGAATCTTACATTAATTCAAATTCAAATATACTTATAATTGATAAATATACAATTTACAACAACAATCATTTACTAATAATTATACAGTAAGCAAAACAATTCATTCCCTCAAATATGAGCAGAGCTCGTGCTTTGAGGAATAAATAAATACGAGTAAGTATGTCAGAATAATATTGTGTTTAATTATACATATTAAATGATATACGTGAAATACTAATTTCTTTTTATAAGTGAAATGTGTATAGAAACATTAAATAGAGTACATAGATAAAACATATAAGATTATAGTTGGGACTATAGTTTTTTTTAAAGTATTTCATTTAATTTCTCTGGTATTCTATGCCTCTAACTGGATATGTTCATGTGACTAATTGTTATTTTTTTTTTGTGTGGCGAATTGCTCTTTTAACCACTTATGTTTTTATGCATCCTAAACTTATGTTTTTTAATTGATCTCTATTATTTGAAATTTTTATATAAATTTTTTTATATCAATTTTTTATTAACTTATGAATTTAAACTAATTGACTATTTACTATATTTGACAATTTCATACCACTTTGATTTCTCTTTGTAATGTTCTTGACCAAATTTTTAACTTATGAATTTTAACTAACTGACTTTTTACTATGTTTAACAATTTTATACCACTTTGATTTCTCTTTGTAATGTCTTGACCAAATTTTTAAATCATGAATTTTAACTAATTGACTTTTTACTATATTTGACATTTATATACCTTTGATTTCTCTTTGTGATGTCTTTACCAAATTTTTTTTAACATTTTTGTATCTTTTTTATAATTATAACATGATTAACGTTATATTGTCTGTAAAACTTTCGTTTCTTTAGTCTAATTGTTTTGTGTCTTTTTTGTAACAGATCTTTCCTTTGTTTACATGTTTTGTATGTATACAGAGGTTTAACATGTTAAAGGCTTTGGCCGTAAATATTTGTAAATAATAAATAAATAAAAATTTCCAATACGGCTCTGGGTTAGGTAACTCTTTTGCTTTGACATTATCTCACAAGTTCACATCAGAATACTTTAGAGTCACTTTTACTTTTCTTGTTAATTATTGAATATTCTAAACCATGTTTGTATTATTTGACTTCTAAACTTCTTGCATAAAATACCAAATATGATGATGAGCAATATTTTTCATCTTAGAATTTATCTTCAGCAGTTCTTCGACCGTCTCAAGGGCGCAAAATATGATCTTCATATTGTTTTTGAAACGTTATGTAGCTTTTTGAAATTCACAATGGTGAGATATTTAATCCTTAGTAAGTGTCATAAACTACATCTTGACGCACTTTTAATGTTTCTATCTTTAATGTATAATTTTCACATTATACATTAAAGATAGAAACATTAAAAGTGCGTCAAAAACACTTTAATGTATAATTAATAGTTTCTATATTTAATGTATAAATATTGCGGTGATTATGGTAAAATTTTCATTGTTTTAATAGAAATTAAATTCACCACCAACGTTTATAAAAATCATTATATTTACGTGATCAAGTTTCCTGTATTGGACGAAATAATATACTTTCTAGCAAAATATTATCATGAAATTGCTTTAATTTTTACGCTTAATTTTATTTTACTAGCAGTTTGCTTCGAACATTTTTTTATAAAATACAAATAATGTAGTAAATATCTGGTTATATATTTCTACATTACACGAACAAAGGCGACTGATGTTTATCACAATGTTTGCTAAATTTTCTAGCGTGGCTAGAACAATGAACCTACTTGCTACATTACCAAAAATAGCTACCTGTTCTAATAATACGTACCTTTTAGTACCAATTAACAGTCATCACCTACAACCCATACAACTATGTACATATAGTGTACTACAGACATATCAATATCACATAATAATATCCATACTGAAACTTAAAGTGTATATAGGTATTTAGTTTCAAACCTTTGTCATAGTTTTTCAGTAATACCTACGCACAATGTTGATCCATAGCAATATGGGAAACTTTTAAAAGTGTTTAGTAATTTTGAAAATATTATTTTTTTCAAAAATAAATAACTGGTTTTTGTTATAAAACCAAATACAACCTCATACACCTTTCACAGTAAGCTACTAAAAGCTTGTGTCGTGAAAGGGGAGTTTGCTGGCACCTGGTATCGAACCACGGACCCCTTGTTCACGAGGCCGAGACTCTACCTCCAGGTTACCGATGAACTCTTAAGAAGTAATAATGAAGTTCCCAAGTTGACTTTAAAAATATGTTACTAAGAATACATTTATTTGAATAATTGTTTGGTGTTTCCCAGTATCATAACATAATATTAACTACAAAAAAGTTAAGCGTTTTCATTAATGTATTGCCATCATTACGATTTATAAAATATCATAAAATAATCTTAAAATGTTCATATTTATACAATATTTAAAATGATGCAACAATAAATAATAATGATTTTCAGCTCTTTTCATCTTTTATAATATAGTGAAAATTTGAGTGATTTTTTTAATAGCATTTTATTAAACATTTACAATGTCCTAAATTATAAGTTTCCACGTTTCAATTTAACTAATCCCCTGCCGTTTAAACGAATCAAGTTTTTTAATATCATTTAGTATGAAAAAAAATACATAAAAATAACAGTTATTATACCTACTCAGTAATATTATTGCGTGAGAGATTAAGATTGACTAGTAGAGATAAGCTTTATTTACGGTTGCATGCAGTTCAATATTATTATTTAAAAAAGCTATTCTCATTACTAGGCCTGGCATGTAACCAATTGATGAAGTTGTAATATAAATATTTTAGATTGGTTTGGTCGAAACCTCAGTATTAACGCTTGTTTCGTAAGACGTGGAATGTCTGAGAGAGTCTGGTAGATCCTAAGGAGTTAGAGCCAGATATTAATTTTGTTTTTGAATAGTCATATAAGAAGAAGTTTCCGCTCCACTCGGCCTGTCGCGTCAATTTAGACAGGAATGTGAGATATTTCTCGGTTTCATCGTTTTTGTATAACAACTTCAGAAAGTACCTTTTAACTTTTGTGTATATATTGAGCACACCACTGATATATGCATAAATATATTTTAATATAATTATATTTTCACCCCACTTGATTATATGATTTCTCGTACACACAGTATTCGATGAAATATAATGATTTTTAATAAAAGCCATGGAGAAATAATCATAATATAATGTAAGACTTTCGTTATACTGAATGACTTTTTTCTAATTCGATTTTATCCTTAAATTTTTATTCATTTACATATCTCTAAAAGTTTTCTCAACCATTCTTCAAACGATCCCCTAGAAATATGTATTTGGTTTTCAAAATACATTTATTTTTTAGTTCGATTTTATCCAAAATTCACATGCATATACAAAAAGCGGTGACTGGAGAGTTTTGTGCGCAAATGTTTTCAATGACACGTTATATGTATCGATTTAAATACTTCTTCTTCTTCTTCTTCTTATGGCCTTAAACCCGTACTTCCAGCTCACTCAACCATCGTACGGCTGCCTCCGAGGCGTCGTGTATTTCTCTCAGTCCCCCGTCAAAGGAATATAGGGGGCACTGCTCCACGATGTGGTCCATGCTCTGGGTTTCCGGATTTAAATACTTACATTCATCCACATTTCGAAGTTGTTCCTTCGTTACAATTGGTGATTATTACACGGATCACGTTGAGGTTAAGGGGTTAGCAGAGAAATAAATATATGTATACGATCAAAATACAGAACTTTATTCACCTACCTGATAAAACAGTTGATATTCTTGATCAGTGAGTCTTAAGGCCACCTCTTCCGGGAAGGCCAGAAGACCTTTGAGAGTCATCAGCTCGTCTGTTGGATCAATATCTCGGTTACCTGGAAATTCAAATATAAATAGATAATTATAATAAAATCATGTTATAATAATCGCACATTGTACCCCGAGTGGGGCAGACAGCAAGAACGGAATGCCATAATAATATATATACTTAGGTACATCTTTCGCTTCCTCCACATTCATATATCGGGTGGTGTGGCACGGAGGCAACGCTCTTGCCTTTGAGTTTCGAGCTCTCGAGTTCGATTCCCGACCAGAGCAAAATAAATAATGTAAACTTCCTTTCACGACACAAGCTTTTAGTAGCTCACTGTGAAAGATGTATAAGGTTGTATTTGGGTTTATGACAAAACCCAGATACTTATATCTTTTTCTAAAATAAAAATTGTTTATGATTGAAAACAGTATGAAAATAATGCACATCTGTTTATATAGGAAAAAATTTTGTGAATTTTTTTTCGATTCATTTGTAAGTCGATAAAATATTCATATTATTAATATCGAAGTATGTTTTCTATTAATGTTTTGTGAATGCTTGTTGATGAATAGAATCGAATTTTCATTATTAATGTATACAATACGATATTTTCGAATAAACTCTCTTTTTACGAAATTGAACGAATCTTCGTTTTTATAAAAAGCAAGTGACGCATGTAAGGGAAGAATTCATAGCTCTACATATTATAAATATATGAATTGAAACTTGATAATCCAATTTTTTTTATTAATGTTTTTCTTGTATCAAAGAATTGATATTCACGTTTTAAAACATCCATTTTTTAATGGTTTTAATTCACGGGATTATTAATATTCACGTTTCATTAATCTTAATTTCTAATAAAACTTCAACCAATTTTTTTTTAATATTCTTTATTGCCTTTCATGTAATTTAGTGATTAGTTGGTAAAAAGAGATGGGGTCAATAAATATATATATCTTATGTAAATAAAGATTTCGATTTTTTTTAACTGAAATAATATAAATTAAGTTGATTTAAGTAAATTAAAGTAGGGAGTTTTGTGCAGCACCCGGCAAAGAATTGGTCCTCCATTCTTTTCTGTACGTTTTATTAGTGAACTGTAAAAGGAAGGTTTTAGAAAAATAAAGACATTTTACATCCTAAATTTAGCAATAAGGTTTGCCACCTATTCTGATTTTTTTATTAGCACTGAGAGGAAGTAGGTGTGTTATAAGACAAAGTTACTAAAGGGTTTAAATACTCTACTACTGAAAAGAAAAAAAAATAATATGGCTTTTTTACTCGATCAAGTCAAGAGTTCATTTTATTGATTGAGTTGGCGTTTATTTTTTAAAATTTCGTATTAACCCTCAAACGGTTTCGCGGGGTCCAAAAATACCCCACCGACCATACTTTTGGTTACCACTCCCACCTGTTTCAAGCTAGGGCGTCAACACTCCATGTATTCTCAGTATTCGTTATGAACTTACAGTGCACGAATTTGTGTGGCGAAGCGGTCTTTGGATCCTGACCTACGAGGGTGCTGGGGTCTTAAAGTACCCCACGAATACGTTTATGATTGTCGTTGTTTTCTGTAGATATTTTTGTTTTTGATTATTTTTCATAATTAACAACTAAAATGTCTGGATGAATGACAGAACAAGCTATTAGAAGCTTGATTGCAGATAATGTGCAATCAAATTTTGAAGAAATGGATCAAAATTTTGGAAACGACAGTGATATTACTGATGCGGAGACTAAAATTAGCAATCATGATTTCAGGAGCGAGAAAGAGGTAAACGAAGACTCTGAATAGAATAATTTCATGATTTCTAAAACCAATCAAGGCTTTGTATTTCATTATTATAGTAAAAACCGTTATAAATGGTCTCAAACCGCTCCGGCCCAGCAATAATTGGTTCTACTTCATTGAGTTAGTTAATGCGTTTAAAGAAAGAAATGTTAGTCACGTGAAAACACTTGGCAGAAAAAAATGAGACACCTCCAGAGGTTTTATCTAAATGAAACAGACCTTTAGAAAATTTTATTATTGAATTTACCTCAGACAAAAAAATTACTACTTATGTACGAAAACAAAGCAAGTCAGTGATTTTAGTCAAATCAATGCGCCATGATGCCTTGACTAAATCGACAAAAAAGTGCTCTATTTGTAATAATTTTTTTTGCAAAGCACATTCTAAAAACAAATAAGTATGTGATTGCTGTGTAAATTAATATTTCAAGTACAAAAATTGAAATTTTAACTCGACAGACTCCTAAAAAAACAATTTTTGAAGAAATTAAAAGTTGTAAATAATCCACCCAAAAGTGGTTGTCAGTTTTCTTATGGTCAGATTGAATACCTTTCTTCTATTTTTTTCTAAAACTTTATAGTTTTTTTACGTTAAAAATTTATATTTTTATTTAAACCATATTGTTTAGTATTAAAATGGCTAATGTTACAAAAAAACCTTTTTTGAAAACCTAAAAACATGGGACTGATTTTAAAAACTGCTTATTTTTTTTTAATTCACTTAATTCATTACAATAAAATGCAACATTAAGTCAAAAATAACTTAAAGTTTCATGTAATAAAAAAAAGTATTCACAATTTTACAAAATTCGATACTTTTTTGTGTTTTACATGTTGGGGTACGAAAATACCCCACGAAGACGATTACGTAATTTGAAATAGCGAATCCGTTTAAGGGTTAATTATAAAAGAAAAAACAAGTTTTTTTTTAGTTTTACTACATTTCAATAGTTAAGTGACCTTGTTTCGATTAACAAAATCATTGTGAATTTGAGTTTGACAATGACTTTGTAAGTCGCAACCAAGCCACTCAATTATTAAAATGTAGTAAAACCTAAACCATTTGTGCTTTCTTACATAAATCAAAAGTTCATTGTTCTATTTTATGGATTCTATAAGATTAAATGTATACTTATGATTCTCAAAAAGATACCAAACAAGCCACCAACTTTGAGAAGAAATATGACATGGACCATGTTAAGCATAGGTTTACCTACTTTACTTGATATATTATCGTAAGTGTATATGTAATTTCATATCTGAAGTTTAATCAAATTTTCTTATGTATTCTCTTGACTCTTAGAATATATTCAACAATTTGATATCGTAAAGCAGATGGTGTAGATAATAATATTAATATTTTGACTTTGCCACGTGTATAATTACCTATTGATGATTAAGTGATACATATTCAATAAAGACTAGAGATTTACCTGCTAACAAAACATTTATTTTTTGATTTTATAATTGTCAGATTCTCGTGCAGCTTTTCTTATTTAACACTTTCAGTCGTCAATATTCGTGATATTCTTACCATAGTCATGATCGGGATTTGAACTCGTTTTGTAGTCTTCTGGTCCTAGACTACTGCGAGCCGAATCTCTCATATTGATCTGTGAAAGAATAGAAATAATCTCGTTAATGCTTGAAAGTTATCAGACATCTCCAATATATCTACATTTCGGTAGAAGGTATACAAAGAAAATTACCTAAAAACTCAAACTAAGTTGGAAAATAATCATTCTTCAATGTTTTCATCTACTTATATTTGTAACCAAAAATTAAAATAACATTTTCATTAAACGTATCGGCATAAACTTTGTTACACTTCATTTTAAATTATAATATATTATAATGAATAATATTTATTATTTTTGTTAAAAGTTACTATCGAGATGGAATAGTAAATTTAAATGATTAATGAAAATGACTTCAGTTTTGACAAAAGATCTAATATTCTGTTTTCAGAGATTTTTTAAAATAATTAGTATTTTTTTATGTGTGCATTTTTATTTTTAGTTTAGTGTTACTATAGTTTTTAGTGCTACTAACTCGATAGTAACACTAAACTAAAATAATAAATCTTATTCTTGAACTATATCCCTAATATAAATAACTTGTCTAAATTATGTATCACGTGGAAGTATTATAAATAAGTCACCAAAGGTTTAAAATACTAAACGAAAATTCATATAAATGCATAACATGTCTTCTATAAACAATATTTTTGTGTACATTATAAATTGAGTACGTTGTGCTCGATACAATTATATTAAGTTCCATTTATGCACAGCACTCTATATACCTAAATAAAAAATAAAATATTAAATATTTACATAATGCTTCGACTAAACATATGTGTAAAATATTTCTCATATAGGTATTCTAAGATAAGATTAGCTAGAAGATATAAAATGAAAAAGGAACGAAAAATACTGTATCTCCTTAACGACAATATTTTTATATTTAGCTTTTCAAATAATGTGTTTCTTATTACTTATATAAGTAACAAATTTATACTTAAATAGGTTTCTAAATTTAGTCTTCAGTACACATCCACAGTACACAAGGTTCTATAAATAAGCTTTTAGAAAAGCTTTTTGTTACTTAAACTATTTAAAAATAAACTTTACACAACGTTTTATAGCGTTGCGGTATAAAATTATACGAAAATTGTATCTTATGTTACAATTTTTTTTCATATTATAATAAGAAGTTTGGGAAGATGCTATGTAATTTGTTTTATAATGAAATGATGTATCTGTTGAATATTTAATAAATAAATTCAAAATTACATAGTTCAAATCATTTATTAATCAAACACACTGATAAAGCTTTGTTTATGAAGAAACATATGTATATACATTTGATAGAAGTTAAGTAGACTAAAGTTATTCTTGGTAATACCTCAAAATACATAATATATGTAGGAAGGTTTGTAGAATAGTATTATATTCTTTTTCCCTTGTAAATTCACTTAGGTACTGAAAATTATTTGAAAAACAAATTTACATCGAGTTTAAATTTACAAAGAACTCGTGCTTCATGATTACTTTTATAAAGACTTAAGTTTTTATTTTATTAGATACTTATTATTCAAAGAAGTCATAAAATCATTTGAAATGTTAATATACCTAAATATATTCGAAAGATTTATCGTTAATTTCACAATAAACATAATAAATTATAATAAACTTTATTGCACAATAAGGAGCATACATATAAATGGTATATAATAAATGATATTGTGTAATAGGCAAGTTTATCGCAGAGGCGATATCTTCCAACTAACCCATAAATATAATAAATAAAATTAAAACACATATCTTCATACATATGAATATAAAGTTATTAAAATAAAAACACACATACACAATAAAATTTAAAAGATATATACTTAGTTAAAATAATGACAACAGCTGTTATTGTTTGTAACCGAATACATATTTGGTGAATATCATATAATATTTTAGAAGTGAATTTATTGAGAATCGTTTGTTTAGTTTCACGCAACAAACAGTAAACCGCAATGTGGAGGTTCATTTTGTAAAGTATTGTGTACTCAGGAACTGAAGAATGATTTATGTATATTTAATTCAGGAGGTTGAAAGGCATCACATCACATCACATCATACAAGAATTATACGCGAGAAATAAATAAATAAATATTTCAACTTCTCTTTTCACTAAAGGAAAGGCATTGCTTTTCATTTCTCTGGATGTTTATATTTCTCTTTCTACGGTCGTTTTTGTTTTCTTTATTTATTATTGACACACGGGTCTCCTTGAACAATCTCTCTCCTGGAATTTTCGGCCTTTTCAAAACACTTGAAAATCGATTTGGCACGTAGGATATGAAATATTTCTCTCTCAAATATCTCTTGTCTCTCATTTTTAGTTTATTTTATCTCTTTTCAGTTTATAGTTTATAGATGGTTTCAGGTCGCTATGACTATTCGACACTTGATTTTATTACTATACGCAAGTTTCTCGACTTGACTAATAACAAAATTCACTTTTGATCTTCAGAACACTTAATTCTCAAGTGAAATTTTTCTTGATTTCCATTCAAATTCACACACGAAAAATGACTGGATTCAAACGTCATGTTGAGTTGTAATTCAAGTTTCTACTTCTTTTTATTCGAAAATTATGGAAGGTTAACAATTCAATATTCAATTAATTTTTCCTACAAATACCTATATTCATCCAGATTGTATTTTTTTTACTATTTTTCATTTATGTGTAACTGTATGTGTAATAGTAGTCATTTCACGTTATTCTAAAAGTATATTGACATAAAGGCAGATGTAGGTATAATATTATATTCCAAAGGAATACAGGTACCTATAGTGTTCTTCTGACGTCATATTTATATGATTTATACTCCCTCGCGTGATATGAGCTAACTCCGTTTTATTGCACCGAATTCAACGATTGTCTCCTGTCGCAAATAAAAACTCCTTTGTTCTAATATACGGAGTCTTGTCTTAATATTGAACCTAGTTTAGAAAACATGCACTAATACAAGAGACGTCACGTCAATACCAAGATATCTTTATACTGTATGTATTAAACCAGCTAGTATAGAGGTGAATCAAATAACACACGGGAATTCTGGTGTAGAGAAATTGGGTGAGAATATAATTAATAAATGTTAAATATGAATGAACATATTAATGTAAATAATTATATAATATATTATAATGTAAGTAAAGTACAACACTGAAAAATGAGCAAAATTATATTTTCAAAGACTTTTACCAAATAACGTGTTGTTCATTTCTTGTTTGTTTTTCTATATTAAATGTAAATCTGATTCGCTCAAATTAAATTCAATTAATTCTGATTTTTTTACAGTTCTTCTTAATATCTATGATGATATGTGTGAAATATGACGTTAATAAAAAATAAATGTATACATAAATTTAGTTTTCAGGAATATACTCAATGAATGCAAGATTTCTTAAAAGACATTGGTTTCACTGATTGTTGTCTGATAAATATGTATCTAGCAGATTAATATAAACATACACGCGAACAAACTTAAATATTGATTATGGAGATATTTTATTCATAACTTTTTATGATGAAATATTTATTATTGACAATTTGTATTCTCAAACTTAAATCAACTTATAGATAAATCTAATAAAAAAAGAGATCGATAACTATTGTTGAGGTTCTCGGGTTTGCTGCGTGAATCTCCGTCGTTCTTTCTTCTAGCTTTCGGCTTCGATGTTGAAGCCATCTTCAGGAATGAATGAAGAAAGAACGAAGGAGATCCACGCAGCAAACCCGAGAACCTCAACAATACAAGACGCTGCGAAAGCTTAAACAATTATTAGATCGATAACTGTCTACAGAAAAAAAAACTCATCCATCTGTATGATGTCATGGTACATCAAACTATGAAGAGGGAAAAACCAAATTGTAAAATCGTGTCAGGAGCAGAATTAATCGTCAGTTCGTTCTATGTAAAATTATTTTACAATTTCTCGAGTTTCACATGTCATCAATATTATTACACGAGTTATACAGAGAATCAACATGTTAGCATCATGAATATTGTTACACGAGTTACACAGATAATTTACATGTTAATATCATGAATATTGTCACGCAAGTTACACTGAGAATCAATATGCCATGAATATTGTCACGCATGTTACACTGAGAATCACTATGCCATGAATATTGTCATGCAGGTTACACGGATAATCTACATATATCACGAATATTGTCACGCAGGTTACACGGATAATCTACATAATATCACGATTATTGTCACGCAAGTTACTCAGATAATTAACATTTATAAATATCACGAATATTCTCACGTAAGTTACACATAAACATATGAATGATCACAATCGCTTTATAAAACTTTTAAGATGTTAAAAATACGTTAAACACCATATAGCATGGTGACGAGTATATAACATAAATAATAAAATAAAATAAGAGTCAATGTGCAAATTACAAAAAAATAACGAAAGTTAAGAAAAATATTTAGTATTATGTATAAGCTTCATAGCTCCTCTGAATATACACCTTCAACTACCTATAAATTTTATTGCAGAAAGGATTTCAAAATAGAGAGACGTTCGTTAAATGATTTATGTGTTTCGAAAGGATTGTTTTCATACGACTTACTTTGGGATATACGTTCTGCCTTATCTTTAATCAAATTCTACCTAAACTGAAACTAAAACTATAAACTGCTTCAAGTGAACAATCGACTCAATATAATAACGATTGAACTTAGTAGTTTTGATTTTATGATAACTGAAACTATTTTATTTACTTCATAATCACACAACAAATCACAACAGTAATAATTATATACGAATTCTTAACTTTTGCACAGATGTGTCCGAGTCGAAAGAGGCTAGTAAATAAGGATCGCATACCACTAAAAAGATGATCTGATCATGTAAGGGAGACTTCAAGATACGCATTGTACAATGCAGGAAGTTTACAAGCAGGCAGAACATAGGGTACTAAGGAAGGATGGTACTATATATCCATGGTTATCACGATCCTCTACAGTAAGGCACCGATTTGGAAGAAAAAAGTGGTAAATAATAAGTTGAATTCCATATTGATATTCGTATGTATTATATAAAAACGTTTTTATTTTATGACTGTACCTACCAATAAAGGCGATCTGATCAAATCACATAAAATACGGTTAATTAATGCTTCAGCAGAGCTTGAAGTAAACATAAACGCTCGGTAACTATATTGTACGCTTATATTATAGTAATGATAAATAAGCTCCATCATAATTTAATTTGTCATTTTGTTTTCATGTAACATATGTTCTAGACAGCATCGCTCTGTAGCAAGTACAGTAAATATATAGGTAAGGGATTATTAATAAGCTTATCGTGTTCAATACAAATTGCATTAAGACACATTCTCTCGTACTTCCTTTCTCGGAATAGCTGTAATATTTCAAGTGTTTTGTTAAGCTTAATGACACGTTTCTGACACATTATCATTGTTCCGATTTTGTCTCTGGAAAAAAATATGCCGACTGTCAATTTTTTTGGCGAATTTTGACCATAATTTGAATATTTGGAAATTGGTATCATCAGTGATTAATTTATTTAAAAAAAATTAATGGTTAATTAGCCAGGTCTAAGTTTGCATTTTTGTGAGTAAGCGTCATATTGTGTGTAACTCAATGTGACGCTTTATGAGTATTGTGTATTGATTAGGTGTTAGGATACATTTGAAATTAATTTCACAAAAGGGAAAATTATCAAAATCTTTGCAAAAATACCGTGTGTCATCAAATTAATGTTATTACGTCCAGGGCTGAAATATAAATAAAAGTGTGAATGATAGTAAAACCTCCAATATCTTCTTCTATTTTCACCCTTTAATGCTCGACCAGGTTTTCTGTTTTTTATTCAAAGTGATTCTACGTTAGTTGACTCACGTCTATCCACGACAGTCTTAAAGCTCTGATGTCGTTATTATAAAATAAAATAGTCTAGGACGTTGGAAGGCTTGCACAAGGAGAAACCAATTCACAACCGCCACTCTTACTAGCTGGTCTCAATGTATAAAATTGCATTTTGCAGTCATTGAATTCAATGTAAGATAGCTAGTTATATTATTTTGTTTAATTATAAACATACAAATCGCTTTTATATATTCTGGTTTAATACGAAAAAAATGCACGTGTATTATGAAGAATTTATCGCAATAACAGTATACGTGTTTGCTGAAAACTCTTATGTTATAGGAAGGTTTAATTTCAACACAACATCTCAAAAGTACTCTAACCACTTTTAAGAAAAGTTTCTCACCACATCCTCCATGTACTATATGTAGGTGCTTACTTCTACTTGTACTTCAAGAGTTTTTAAATCATATTAGATAAGTAGCGCTTCTAAATAATTTATATAAAGTCTCTGACTGCTTCGATGTTTTTCTTGTTTATATATAATTTGTATTCCTATAACTTTTTTTAACTCTCTTTCTAAGCCTTTTCATATCAAAAATAATCTGAATTATTATTTTGAGGACTTGATCCATGTGGTCAAGTCACATAGATCTCGGATGACCGCGCTTTCTCACAACCTACTTTCAGATATATACATTCAATTAATCATGTTTACCTCATCGATTCGCTCCACATGGCTAAACCATCGCAGTTTATTTACAAGCATACTATCCATAAAACTCCTCTCCCATCCGCTTATTTTCCTAATAGTCACATTTTTCAATATCACGCAATGTTTTATCAACCATATCAACTATTATTTAGTATTATAATATAACGATGATGTAAACTTACAATTTTCAAGCAGGTATTCCAATATGATCGAAATATTAATTACCTACATAATTATATAACATGAATTGCGGTGCATGGTTTGGATGACAGCTTATTTCTGAATATATTGTTCTTTGTTTTTAACATTCATGTTAAATAAATAAATAAATTTATCGAATTGCTTACTAAAATGTGAACCATATAAATTGTTTGCAAACAAGATGGTATATCTTCAAAAATAGAAATCTTATATTTTTAATGTTTCTTACATGCAGCTGATCTGCTGGCTACCCCACTTGTGGGATATGCCGTGATGGTATAGTATAGTATAGTATTTTTAAAATGTGTATAAGCTGTTGTAAATAGAAATTATGTTAATCGACATTTCACATTGATGACTCTCTTTGAATAACATCCACGTCATACAAACACACACAATAGAATAAAAGTTCTGTTTAATCTCGTGATCCTATGAAAAATTCAATCCGATAAAGTAAAGGTAGTACAAAAACTCATTTTGAAATAAGCTTTTGTAAATATTTGAATTTAATGGAAAACTTATATGATAAAAGCTCACTAAATAACACTGACAAAAACATATAATATGTTACGTATGAATATGTTTTATTTAATTTAAAAGATGAATCTGAGTTTTTCGCTATAAATGAACCCTTTTGTTAAATTCCGGAATCTCACATTCAAGCTTTTTTCCACCTGGATATTGTAACCGTATAATATGATATTGATAAATTTATATTTTACTGGCTACCTCACTTGTGGGATATGCCGTGATGGTATAGTAGTAGTATATTTTATTATAATATTTTCATTATTATTTACGGTATTCTGAACCAGCGTTTTGAGCCTAATCCTTTGATATCCTGTGTATCTGATGGGTGATTTTTCCCGGCATTAGACTGTTAAGTTTTCGTGTGATCACTTATCTGGTTGTACCTATAATGGTGAGAAGTGCGGATGGCAATTCCACCACCGCGTTTAAAATGTAAAACTTGATGAATATTAAAGATGGTGCAAAAAAAAAAACAAAACACCACAAACACTTTCACAGTCACCAATATATTTATAATCGGATTAAGTGAAACAAATACTTCGTTCAAATATCATAGATCTATAGTGGAACGAAACAATTTATCCAATTATGGAATTCTACTACTTGTGTAACAATATTATGAATTAATATATTTAAACCTGTGAAGACGAATCAAGTCAGCGATAGGAGGAAATGAACCCCGGGCTCTTCAATATGAAAGGAAGAAATTCCTCCAATCGGTAACCGACCACCTTTTCAAAAGTGGAATATTTGTTTTTCCTTTTAAATTTCATATAATAATTTTAAACACGAATATAGAGTGATTTATATATTTTATAATTTAGTAGTAAATCATAATTTAAATATATATTTATAAATTAACATGCTTCAGTATGCTTGATATATTATTACATTGAGTTTTTCGCTTTGAATACTTTTGATATTATTTACTTGATAGGTGAAACTACAATTGTAACAGACGCAGGTATTTATTATAATTATACGAATATACTCACAGAAATGGATTTTACAATAAGAATATGTATAATATTTTCCATCAGGCAGTTTTTCGGTATTAATTACATCTACGTTAATAAACATTCTGAGTAGGTAATTCTATATATTGAACCTCTCAAAAGTACACTCGTAATCAGCAATTAACATTACAACGTTTTAGTATTTGTCATAATTTACAGAAACGTGATTTTAACTCTTTGCGTTTCGAAACTTTTAGATCGTTTCCCCAGGCAACTGTATCCCATAGAGCCAATAATAGAACTTTCATTCAGATAATTATATAATTCTATTATAAAGTCTAGAAATTGCGTTAAGCCTCAAATCTGAAGCAGTTTGAGAATTATGTTAAAATATTGATATTGTTATTATATCCATCCGGAAAGTTATTCGAGTGTTATAAGATTTGATAAGATTTCCATACGACCGTTACAGCTATTGTTGTAATAGACAAAAACATATCACAGAATTCCATACAAAACCTAGAACCCTGACTCATTACTCTACAAATAACAGTCATTCTATTCTATTCTATTCTTTTTTTTTTAATTAAAGAATTAGTTTATTATGTACTACAACCACTTTAATTTTTTAAAAAAACATTACCGGTTTCAACGCTCAGATGCGTCATTGACGAGTGTTATACTAAAACTTTTAGTATAACACTCGTCAATGACGCATCTGAGCGTTCAAACCGGTAGTGTTTTTAAAAAAAATTAAAGTGGTTGTAGTACATAATAAACTAATTCTTTAATTAAAAATGTTTCGTGATTACCACATGCAAACTGTCCTCTTCGTGCCAATATAAAATCAAGACAATATAAAATAAAGACAAGAATGCCACCCATTCAGGATGGGTGGCAAACCTCATCGCTGATCTGCTGGCTACCCCACTTGTGGGATATACCGTGATGGTATAGTAGTAGTAGTAGTAGTAGATTATCACATAGTTAGTGCCAACAAAATCAAACAAACTATTCTATTCTGATTAATAATTGTGTTGTATTTTTACAATTGATAACTAAACGATTAGACCATACCACAAGTGGGGTAGCAAGCAGACCAGCCATAAAGATTAAAACTGTCCGCTTAATGTCAACAATAAATTAGGATACTCGGGACGGGTGGCAAACATCATTGGTGAATTTAATTGTCTTAACATTTGCATTTTTACAGAACACTCGAACCGACAGAAAAGAATGGATGACCATTTTTTTGCTCTTCAGAGATATATAAGATATAATAAATAAATATGAGTTGACCATGTATATTCCCCCGTAACTTGAGAACGGCTGAATCGTATTTCAACTAAACGACTAGTTTATATTGATGATTTTGTCGTGTTAATAACTAAAGAACTATTTTTAACAATATCTCAAACGGTGAATCAATAATTTGCAGATTCTTAAATGAAAAAGCAAAAGAAAAATAATTCTTTCCTTCTGAAATGTATACATACATAATATACACAAATTGTTTTTTGGATAACTACTCTAGGTGCAGTAGTCTTGAAAAATACCAATTGACTTCTGCCAACGTTTCGTGCAGCATAAAACCTGAAATCAGTTGAAGCATTGAGAAAAGGCTTAGGCGGAGCGGGTGTCGTGGAGGCAGCAGGCGTCGATGAGCGATGACTCGTTCGTTCTTAGAGGTTGTCGTACCCAACCGCTAAATAATGACTGAATCTACGAAACTCGCTTCAAGTATGTGTTTTCAAGAGTTGTGAATAAAAGCGACGTAATGTTCGAAATCAATTATTTATTTACATGTGTACCTACTATTCTATGTGTAATTTCGCCATTTTAAGTAGAGTAAAAAATCGTGGATTACACAAAAGTTAAAATGAAAAAGCGCAAGTTTATAAGATTGAAATAAAAATTTCGGTAGACCATGAAATGTTTTTATATTTGGAACATTTCTTTTATTACCGTGACAATACCCAATTCAATGAATATTTTATGAAGGCACATGGTAATAATATTGCCAAGTTTTAATAAACCAAACTAAAATCTTATATTTATTTGCGAAGTAGTTCTAAACTGAAACATCTAAGTTTCTTCGTTTTTGGGAGACATTTAGATAATAACAACTGATCCAATCAATGATCCAACATAAGATAATCTAAAAATTGTATAACATCCGGACCTTATGACTTACATCTAGAAGAGTCGGTCACCTATTAGTTAAAAAATTACTTAAAAATTGATGTTCTGTTTTATTACATTCCATAGAAATTGCGTAGTACGGTTTTCCGATCAAAGGTAAAACAGTAGATTTACAGAGTGTCTTGTTAAAATGGGTTTGCTGTACTCTATTTAAAGTCGTCTTGTCAGACTTTATCTGTCTTATGTACCTATTAATTAATTTATGTGCAATTATCAACTCATAATATATCCTAGACTTTATTCTCTAGTCTTTTTAAATGCTGTCACACAATCATTCTTGCCTACATATATGTAAAACAAAATACGTCCAAGTTCATTGAATACTGCAGTGAAGATAAGCGTCTGTTATGTTATTTGTTAAATGACACCTGATAGGTGCAAGTTGTTCACAATAATTGTTATTATAACTAATATGTAGTTAAGCTTTTTTAGTAAGGTGAGTAAGCTAATATTATCTTGATAAATCTCGGTTAAAGATACCATTCGTTTTCATTTTTGCACTTTTTTTACTTTAACGTATTAGTATTCCGAACACGAGTAATGTATAGATTTCGTTATTTTGTTACATTTGTAAACCGCACCATTTCGTGAATGTTTCCTGATTGGGAACATTTCTATAAATCCTTCTCATTTTTATTTAAAGCTCCGTCCTTTACAAGTGTAAAAAGGTCCGGTTGGCCTTCCCATTTAAATAAGGCAAACGTGACATACACTACTTTGACCACAATTTTTTAAACAGTCCAAATAATGACTGTTGGCAGGTCGTAAAATATTTTTTCTTATCAAATAATGTGAACAAATTATTACGAGAGAAATAGAGTGTAACAGTCCAAATTGAATTCGTCGACTTAGCTTTCAAAGTTTATTGTAACTTGTATTAAGTAAGTTCACATATTTTTACAACTCAAAATAAGTAACTATGTACTTACATAACATTTTTTACTCATTTAGGTGTCAAAACAATACGTTATTTGTAACAAATGTAGTTTTCAACTGTCATAAAACACCAAGAAATCTTTTTACATTAAAATAAAGAAGGTTAACACAGCGAGCTTAAAAAAGTGCTTCGAAAGTTCAATCTAACATTATCAAGTTATTGTCTATTCGTTAAATGTAATAGTTTTTTTGTAACTGTGTTTTGAAATAAACAAAACGATATTTTAAACAATCAGCACAAAATCTGCTAGAATAATTCATTAAACCACATGAACATGATAAAAACTACACTTCACTGAATTGATGTACACAACGAAAATCACCAAACTACAGATGGGAAAGCATTCTTAGCTGAAAAAGAAAAGAGGTAGAAGCAAAAGGAACTACATGGCAGACAGGTTCTTCAAGATCGTATTCACATGGAATCATCTAACAAATGGTTGGAAATCGGGGAGTTTTTCCCCGAAACGGAAGGATTTGTGGCGGCCATACAGGATCAGGTGATTAACACTAATAACTACAGGGAATATATTATCAAGGATCCAAACATAATAAATGACTCATGCCGCAAATGCTACAATAGTTGCCTGCAGCATATTTACCCAGAATGATTACACTCATAGACATAACCAAAAAGACATTACATGTTCCGGACACCACAATCTACTTACAACTATAACAGAAAAAATCAGAAAGTGCACAGAACTGCAGGAAGAAATAGAAAGAATTTGGAAGGTGTTACAATAGTTTCAATAATTTTATCAAGTACAGACATCATACCACATCATTTTCTCAATAGTTTAAATGATACTACCACAAGCAACATACAGGTACACCACTCTACAGAAGGTTGCAATTCTGAATAATTGTAGAATAGTAGGTACGTTGATTTTTACAAACAGAAACTGGTGACACTTGGCACGTGTGCCCGTGTTACCTAGATTACCGGGAGAAAATCCTGAGTATAATATATGTGACAAAAATTTGAATAAAAAATATGCAAACCTGTGTTTATATATACGTGTCTCGTAAATCCTATGTAGTTTTAGGTCTACTCTTCAACATATTAAAATAATTATTTTAAAATTACTCGTAATTTTCATGCGTATTTGAGTGTTGTGCTCGAGGGGAGAGTAATAAATAACTGAACTAGAATATTCTAAAACTGAAGACTGGTATACTATTAATTCCAAAAACTGAAGATAGTTCCCCAGACGCCAATTCATTCTTTTATAAATTAATGAACCGAATGGTGTATGGAATACATAATGGATAAAGGTAACGTCGAACTGTATACAATTTATATTTATTATAATATATTTTACACCTGTATGACTTATTCATTAAAATGATGAAGCATATTGATCACACAATTCTTTGTATAACAAATAATTGAGCATTATACTCCAGTATTGAGAACTGTGGAAGCACGTGTAGCCTTTTTTTGTACAAATTTATTCATGTGAAAATTATCTTAAAAAATAAAAAAAAAATATACATCAACGGCAAATTCTTTGAGTTCCCCAAGGAACAGTAGGAAAAATAAAGTTAACCTTTAAAAGATAAACGAAAAATTGAGACGATTTTAATATCATTAATCAATGATTTGGATCAATGATCCGGCAAATTAAGATCCTCCAGGATACGCCACTGATGATGGTAACCATTACTCTATGATAATTAGATTTTTATTGGATTTTTGTTTTCATTTTTATCATCTATTACTATATTAGATTTAATTTAAATATTCATATACACAAAAGAAACATTTCCATAAAATTATAATGTATATATAATATTTATTTAAAACAACTGTGTATGAAATTTAAAAAAAAAATGTCTTTTCGTAACTGGAATCCAGGCTGAATATGTGTGTAAGACTTATATAATAATATATTCATTATCTTTCTATATGAGTTTATAAAGTCTGTAAGATATTTCGTAAGCAAGACATCGTTGTGTGAATACAGGAATATTTTTTGCTGGTGAGTTTTCATTTTTCAGGACCTCTGGGTGTGACAAATACATATGAAACTTTAAAAGCTTGCAGACGTGTAGAGGTGGACGTGAAAATGAAAACTTATCTCGAAGTATAACAAAATATTTATGACACACAGGTGAGTTGGAAATATTAAGTTATCCCAATTTTTTTCGGACAAATTTCTTCTTTTACATTGATTTTATATTATATTTGATTGGTTTGAAAAATGATTTCTTTTGCGACGAAGAAAAGGTTTGTAAGGTTATAATAAAATGCTTTTTTTTAATTTAATTATTATTTATTTAACTGTTTTTTTTTAATTTTGTTAACTTTATGATACCTTCATTAAAAGTATAATCAAATTATATCAATAACTATGAAGTAAAAATATAATTAGAGTTCGTCGGTAGCCTGGAGGTAGAGTCTCGACCTCGTGAACAAGGGGTCCGTGGTTCGATACCAGGTGCTGGCAAACTCCCCTTTCACGACACAAGCTTTTAGTAGCTTATTATGAAAGGTGTATAAGGTTGTATTTGGGTTTATAACAAAACCCAGATATATCCTTTAAAAAAAAATAACTTTAAAACATGTTACTAAGGTTAAGGCTAAATATTTAATTGTTCGGAAGGTGTTATGTATTATTCTTAAATAGACCCTTGCGGTAGTTTCTCCACACAACCTCGCATTTAAAAAAAAGTTTGATTATTATTATTTTTAACTTTTTTTCATTTATTCATAAAAAAATCTACTTTAATTACACTTAAATTACTTGAAATTAACTTAAATTTAAATTACGCGCTGTGTTTTTCATTAATTTACTTTAAACATTTTACAAATCTTTTTATCAGCGTAAATATTTTGAATTTCATCAAATATTGAATGGAGAAGCCTAAACACTGATGTTTCCAATAATAAATACGTAATATACATAATATAAAATAACAAACTGAAATGAAACACGTGCCAAGTTCAAAGTGTTCTGGTCTCGTACATATTATATAGGTATATGTGGATATAATAATAATTTATTATATTATATTCACATATTGTTGAAAGAGTTAGGTAAGTATATGTGTGTATGTATGTACAGTACAGTGACAGTGACTGGGATGGAAGCAAAATATCATCTCATGGTCAAGAGGTTCATTTATATAAATTGAACGGCTCTGTAGAAACATATATAATATATAGTATTGGATGATGTTGTCGTAGTGGGTACCAGTACCTGCTACATTGGACATGAGTTGCAAGGAGGATGGGCGCAAGGTGTTGTTATACATAGGGTGGAAAATGAAAGAGTAAAGATACACCCTCTAATAGGTGACATTTTAAAGTTCACACCTTACTACAAAGAATATATCTATAAAGCATCATATTTCTTTTCTTTGGTATTGGTTTAAAGTCCCATCATCAATTCTACTTTACTCTTGAACAATATAAGTTGATGATTTAAATTCAAAACTGATAGTTCACGATATAATGAAATATACTAAAGTTAAGCAACTATTCGATGTCTACTTTTGAAACAAAAAGTTTCCAAAAGTTTTGTTTCTAGCGACTAACAGATACCTATGATGTGACATAGATGGGACACTACAATTATCAGTATTTATCTATACCCGATTTATATATTTATAGGCGAGATTTTTGATATTTTTCTGAAAATGTTTAGTCTGAACAATTTCGCCTTCTATCTACATTGTTATTAAATTCTACGTTTCGTTACTTAATTATAGATTAGTTAAAATTGTCATTAATAATAATAACGACAATGAAGTAATATCACCGTGTTCTTGTTATAGGAGTACAAGTGGGATCTGTGCTCAATAATATTTATTGAGATATTATCTCCCGTGTAAATTAATGTAGCAAACAATGCAGTGAAATGAGGTAATATTATGTACATGGAACAATTTGTCATACCACAGATCGTCATACATCATTGTGAAAAATACACCGGAGTGGGGACTATCAATCACATATCGGGTAATGAAAAATTGTGATCGTTATGAAAATACATTAATATACCAATTTTTTCTACCAACATACATTTTTAAACTTTAATACAGGTTCAATACGCTTTACATTTTTATTGCGTCTGTTTTTATATCTTTTAGTAGGTACCTACCTTCCGAGTACAAACACGTCTTTTTGAAATCACTCCTTTCTGTTCTTCTTTTCTTGAGGATGAGTGGTGAGCCTCATAGCTGAATTTAAGATGGAAAGTGTCTTTAATTTTTCAATCATCTGCCTTATATAAGATACTCGAAAACTTACGTCAAAAAACGGGAGACCAATTCTTTGCCGGGGCTCCATGGAAAAAGCATGATAATAATAAAATTCTTATTTAAAATAATATATGCCCCTGATTTTGGGTTGACCCCAATCAGTGTTCGATTAGAGCTTGTGTTTTCACCCTTACCGTGCAGTGTACCTACTTGGTTCAGAGATAATAAAGGTTATGCTAGGCTGAACTCTAGATAAGTGATACATTATACCAATGATAGATATCTTGGCAGATGGTAGTCGGAGACAGTATCTCTAGACCTTTTGTAGGCACAATAGTGGTTCCTTAAAGATATTTACCTACTTTTGTTATAATAATTTATTTTTAGGTACATAAAAGATCCCAAACAAATAAGATGTCCCGATCACATCAAAAGGTTAAAATGAGCCAGGAATAGTGAATTACAATTTGAAAATAATTCAAAAGGGGAAATAATCCAAACCAAAATAAACACTTATCTCTATTTTACACTTTGCTGTATAATATAGCCATTTCCTGGGTTTAGAACAATATAAATATTATATATCCTATAATAAATTATATATCGTTTAATTTAATAACAATAAGAAAACATTTTTTTAAGTTTATTTTTCTCTCTTTCCAATTTTCTAGAGAAGGTACACCATTTTTATATCAAACAGGTATCTTATAAGCTCATGTTTAGAGAATGTTCCAGAAAATGGGGCAATGTATACAGGTTTAATCTATTCAAACATATTCCTTTACTTGTTTCAAACATTCATTAGAGAATAGATAATCGAAAATACTTCTTTATGGCTTAGGATTGTAACTGCCATATTTGCACATCGATTAGCCTTTAACCACATTTACATCGACGCGGCTACTTTAATTTATATTTTAAAAATAACATTACCAACTACCAAGTATGTTATTATTATATGAGACATAAGTTTAAATTCCAACAAAGGAATAGCTTTTACTCTACGTCTGTATTATTTTATGATTCAATATTTTATTGAAACATGAGAACCAAAAGAATAAAACTTTATACTCTTATATTATAAAAGTATACTACGAGTTATAAGAACCTCTCTAAGCTGAGCCAAAAACAAATCGCTAACATGCAAAATGAAATGAAAAACATCTTATTAAATGTATATGTTTAAAATATTGCTAAGCATTATGTAACCGCAATAGAAAAATGCTTGCAGGTAGGCCAAAAGATAAACATTAAAAAAGTGGATCAAACGCTACAATTATGTTCTAAATTAAAAACATGTTTACTTAGGTTTTTCGAAATGTTTTTCATGTGAAATTTCATTTAGGTTACTTAATTTTAAAGCTGTGTACATTTTGACAAGTAAGTCTTTTACATTTTATATTAATAAATATTAAAAGAGTAGGTACTTTGTATGGTATTATAGTCCCGAGAAGAATGCTTACGGCATGTTAACTTATGTAAAAGTGTTTGCGCCATATAACTTTTAGAGAGTATTTTAAAAGGAAACGTTACAATATAATCAATCGATGAAATATAATATAGTGGAAGTAATCGGTAGCCAAAGATTTTGTATTGAGATATTCAAGGTTCGAATCCTCTCGCTTTTGGATTCACTCCGTCTTCATAATATTTGGGCGTAAAATAAGTTTTAAATTTGTCTTTAAAAAACGAGCTTTGTTAGATTGGACAATGCAAAGAGGTTATAAATATTTTCTTATATTTTTTGCTGATAAAGGTGATAGAATTAGTTCAGATAGCCTCTAGATGGGTAGCCAGTATGTACATATACATAAATACTGGCTAGGGTGACTTCTGTTGTTGTGTATAGGTATAATTTATTTAATTACTATCACGCCATGTCTCCACACAGAGACAAAGTACAAAGTTATATCGATCATCCATCATTATTATATTGTATGTATAAGTAAACTCAACTCACTAATCAACCACATATATGTGTAAGTATATAATATAGACAGTAGGTATAGTAGGTATAGTCTGTCTTTACTTTAATACAGAGAGAAGCATAATGGTAATAGAATTGGGTTAGCTCTCTAAGACTTCGCATGGAAGAAAAGTGGAAGTAAATTGAATAGTCCATGAGGGTTGATAAGTGTAATACTTTACTATATACTTACTACTATCTGTAGCTCATAATAACACATATCCTCGAATAAAATCAACGAGACTTTTTCAAGAAGCACAATATGTTTGATATTTTTTGCGATCTTTCTGCCTACATATAGTCGCTATAGAAATCTAAATTATATGAATTAGATTGAGTAACGTTTTAATAACAACGAGAATACAGTATTTAATTTACTTTAAATACATATTCATGTCTATTACATACATACTTATTAATATGTAAATTTAACACATGAAACTACCATATAAGGCTTAGAAAAGACAACGTCACCTCACTTGGTCAAGTGCCCCGGACGGGACTTGAACCCGCACTCCCATCTTATCGCGAGATGTGCTTTGTCCAATTAAGCTATAAACGATAGGTACAACCCTATCTACCTACACTTGGAAGTATTCAGCATGTGATACCCATGCTAGGTATCTCAGAACAATACCTACACATGAAGCTGTCATTGGGTTTATAAGAGAGAATATCGAAGCCTCTGGTATGTCGCCCGGTAGCTTAATTGGACAAAGCACATCTCGCGACAAGATGGGAGTGCGGGTTCAAGTCCCGTCCGGGGCACTACCAAGTGAGGTGACGTTGTCTTTTCTAAGCCTTATATGGTAGTTTCATGTGTTAAATTTACATACGTGCCAATGGTTAATTGTAAAAACAACAACGATAAATACTTATTAATACTTATAAGTACCTATGAAAGTCTTTGTAAATATGTGTTTAATGGGCATGAAGATATACATCGTAATTCAGTTATGTGATTGAAGTAAATATAGTATTTTAGCTGTTTTTACAACATTACTCAATCTATATTGTATAATTTAGGATTCTATGGTGACTATGGGGAGAAAGATCGGGAAAAAATCATGTTCAGTTTCAAGTGATGGACTATCTAAGACATTTTCTTCTTTGATGTATTTACCATTATGGATTAATTAGACATTTTTATTATTTTAGGTCAACATTTTTATTTATTTAGACCAGTATTTACCAAACTATGGGTCGCGTCCCACCAGTGGGTCGTGAGCGAATATTGAGTGGCCCCTAATGGACGATTCGCCACCGTATAAGACGTGAATAAAAAAATGTTGTTGGAGCAATGTTTGGAGAAAAAAAGCTAAAAGGCGGGTCCCTAGACTGGAATTTTTTCCTAGATGGGTCGGAGCCCAGTCAACTTTGGGAACCACTGATTATGACACAATCATACACCAACAGGCACAACATTAAGAGTAAACAATGAAAATATTAGACAGTTGAATGTTGCGCCCTTTTACAGGCATAAATGTAGTATTTAATTTAGTTTTACTATGTACCTGTATTAAATGTTTCAGTGTTTTTTTTATGAAAATTAAAAAAAATAATGCTAAATTAATTTTGTAGATATTTCTTAATACGATTCAATTTTCTCTTATAATAATACAATATTCAATATGTGTTGCTCGAAATGGGAAACATATACGACATTATCATTAAATAATAATCACATAATGTAAACTAAAATTACTTACAGAAGTAAAGTAAGGTATTCTTATATTATTGAATACATACATTAATTTATAAAATTTTAGTCATTATTAAATATCTTTTGTCATAGATTTTTCGTGTCTATTTTTACATGACGATTATACAACCTTTTATTTCCGATAAATTAATTCGAAATTTAATAAATGACAGATTTCAACACGTGTAAGTTAGTTTGAGTGTTCAGCTAGTGAACAGTGCTAAATAAGAAAGTAGAAAACAGTGGGAAAGATAAATGAGGGAGCGCAAGGGTGGAATATTAGAGAAGGCAATAAAGAAGATCCCTTTATTTGTATAAACACTCCTGTTTTAGATTTATACATTCCACAACTACAAATCTCCTATGAGAGAGAAAGTTTCCTAAATTTAGATATTCTCCTTCTTATAATAACAATCTCCAGAAGGAATTTCCAAAATTTATATCGTTTCTTTATCGATAATCTTTGGATGATTTTTTTTTTGTTTTCGAGATAAATTTATCATTGGATTTTAAAGAAACTCTTAAGTAATAAATTATATTTTGACACCAATCATTTAGTAAAATAACATTTTCTACATATGGAAAATAATCAAAATATCCCTCATAAATTAAATATTTCGTACCATCGTACTCGTATATACCTAGACACTGGAGTTTTAACTTATTTATTTATTCATTTTTTACTGTAGGTAAATTGATTACAAACAAATTTTTAGACAAATACATTTAAATTGAATTCAATTAATATGCAGAGGGTGGGTTTATCGCAAAGGCGTGATTTCTTTCAATTGACCTAAATAACTTAAATATGAATGACACGAACCATCATTTATCTTCCTGGTGCATATGGTAATATAACACTTTAAAAAAAACTCTGTTCAGTTTTTGTCAATAGTTGAGTTGCTTTTACCAAAAGTACCTACAAAACTAAAAATAAGTTATTTATGTACTGAGATAATAATATATGCCTACAACTAGTGCATCCCTTAGGACAGAAAAACCCTAATAACTTTGATATTATAAGATACATTTTTAGCACGTAGAAAATAAACAACTATATAATATGATATTGCTCACACAGATAAAAAGAGAGACGAAGGATATAATTTATTAATATTGTATTGTTTTGTTGACCCTAGTATTATGTACAATATTTAAACCCTGAGGTTTTTAATACAACAATTCAACTGAAACAATAGTGAAACTGATCTGAGTGACATTACATATATATCGATGTAATCATACTAGTAATATAATTTATCTGCGATATCAAATTTCGATGGGGTAGGCGAAACGAACATATAACATAGTCTGGTATAGAACATCCCTCAATTCTCTAGATAATTTATTCGCATAAATGATTTAGCAACAGCGATTAATTTAATTATTATAGACGACAAAACCCATTTACAAAGCAGTTGTCGGTACATATATCTACAATTACTACCTATAGGTATATTCCAATAATAAGTGATCTATGTAAAAGTATCGCCTGTGTGCGAAATATATGAGAAAAAAATATAATATAATCATGTAATGCTATTGAAAAATTATCTTTGAAAATACTATTATAATAAAATGAAATATATTGAGGAATATTGTAATAAGATCTAGAACTAGTGAAAGCTTGGTTCAATCATAAATTTTATAACTGAAATCAAATTAATTTTATTTCCTCAGCTACGTAACATTGAATTGAAAACTGTCAGAGAAGTATGTAGATAAAGAGTCATGAAAACCTCTAAAGAATAATATTATTGCAATACATTGCTCCTATGTTGTCTATCTATTTACTTATATTTATAACCTTTTTTGAGATTGATAATAAATTTGGCAAAATATATCTAATAATATCCAACAAATATCTTTTTTTTCAATTATAAGCCTATTCACAATCTTTATTTTCTGAATTGAATTCCTAATGTAAATGATATTTCTCTAATATTTTGTCATTCATGTCGATATTCCTATTTTATGCATAGATAATATTATAAGTAGGTATCTATATTGGATAATATTTATAAGAGAAAGGCAGTGTCTCAGGTTTGTAGAGAGTATTTTGTACTCACCGGATGACATTAGTGCGTGTCCAAGACTGGGAGGCCTAATTAAGGTACCTCCCAGAAAAACATCTGCTGGATAACATCACTATACTCATTTGGGTGTTGTGTGGTACAATAAGCTGAACAAAAATCTAAGTATGATTCTACAAAAAAAATCAGAGTTTTAAATTGAATCTGAAAGATATTTTTAAATAGCTGTTCAACTGCTCTGTTGTTGAGTTTTGTTAAGAAACTGTATTTGGTTACTATTTGTATTGTAGATATGTGTTTGTTTTTATTATTATTTGGTAAGCGCTATTGTGTGATGTAAATGGGGAACTTTCACAAAAAAAAATTTTCTACCCAAAAAATACTACAGAAAATAAGAAAAATTATGGTGCTTTTTATATTTTTAAATGTGCATTTTTAAGGTTTTTATGACCATTTAAAAAAGCGATTTTCGCACTTCGCCGCAAAAAGGTCCACTCGTGGCGGAGCAGTGTTTGACAATATCAGGCGCTACAAACAGTACTAAGAGTGAAATGTGTGGCAATACAAAATAGCGCCTAGCGACGTCACACCGGAGTAATTCAATAACAGAAAATATGGATTTTTAAAATGAAAATAATGAATGAATAGTTTTATTTTATCGTTTCTTATTAGGATATTCGTGATCAGCGTGTATTTATTAATATAAATTGATAACATTTATTCATATTCCTCACACATGCATGTTCCCTATTGTATGAAATATGTTTAAACCCTCAAAGCACGAGCACTGCTCAATTTTGAGGGTCAAATCCACACATAAATATTTGAGTCGGTTCGTATGTGCGTATGTCCTCAATGGACTCTGAAATAAGGAAAGACAGAAGTAAAATAATACACTCTACACGAGGTCTCATCTCCTGGGCAGGTTTAAGGCTTAAAACATTTTAAATATCTTATGTATGTATTGATAAAGATATTACAATTTTAATGAGATTCCCATACATTCGCTTGACAAAATTGCCAAGCAAATGTATGAAAATCCAATATTTATAGTCAAACATTTTTCATTGTATTGAATTAATTTCAAAATGGATGTAACAATAAATAAAACAATACTGAAACTAAATAATTAGGGACTGTTTAAATAATGAAACATTGTGATTGCTAATGACAAAAAAATCCTGAATTATGTAAATAAAAATTGCATATTTTTGACATTTTGAGCTATTTTCATAATGGAGGATATTATGAGACCATAGAAATCCATACTGTAGAATAAGAATAGTATTATGTAAAAAATCCATAAACAATGTTAATTGATTTTTTGTATAAATAAATACAAAAGTACCTCGGTACTAGCCATAATAACCTATTTATTTTCGCCTGATATTTTTCTTTACTTTTTTTTAGTTTCATGGTAAATCACTTGAAGATTTATGTAGGTACTACAAACTAAAAATACCAATTCGAATGTGGCAATTACATAACATTTAGGTCCAAAATCACTCGCAAATGAGTGGATGGTCTTGAGAAGAATAGAATAGAATAACATTTAGGTGCCAACAATTTTTTTCTCAGAATGACATATTTACCCGCTTTTTTTCTTATTTAAGTACGGGATGTCAAACTTTAATAGCCACTTTCACCGGTTTTTAAGTATTCCCTAAATAACTTAGGTAGTCCCTAACTCAGGAATTGAGTTTCACCACCACTTTAAGAAGTTCCTAAATTCAAAAGTGTTACTTATCTTTAGGGGGGCGATTTTGGCTTCCTAAGCCATTTCCTATGTAGGAATTGTCAAAATGTGACAGTCGCGACAGAATTTTTGTAAACAATTCTGTGTTTTCTGGTTAGCGCGGTTGAATAGCAAGAGGTTTTATTATATTTTATATAATTAATAATGGAACGCGATCCTTTCCATGCATTAGAAGTGTTGGGAGTACTCGAAAATGTGGAAGGACATCAAATTTTGCGTCGTCCACGTATCGTGCGCGCAAGACCAGATTACTTTTCAAAATATGATGACGTAGATTTCTTTGTGCGTTTTCGTTTGAAAAAATGTACCGTATTGCATATTTTGGAAAAAATTGAACACTTTCTCGAGTTTCCAGATGACATTATATTGCCGATGGACGTCAATCCATGCTAATTCCTTTTGCTTGTTGGTACATCCATCGGTTTTTTTATTTAAAATAGAAGATTTTTTTTGTGACATCAAATTTATTATTTTCATTTTATCTTCGGGGCTGAAATTGTACTGCCTGCGTTTTTTCCCGTCCAATTTAAAATTTTCTCAACAAATTTACAACGATATTAACAACTCCGTGCGAATTCAAAGATGCCGGTAAACGTCAAAAAACCAATGCGCACCTAACTTCAATCGTGTTGCAATCATGAGTAAAATAAATATCAACCATTTCCTAACTGAGAGATATCCTAACTATCATTGTGAAACTCAAAAGTAAGAACTACGCAGATAGGAAATACTTACGAGTTAGGTAATTCCTTCGTAGGAAATTACTTATGATACGCCGGTGAAACTGGGTATAAGTTTTTCAGCACTTTATTCGATGTAGGTACCTACTTTCTTTTGTTTTAATTAAATATCGGCATGTGAGGTGTCAAACTTTAAGATTTTTCATTGGGAAGATGTTTTAACACTTTTTTCATGAAGGTAGGTACCTACCAATTTTGTTAGTTAAATATGGGCTTGTGGGGAGTCAAACATTAAGTATTCTCATTGGCTATAACTTTTTATTACTTTTTTTCACGTAAGCGCATACTCCATTTTAGTCCAATAAGGTTATGTCATTTTACTCCATGTATTTGCACGGTTTCTGTTTATTTAAACCCAAGCAATGCCGGGTTACAAAAGCTTGTATGTAATAAATGTGTTTTTTTTTTGTAATAAGGTGTGTATATAATATTATTAAGTTGTAAATTATTTCATTCAATGTGACATATTTTCAAAACGAAATATCTGTACTCTTAAATTCATTATTATAAAACATTTTTACAACTATACTTAGGTACAAACAGCATTGTTTTATCAACGAATAAGAATTATTATTAAAATGAAGAAACAAAATAAATGTTATATATAGAGTTTATTGGACCTGCAATTATGGTATGCTTAAATGTGAGTTCGTTCAAAACTATGTGAGACACAGTTCACACGTCTTACCTTTAAATATATTTTCATTTATTTATTTTTATCTTTTAGCACATCATCATTGACATTATAAAATCAATAAAGCAATTTACATAAAAAGATGTGATGTATGCAGTGGCAAGATTATCATTATTTATTTATTTATTATTTTATTTACATTTTTATACGCCAGAGCCTTTTACATGTAAAAAAAAACAACAATTACAATTTGACAGACGATGACAAAATATAATAATAATGTCTTGTACCCGTTGCCGGGTATTATTGAGAGACTGAATTTAATCGAGCATCCTGCCGACGGTGCCATCTAAGGTGACTGTGAAGGCCGATTCTGGACAGGCACACTTTGTCACATTCGGGACAAGGCTGCTCTTCGTTTATGATGGGTCTGCGAGTTGTTCGATTTTGCGGGCCGCTATAGTCATAAATGGTTTTCCGCCATTTCGTGCGGTCACCTGCCATCTTCTCCCAGTCATCTTGAGCGTTGATGTCCTTCAAGGTGTTGTGCAGGACATCTTTGAACCGTTTCCGCTGGCCTCCCCTCTTCCTTTTGCCTTCTGCGAGTTCCGAAAACATGATCTTCTTAGGGAGTCGGCCTTCATGCATGCGGACGACGTGACCTGACCAGCGAAGTTGGGCGCGAGCTATTAGTACTTCAATGCTCTGGCAACCCGCTCTCTCCAGAATCTTCTTGTTGCTGATTTTGTGATAATAATTTATATAAATATTCCTGAATTCAACTTAATTTAAAGGTACAAAAAAATATTGAAATTGAATTGATATTACATATGTTATATTTTCTACCATCTAACCACGTTATATTAAAACAAAATAAAAAAACATATACACATTGCAAAAGGAAAACAAAAATCACAAACACTATGAAAAATTGCTATACATATTTGTCTCAAAGAGGAAAAAAAAATCGTCACAACCAACACTCCAAAGGGACCGGGAACTATAGGAAGGGATTAGAGAACGGATGCTGAGTTAGAAGACACTAAATATTTTCTGACGGAATATTTAAGTCCATTAAAAGATTGAGATATTTTTGAGAAGAAGGGAGATTATTCCAGCAACGAGCACCACATACCGAAAATGATTGAGAGTAAAAATTGGTGTTATGTGTTAGAATACCTTCAGGACAAGGTCAACAGCATTCGTTTTATAAATATTATGGACATGGCATGTTCCACATATTCCCTAAGGCTTGCTACTGTGTAGGTATACTTATTAAAAAAAAAGTATATAACGTGGGCAGGCACCATAACATCCACCATAAGAAGATACCTATCTAACTTACCTGTGGCTGCGTACAAGATCATAATATTATAGCACCCCAGGACACGGTAATATTATTTTTTCAATTTCACTTTACTTTTATAAAGTTACGAGTCGTATTTAATGAAATGTCTCAGGTTATTAGCCTTCAAGCATCTTTCTTTGAATAAAGATTTTTTGAAAGTTAATTCAGAATAATAAGAAAAAACATGAAAACATTTTACGCTAAAAAGAAGTCTACAGGACATTCTTTCATAATTTAGTACAACCTTATCCTTATCTTTCCTGACAGTTTTTATCCAATTGTAAGATTCACAAGATGAACCTTTAAGACATTAGAAAATAATGAAATACTTTTACTAAATAACACACCAATCAACATTTTTCAAAAAAGGGAAATTCATAACAACATTTTAGTATTGTTACAATACAAGAGTATTTTTCTCAAGAATTTAATAAATATGTTACCTACCATACAACTATAAACTTGGATAAGTTGGAAGATTTTGTCAATAAGCCCGCCTCATATTATTTTTTTTCCTTGTTAAATAAATATTTGATTCCTTTAATATACATTATATAATCTGATTTTGAAGTATTATTAAGAATGCCAGCATTACAAATTAGAAACATAAAATCGGTAATGTTTAAACAATATGTTAAATAGAATCATTTCCCAATACATCTAGTAAAGATATAATAAATCATAGACTAGAAGCTCTAATAAAAAAATGGTATTGGGTCCAATCGACTCTAGGGTTCTAAATATTTTCACATCAATCATAAACAAGCGTTGGTCCAAGGCTGTGAGGTAGTCTATTGTTATGAATAGGGTTGTGAAATATTCTATTGATATAAATAGAGGTGTGAAATAGTCCATTGGTATGAATATTTATTTATTTATTCCAAACGATTTATCTTTTTATCAGCCGACTTTATAGTGATTTTTTTTGTTTTATTTTTATTTCTGTATTTTACTTATAATATGTATTTAATATGGACCTGAGAGGCTTGCACAACCCACCTTCAGATCTGGAATAAATAATAATAATAATAATTATTATTATTATTATTATTATTATTATAGTATGAAGGTACCTATGTGCTGCTTGAGTGAATGATAATAATATATACAATACTTACGATATGTGGGAATGAAAAAGTAATGGTGTATTAATGTCATACAGTAAAATACCAAGTGTCAATTAATATTGAAACATGAATTATAAGAGAATCGGTACTACGTATCTGGTCTATGTTTATATGTCGGGTCTCAATTAATATTGAAACATGAATTATAAGAGAATCGGTACTACGTATCTGGTCTATGTTTATATGTCGGGTCTCAATTTCGGTAGCTACATCATGTTTGTACTCAAACGTTTGAAAATATCCTGGTGTTATAGGCTAAACAAAAAACCAAAGACTGTGTAATCAGAAATGAAATGAATACATACATTTTAGAGAATTGTATGATGTGTGTGAATTAAATAATATGTGAACTGGTTTGAGGTTTAAGTCATGTGTAATGAATAATATATTACTGAATCTGATATTATAATGTTATTGCTGTTAAATATATTTAACAGCAATAATAATAAACTAGACAATTTATTAAGCGCCGTTTTGTGATACATACCACCGCAAGGGCGCATTTAAAGTTTAATTTTTATTCTCAACACCCAATTTTTATTTCATTTTATTTTTCAATTCAATCTAAACACTTATGTATTTTATCACTGTTATTTAAAAATTTCAAAAGCAATTATAGGAAATTATTGTTACAATTTTGATACCACCGATTTTGAATTAACTACCATAATTGATTGAGTATTAATTAATAAAATTTATTGGAATTATTTAACACTGTTAAAAATTAAAACTAAAGAACTATAAAATTCACAGCACTTTACATGTAAAACAATGAATTTTGAAGTTTTGATCATTTTAAAGTGTCAAATTAATTTAAAATTGTAGAGAAGTTATAGGGTTCAGGCAGCTACAAGCGCCATCTTCCCATTCAATAACAACTACTTAATTAAAAAAACATGGATAAGTTTCATGTTGTAATAATATCTGGAAATATTAAGTATCTTCAGACAGTGTCTAACATGTTCCGTGAAGAGCTTGAAGCAAAACAAATACTACATCATCGTTAATATTACAGAGGAATTTACATGAAATAACCGGTGAAACTATAATGTTTATATTTTGAAAATGTACCGCTGGTATTCCTTAGAACATCCCACAACAAGCACAATCCTTGCCCTCCCACTCAAATTTATCAACTTATAAACTCTTTTTACATCATTTAGAATATTGGTATAACTATCTGGTATACTCGTATAGTTGATAGCATTCAAGTTAAATAATAATATGCATTTGTGATGTGATCAGTCTCTGTGGGCGGACAGGAGCGCGCCGGGTCACCGGCGATCGTTCACCTTCCTGTATAAATAAAGCTGAAGAACTCTTTGTCCTTTATGAGTAAATAAGTAGGTATTTAAGAGTAGGTACATATTATTTGCATACATAGATATATCGACATATACCTACCATTCTTTTTACGGATTTTAAATCAGTCTCTATTGTTTTATTTTGTGAGTTTATATTGCTATTCATGTCATTTTCATCTTATTACTCAGAAGTCTATAACTATAGAGATATCATTAAAGCTTTCAGCTGCAGGCTAATGCATACTTATGTGCACATTCTTAATGTACGAAAACTGATGCCACAAATGGCTGAAGCAATTTTTCGTACAGTTTAATGATAAATCATATATGACTAAATTTTGTAGACTTGTTTAAAAGATCATCATTACCACTCATACGGCTGTCATGTAGTAAGATTTACATGAAACGTGGCTTTATTCAGGACATAATCAGAAAACTATCGAAAAACACGCTGTTCATGGCATTTACAAATGTAATGTTTAATTTAGGGATACCTACCTATATAAAAATGGACCGAAAACATAAATGTTCCACTAACAATGAATAGGTGCTATTTGTGCAACAGAGTCGGCAACTAATATTGAGTGGCAAAAAACCATAACCGAATTGGGCGACAGTTATACTAGACGAGCGACAGAAAATACTAAACGGGCGATGAAAAATACTAATTGAACGACTACATATCTATATCAAATACTTGACAGAAAATATCAAGAGAAATGCGTCAATTTAATTTTTATTCGCAAATTATTCAAACCATATTTATGGCCGTGGAGCACCCGGTAAAGAATTGGTCTCCCACTCTTCTGCGTAAGTTTTCGAGTGTCCTGTAAAAGGCAGGTGTTCGAAAAAATTAAGACATTTTACTTCTTAAATTCAGCGATGAGGCTTGCCACCCATCCTGAATGTCTTGATTTTATATTGGCACGAAGAGGACAGTTTGCATGTTTCTTACATGCAGCTGATCTGCTGGCTACCCCACTTGTGGGATATGCCGTGATGGTATAGTAGTAGTAGTAGTATTTAATTATGTATATTTATATGCTTTTTAGATAAATTGGTTTTGTTAATAAAAGTAAATAGATCTTCGCAAAAAATATGCGGTAAAGTAAGTCGGCAGCGGAGTTCAAACGCGTAATCTCCTGATCGAAAATACTATACAGCTGCTGACCACCTTTATTTTCACCATATATGTGCGTCGTCTTAAATGAAATGCAGCTCGTTTTCAAAATAATTATAATGTAACAATTTTCGATTTTATTAAGTGGTCGTTTAATTTTGTACTTTGTTGTCGCTCACATTTAGTCTTGCAGCGAGTAATTCTATTTGCTCATTTTCATATTTTTTGCAATCTATATTTTGAATATTCGGCCACTCGTTAACTTTCCATCATTTAGTCTACCTGGCTAAAAAGTATTTAAAAGAATTATAAAAATACCCACTGTTCAATATAAATGTTAATGATAGATGTATCATTATTTGTCGATAATTTATCTGGTATATTTATGTAGTTGCAATAATTGTATGCGTTTGAATGTTCAACATGGTAAAATGAACATACTTTATACCAGTGTGATAATAATGTAGTATAGCTTTTTATTCGCATTTAAAAATGAAGTAAATAAACATTTTGAAGAATTTCATAGATATTTGCATTCTATAGGTACCCACTGATCTATGTCAGCGATGCACTCAAATTTGGATGCTTTCCACCTATTGCAGTGTAAGGAGAATTTTACATCAAAAGATTGGCCAGACATTTCCTACATGAATCATCAATTTATTGTATTTTGATTTTTTATGATATGTTTTTAAGAAGTTTATAATCATTTTTATTTTTAAGAGATTTATAATAATTATTATTTTTAAGAAATTTATAATTATCTTATGATTTAATTCTGTAATTTTATTTGTGTATTTTGTTCACAATGTGATTTTTACGCATCCCCATTGATGTTTTTAAAGTAATTTATTACAGGTTCATTATTTCATTACTCATTCGATATAATTGATTGACATGACTCCATTAATCTATGTTGGTTGTTCGTTTTTTAATTTTGTAATCTTATTTGTGCAGGATCATCCATATAATGTATATTTTTGATTTTTATTTTATTTATTGAGTTGATGTTAATTTAGTAAAGCTCCATGTTTATTTGTGGAATAGGGCGCAATTGGTTTTGGTTTTGCTGATATTCGATTGAGTGGTGGCCTGGTTTCGACTTACAAAGTCATCGTCAAGCCGGGTCGCTGCTCGGTTGAGTGTTGGTGGAGCTGGGGCCGGTATTATTTTATTACTCACTCGATCTATTTAATTTGCATGGTTCTTAAGTCTTGTTTGTTGGTTCATTGAATTTTATGGTTTTTAGTTACAGTATAATTTATTCATATATTGTGATTTTTAAGTATTTTTCTTATGCATCATTTTATGTACCTATCCTATACGTTTTGTATGAGTATTATACTTTTATTGTGTTTTCTTTTGTTTTGCATGTTTGTAAAGGCGAAAGCCGTTTATATTGTTAATAAATAAATAAATTATGTATTTGAATTATTCGGAAATAGTTCTATATGTTATCTTAGATAAGAGATAAAATAAATAATGTCTCTGTGTAAATAAAGAGAATATTCGATTTTTAAATTTTATTGTTCCGAAACATAAACAATAGGTAGATGGGAGTTCGTAAGGAAAGTATCAGTTTTCCAATTACTTGTCTGGCAAAAGCAACTACGAGTACATACGAAAATGTATATATAAGAAAATAAAATAAAATTCATGCATGTAAACGAAACTTACATATTTTGATATCAATCCATGAAAATAACGAAACATTTTGAAACTTTCAGACCATAATTTGAATATTATTATGTTAAAATTAATTGTACAAATTTGACTGTGAAATTTAATCAAATCATTTTAATTGCTATTCACATGACAATTTCTATTCTATCTAAACTTTATGATAATGCTCACTTACAAATACAAATCCTATTAGCAATTTCCGATACAATTTTGCGAAATCTCGAAACTTTATAGTAGATATCTTTTAACATTTTAACATATTATTATACTCGTAATAACAAATATAAGTAAGTATACTCGTAACCTTTACGAGTAAAGCAATGTAAACATAAGGGCAAAATGTAATGTGATTAGGTCTTCAAATAATTGTGATTGTTTTTCCTTTATTTTAAAATTCAACATTGAAACTTTAAATTTCAATGCTTAATCAAAGGGGGGAAGAAAGACTATGAAATGACAATCGACAGGACGTGGGGACGATGTGAGGAAAATAGCGGATTCCAACTGGAAAACTTACACAAAGTTAATATCCAGCAATTAATGGAACATTGACCGAAAAAAAACATAACATAACGTAATGTTAGTTGTTAGACAATCTCTGTATAATAAACATGCAAGTTATCCTCGTCATACCAATACAAAATAAGTCATTCAGAATTACCGGCATACATCATCGGTGAATTGGAAATATCTTACACGGGATATTATAGGATTAAGCAGTTTAATAATATGTTAATTTATTTCATCAATTTAGCTTACTGTTTAGCAATTCTGATTAGCAATGTTCACGTGTTTATAATCTAAAATAAATAACAATTATGTTTCAATAAATCATTACAGATTTATGTACTACTTTCTGAAATAACTATTGAGAATTTTATTTTGTAATATAATATATTTTTCTCACGAAATGTTTGCAGTTATCAGATTTTATATTGAGTAAAATTTCAATATTTTTAGTAATTTAATTCCGACCCTTTGTGTAACGTACGCCTAATTATTTTGTACTTGTAACTATTATATTGATATCAAATTAATCAATTTCTTTGTTTTCAAATTCAAATTCGGACTCAAGTTCTACAGATCAATTGTAAAATCAAAATGAATTATAAAGTCATCCGTTGTTTTCTTATGAATGTACTCAAATGATAATTGAGATCGATTCGAATGCAGTTGATATATAATATTATATAAAAAATATATTTGTACCATTTAACAAATAATTATAAAAATCTCAAATATATACTTCATTATCAAAATAATATGTGAAGGTGAGAGAAGAGGTTTGAAAATATACCTTTTTAAAGTGGCCGATATTATTTCATCAAATATTTACCACGGACTACCAATTCCCGCATGAATACTGTAATCCTTTTATATTTATGTTTGTACGAGTAGATACATCCGCTTTTGAAAATGTATTATTTTATTCACATATGAATCGAGCACCAAAACACACCTCCTGCTAAATTATGAGGGTATAAAAACAAATTATAAACTGTACATATATTAGTAAAAACATTTGTTTTTTAATTTCATTATTGAGTTCTACTATCTTAACATTGACACAGTGTGCCGTGGCATCCCCGGTAAAGAATAGTTCTCCCACTATTTTAATTTCATTATTGGGGTCTACTATCTTAACATTGACACAGTGTGCCGTGGCATCCCCGGTAAAGAATAGTTCTCCCACTATTTTAATTTCATTATTGAGTTCTACTATCTTAACATTGACACAGTGTGCCGTGGCATCCCCGGTAAAGAATAGTTCTCCCACTCTTTTCTATGAGTTTTAAAACATCCTTTAAAAGGCGGGTATTCGTAAATTTTAACGAATAACATCTGCAATTCAGCGATGAGGCATGCCACCCTTCTGCCATGTCTTTTTTTATTGGCATGGAGAGGACTTTCTGCCATGAATATGCCATGATGGTGTAGCAGTAGTAGTTAAACTGTAAATTTTGAATAAAAACATGTTTGAATTTGTATACGAGTGTAATCAAAAATATTATAGATAATGTGAAAACGTATATACCCCAGATGTGTTTTTTCTTTCATCGAAAGGCTAAAAATGTATGTTTAACTTCTAAAATTTTGAAAGTTTTTTTATAAAATGGTGATAGGTAGTTACTCTTTGAGCAAAAGTGGTATTAAAACTAGTTGAAAATAAACTTTCTGATAAATGTGTATTAGTCTATTTGACCTTTTCTCGGTTCAATTCGAACGATCGTGATAAATTTCATTTGTATGATTATTGAGATGGAAAAGATTCGAGTGATTTTATAAAGAGCTTTTAATCAAATTGATTGATAAATAGCTTATATTATGGACTTGACTCCACTTGACTTGTGGAGTTTAACGTCCACCTATTGTACGAAAGCTTATTGTCTTCTGCAAATATAGCAGGTATACCTACAGAGAAAGGTACATTTCAGAAGGTTCTTTGTTTATTCATTCTTTTTACTTATCATTAAAAACACAAAAACAAATGTGAACATCAAAAAATATTTAAATGCAGTTGAAAAATTATCAATATAAAGCAATAAAATAAATAAATAAATAAATAAATTATTTCTTTCAAATTATGTCAAATATAGATACATTTCAAAATTGAATAAATAATTATTACCAAAATACCATATAGTTATATATCCTGGAAAATATACTTAAGTTTGAAAAAGTAGTAGTATTTTCTTAAATATTATTCAATCCATCTGCACTGTGTGGCTATCAAATGCATGCATCGAATACAGACTGTCATTTTAATACCATAAATTTAGAACCAGATTTTTAAGCTAGATATTAATAAAGATGATGTATATTTACAGGTGAAATTAAAAAACATTTGATTTTCTCCAGTTTTTAAATTTCATTATGGAATTCTACTACCTAAACACTGACAAATTGAATATACAAGTGATGTTTTACAATTACTGATACCAATATCATTACGTTACACTTAGCTCTTAACTTGTAATAGAATTGGTAATATGAACTTTCTTGATAACACCATTAAATCTCACTAGATTATTTTAGGTATCATTGAAGGAGACCCACTAACCTACCAGATAACGTAGAAGTCTGGCCACTTTCATATATTCGTATCTCTACACCAAGCAAATCTTGTCCACACCCGAGGCGGAATAGTGAGCAACCTGAAAGACTGGCCGGCCAAAACCACTAAACAACCACAGCCTCCACGTGTGGTATTTCAACTTCACTCATTTGATGTTCCCCTTTATTAGAATCAATAATTAATCATAATACTTCATATTTATATAATTATAACTAGGTACCTTATTTACTCTCTTTGGAGAATATTATCCACAAATATTCAACGAAAACTCTTCAATCAAATTTAACGAATTTCTGAACTTTTCTTTGCATGAGCATGTGAGGAAAATAAGTGAATCTCATTTTAAGGAATGCTTTTACATTATATGTAGCAAATAAGTAAATAAAGTATATTTAGCATAACAGTTTTATTGAAACAAATATTGTAATCATTGATGATAACTGAATTGCAGAAATTAATATTTTAAGTATCTAGTCGTTCCTTACACTTGCTGTGGTAATTTTTTGTTAGTTATATGTATTTCATTTCCTTTTAGATAGTTATTCAACTCATACAAATGAGAACTTATTTAATATCTTTTTGAAATTGTGTTCTTTAATAAACTCAACGAATTTAATATGAAATATGTATTTCTTTTTTTTTGAAATTTTCTTTGTTTCGTCAAAAAAAGACTAAGGAAAGGTTTAGGTATCACGTCTCAAATTAAAGCTATGACACAAAGAACAGACATTTCAATTTTTTTTTTTTAATATGAATACTTATACCGATAATACCGGCTGGCTTTTTGGTTCAAATAGACTTCTATACTCCTGTCTTTTCATCACTTTTATATTACTTGATGTTATTGAAGATGGAGTGTAATTGTCTTCTTGCTTGTCATTATAATATATAAAACAAAATACTTCGAATTCTCTCTCTAATTCCTTCTCTGTCACTATATTATAAAGTGTATTATGTATTATATGGGCGGTTTGCTTTGAAATGTAATACACATACATGAATACCCACATAAATAAACGCAGGTATGTTTTTGAGTAAGGATAAAGTGGTTCTTTGAATTTCACCTCCGTTTTGTAGATTTGTACTTAATGTAGATTCCTCGTATAAAGGATCAAATGGACAAATATTTCATCTGCTTACTCTAGTATAAATAACTTATATTCACAGTTCTATAAAATTATACCACTAAAACAATCAACACGGGGTTTTAATCTCTAAAACCTACTTCTATCTATCTAAACCCTTACGCCGTATCCCAAGCGGGGTACGGAGAACGGAACGACATGTACCTATGTAGATCTATCCTTATAAACCTCTTTCGCTTCTTCTACATTCATACAATATCGCACATCGATTTTTCTTACTTAACACATGGTCGCCCTTGAGAATTTGATGCATGCGATTAAAATAAATGATTCTTGGACGCCTGCGCTTCCACACGCTCCCTTTTTCAGATAAGTACCTATCTCTTCTTTGTAATCCTTTCTTCATCTACCCGTTCCACATGTCCAAACCATCGTAACTTATTTGCACGCATTCTATCCACAGCACTTCTTTTGAATCCCCTAATTTTTCTACTATCCTCATTCCTCACTCTATCACGCAACATTTTACCTACCAACACAATTATTCCACTTTCGTCCTTCTTCAATCACGTCCATATTATTTGCTTGCATGCGTAAGCGACGGTACCAGAATGGTATAGTGCACCAGCATTTTTGCCATGTTCGGCACATTGCTATTGCTGACAATGGATCGAAGTGAACCGTTCACTCTAGCGTCAGCCACTTTCTTTCTTTCAATGTCCCTATAGCATCTTCCATCTCTCGCAAATAAACTTCCCAAATTGGGTCCAATTCTCAGAATTCTGCCACACAGTTTCCCTTTTGAACTCAGCAAGCTAATAGCCCGATAACATTTCCATTCAAGTTAAGAGCGAGTATTTTATATAAGGGGAGATGATGGTTTTCCTCCAATCTTCCGGAATAACGCCTTCTCTCCAACAATTGTTGAAAAGCTCCGGGCACCATGCGAGAATTCTAGAATCTACATAGCATAAAAATACCTAAAATTGATCATACTTTTTTCAAAGCATAGAAATATAAGTATGTATAGGTATGTTGAGATTTGTGCATTATCTAGTTTGATATAATAACTTCCTAGTGGATAGTTATGATAATTTAAAGATACCGAAATATATAGAGATGTGAACAGACAATGAAGTCACTCTGTAACTGTAATGTAATTTTATGTGTAAGATGAAATATATAGAGATGTGAACAGACAATGAAGTCACTCTGTAACTGTAATGTAATTTTATGTGTATGATGAAATGTATAGAGATGTGAACAGACAATGAAGTCACTCTGTAACTGTAATGTAATTTTATGTGTATGATGAAATATATAGAGATGTGAACAGACAATGAAGTCACTCTGTAACTGTAATGTAATTTTATGTGTATGATGAAATATATAGAGATGTGAACAGACAATGAAGTCACTCTGTAACTGTAATGTAATTTTATGTGTATGATGAAATATATAGAGATGTGAACAGACAATGAAGTCACTCTGTAACTGTAATGTAATTTTATGTGTATGATGATTTTTCCTAACATTTTTTGCAACATGAACGATAATGATGATGAAGATTTATGTTTCCGTATATACAAATTATGTTTTGTAGAAACAGGAGAGAAGTTCTGACATTTTATTTTAATTTATTACGTGCCAACTAAATTTGTTTAAAATACACAACTCATGTACCTATTCATCTTCAAAACGGCTGAGGAACCCTTATTACGCACCTACACACGTAATGTACTAGATATCATAAAAATATAATTTATTTTAGGCCAGAAACATAATTCAGTTTTTTCGTTTCGTTCCCCGTTTAACGACTTTGAACAAAGTTCCAACTTCCTAACATGAACAAATGTTTCCAAAGAATTATAATAAGTTTTTCACTTAACTGCAAGATATATTCAGTGGCAAGATGGTAATAGAAAATAAACTATGTAGTTAAATGGTTTATATTATTCTTATGAAACATTCAAAATTTAATAAACTCACGATCGATTAAAAAAATCTTCCGAATTGTAAGTGTTAAATATACTGCTTTGTAAATATGAATACCATCAACCTGAACAAATGAAATTAGTTTAATATTTTGTATAACATAATATTGATTCACTGTGCTCAGTTGGATCTAACACAAAATTAAAAAGATGTAAGATAAAATATGGGTTGCTCAAATAAACCATCAAGTTTAAAATACAAAAAAAATCAATCAAAGTCAAATCTAACTAGAAATATATATAGCACTATCACCCGGTGTCACTTATATACATTTTTTCTGTTTGTTCATATCTTAGATAATAAACAGACTACTCGTATCTGATTTCTTATTTTTTCCGTATTTTTCTTTTGTTGGTTCGTTTGTTTGTTACTTACTCTTTTCTTCAACAAATTTCTTATTTTGTACAATGGGTATTCATGTGTATAATAGAAATGTTTTGATTAACAATTTCTTTTGCTGACACAAAACTCAGGTATGTTGTTACAAAGTCATTATTATAGCATAAAAAATTACAATACATTTAATATTATGATATATGATTTGTATAGCTCGGGGCCTTTCTTTTGAACGCCGCATAAATATATTTATTTATTTATTTATAATAATACATACGGCTTACGCCTTTAATACATAGTTATAAGCAACAATTGTACAACACCACCATCGTATCAAATTAAAATCAAAACAAAAACAAAATATACTGCATCACTTCAAATTATAAAAATAAAAATCAAACACATTGTGTCACATAAACCACATAATAAAATTACAACATATCAACAGCATCATGTCAAATCATAAAAAAAAACTGTATCATATCTAACCATAAAATAAAGTTACAATACACTGCATCACATCGAATTTCAAAATAAAAATAAAACACACTGTCATGTCAAATTATAGAATAAAATTACAGCACATTCATCATGTCAAATCATAAAATAAAAATAAAATCAGTATGTTCCTATATATTATGTAGGTATGTAAAGAGTTCCTGTAATTTCTGTAAATAAAATAATGATTTTTGCGTGTTCAATTTTAAATATGATTTTCCTAAAACAGAGATGATGTGATGAGAATGTAAAAATGAAATCAAATCTAAAATCGAAATGCCATTTATCAAAGCTTTTGTTTTTGGGCTACGACCCAAATAAATAAATTCCAAGTCAGGCGGTAGGTGTAACTAGACGCCACATGTGTAATTATGTATACTTATCCTAAATAGACACTGAAATTAGATAAGAGGAACTAAAATAAGACACATTAAATGAGGTTGATTCTTTGTGCATGTTTTGGGCTAAAAACTATTATATTATTAAAATATCATATGAATCGACAGCAATACTAAAGTTTATGCTCTGCATGTTTCGTTAAAACGGAATTTTTATTTTTCATATCCCTTTATATTTTATTTTTTCCCTAACATGATCAGACTTTATTACTATAAAAATCAATATAAATACTTATTACTCGCATTCTAAAAACATAAGTAAGAAATTAAATTCTCCGCCTCACTAGACATTTGTCTGTTCTGAAGCTGTACTTTTTATATTTTTATCAGCCTCAAAGTAGAACAAACATATTGGCAAAGTCGCCAATAGGAAGGGCTATTCAAATATTTAACGGTCTGGCTAGACACATTGATATATTTGGCGTGACGTATGCGTAGTTTGTCAGGAAGATTGAGAATGTGTTGTGATTGTTGTGTTGTTGTCTAGATGTTGTTGATTTTCTTCTGGGATCGCATTGGCCTTCCGCTGTAATGATCCCTGTAAGAATCGTCTATTTGTCAGTAATAATAATATTATATTTTTTGTTGAATATATTATACCAAATAAAGAGAAAATAATTATTTTTATTTATTTTGTTTATTTCCATCAACACACGGCGTTAGCCTTTAACATGTTAATGAAGCAGTGTAATCGACAGCAAGCACAAACAGACTCAATAGTCCAAAATATATTTTTGTATAATTTTAAAGTACCTAATTAATTAATTACCAACAGTCAATAAAATAAATAATGAAAACAAAAGAAGTCAATGGGAAACAAAAGTTATTATCTTGATATATAATATCCAAAATTTGTATTTGGATAAAAACATAAGATAATGTTAACAATAATAATATAAACTGGAATAAAATACAAAAAATAAATCACCAAAAATTTACAACGGATTATGATAAAATAAAATTATAAAACTGTCAAAAATGTTTGCACTATGGTGTTACCACTTTTCAATTAATTTCTCCTATTGTTTGGCATTTCTCACGGAAGTAATTATACTATTTGCAAGTTTTGATTATTCCACTAGTTTTATATTAAGTTATACTACACTAATATTGAAATCATTCGGCACGTAACAACAATAATATTATTATTTATACGTTGAAATTCAAATCTTTTAATACAACTTGGCTTGAGGCATGAAATCTCTAACATCGACTACTAAAATGTTTAAACAACATTGTTTGAAGTTGTTTCCTCTTAAATAACACTAAACAAAGGTAATTGTAACAACCACATTCTAATTTCAACAAACATGGAATTATTATGTAACTTCCAAAAATTTAATGAAAAAAAATGTAATATTTTACCTGAGGTAAGTAGAAATTTTTATCCACAAGGGTTTTGATGACTCGTACGTTTTTCTTTCACAATACACAAAGAAGTTTTGCACGAAAGAGATTGAGGCTTGCCCTGTGCTCACGAGAGGAGCGTTGAGGGACGAAATGAAATAGAAAAGATTGTAAAAACTCAAAGAGTTTTCTATTTTCTAAACAAAATACAATAATAATTGCAGTATTATTGTTTAGTTATATTAACATACAAGTACTTGAGCTATTTTAGTACCTGATAATAAAATTTTGAACGTGGACTTATTACATGAGATTTTTGAGACTATATTTTCCCGGTTCTTTGTAAATAAGGTATTCATCCTATAACCTTCACAACGAAAAAGTATTATGCTGAAATTTACTATGATGTATTCCAATTTCTTTTGAGATTTATATTCCTTTGCCGTTGCATATTTCATAAACCGAATATTGTCTTTAATACTTAAAATCACTCTGTAATCTATAGATATATTAGTCATATTATTATTATAACCTACACAATATCTTGTGATAGAAATTTTTCTTTGTATCTTTATTTCAAAACAGATCTCATTTCACATTCCCGTTGAACTTTCATTTCTAATACCTTTTACGTGTTTAGTTCTCTTAGAAATCTTTATAATAAAGGATATACTTGAGGTAATACTTGACCATTCACCAAGTTCAGAGACAAGATTTTACAGGCGTAGAAAGGGTCTATTGATGATAAGTATCTTTTTGAACCAATCTATTTTAACCCCAACAGGTTTGTCAAGTACATAGAAGTGATATCCAATGATACTAATGGTAAACATTTATTTTCAACAAACTTCAAGAAAATTACAAAGGTATTAAGATATCATAATACATTTATTATTTTGACTTGTTTACTGATTTTGATTTTAATAAAACAATAATATTTCTGATAAATAAATTATCAAGAGTATATACTCTTATATATAGTAATACATCAAGCCATTAAATGAATCATTACAAATAATAAATTTAATATCGTATGCATTCTGAAGTTTCATTGTGTTTATGGAACAGTGAGTACATACAGTGGATTAATTGGCTACCCCACTTGTGGAAAGTTTCATGATGGTATAAATGGACGAATAACTCAATGCACATTTTTTTATTTTCCACCAACTAATAGTTAATTTCGATAAATTTTATCTCAAATCTTATTATCAGTGTGTAGGCATTATTATTATTACATATTACTGTACTGACTCTGAAATACTTTTGCTATTGTTCGTGAGTAGATGGAGTAGACCAAAGTGGTTTGTTAATTGACAGATGGACACTAAGCTGCGGAGTTTTCGTCCAGTGTCCAATCAATATAAATATGAAAGAGACAGCACAGAACACGTAATTAATTGCTTTCTTCAAGCTTTCCACAAAAAATAATTAATGATAGGTTTGTTCGGTGGTATCTGCTACTTACCTAAAGTTAACAGAGAAAAAGAATTATTTTAGCTTTTATGAAGAACTTTTCAATTTACTACGTGCAATTTTTATATCATGACAGCTTGTATGGTTAATTGCATTTAATAATAATTATAATAACTAGGTAATTATTTTTAGATGCGCCTTTTGTGGAAAAAACACCGTATGAACCTTGCATGTTGAACGTTTATTGTATGGTTTATTGCATTTAGAAGTGTTTGTTAATTTGATGATGTTATGGTAATGTGGCAAATGGTACGATTTTACAGGTACGTCATAATAAAAACACGTAATGTGGAAATTTACTTCAAAAATATAATTGAGACATTTTTTATACTCGTGGTATATCACCATTTTTTCACTGTAAACAACTTATTACTAGTTTTTATAGAACGACATTACTTGGGCTTAAATAATCTGAAAACATTACGAATACATGAGTTAAAAACGACATAATCTTGTTGAAAAAAAAATAGAGAAAGCGCTAACGTGGAAAAAAGTACTAAAAACATTTACCCAAGAAACTATAACCAGGATATCGATTAAAATTGTGCCGAGATCTAAATATATAAATACCTACTCACAGTACGTACATTTATTACAAACACAAACTTTGTAGAATATATGAATGAGTCAGATATATTTGTAATTAAATTTATGAATTTTAACTTACTGACCTCTGATATATGTAATTTTTTTGCTTTAATTAATGTTACACTGATAATTCTACTCGTATTTTGTAATAAACTAATTATTGTTTCTTTTTTTTTAAATAATATTTTTGTATAAATGTATTGTATGTTTACAAAATTAAACATGTAAAAGGCTTAGGACGTGAATATCTGTAAATAAATCGCATTCATAGTAGGTACCTATTTCTGTTTTATGTATGTATCTTGTAAGTATGTATATTCTTTTGTATTCAGGTATTATTCTAAACCTAATTGCTGTTTGTTCATCATTATACCATCGCACATGTTTAAAAAGAGGTTTATTTTATGAATACCACGAATTTACTTACTTGACAAGCTTATATTTTCATTTTAAATTAATATGGAATGTATTGTATATAGAGGTACACCGTACTCGAATTTTATAATATTATGTCCAAATGAACAATAATTCTCAAATATCAACACATCTCAAAATGAATTCTGCCCATAAAAGCTAATTAAGGCACACTACAGATAACTTCTTTTTTTTTCAAAATGCAGCTACAAATTTTATCCATTTTATAGATAACCAATCAACCACGAGTCAAATATAAAAATTTGTGAGATTTTTACTCAAATTGGTCCTTTCCCAATTCACACATGTTTATATGAATGACAAAAACTTTATGTGGTACTAAAGATTTAATTAGTAAAATTCAAATTGAACACCTTTCTATCAATAGGTACTAAATTCAATATATTATGCCAATTACGTTTTGCAGCGTAACTCGAACATCGCAAGTCCAGCCCCCCTAGACAAGCACGCACTTTTCGATCTACAAACGAATTTACTGTGACAATCTACCTACATGTACCGTGTAATTATGCGTTATTGTTGCGGTTATAGTCGTAAATTCGTTTGTAGTCGATCGACAAGTGACGGTTTGTCTAGGGGGGCAGGACAGAACATTGTTTTATATATTCGAGTATAAAACAAATGCTTGAGTTATAAACATTTTCTCTTATTCGGCGATGATAAAAGTACATGAATACTTTGCATAATTAGAAATGTATTAAAATAAAACGATAAATATATATTTTTAATTCGTGTGAATGAAATCACAGAGAGGGCGTACTGTATAGCAAAAAATCGAAGATAAAAGAATTTGTAAATCAAAGAGATATCATATCACCTAATCAAGTTGTCTTTCAACGAAAGCTTCCCTCTTTCTATATCTTCACACATTTTATTTGATTAGCAGTTAGGTAATGGAAGTTCCTACTCCTTTATACCAAGCAAACGTATAGCTATATGTATGTATGTGTAGAGACTGTTCCTCCTAGAGGCTTTTTAAAAATCAATACGACAGATACAATGCGTACATATACATACATGCATTTTAGAAAATGAAAGAAGCAAACATTGTTTGTAGTACGCATTTCACCTGAAAAGATAAGAAAGAGGGGACAATAATAACATTTGATGTGACAGATGTTATGGCCTATATTACACTTGTGCCATTAACTTGGCATAGTAAGCACAGTGAAATATGTTTTCAAAATAATATCTGCTTTTATATTTTTTCAGGATTTTTCAATATTGAGAAATATCCTGTTAGAACATTTTATTTCTAAGATAATGGATTGATAAGTGAATCTGAAGTTGTGGCTGAGGGTAGAAAACCAATAAGAAAACTCAAAAGAAGCAATAATTATGCGATTAATAAGACACTTGTATTGAAATGACAAAAAATCCTGAAAATAACAACGGACAGGGGTCTTCAGATATCATAATGTCCTTCTACCCTACTAAATCTCTTATCGGAGAATTTAATTGATAATTTATTTTCTTTAATAAACAAATTTTAATACGAATATTATCAGAATAATTTCTTAATTAAACTGTAAACCGTTGCCTTTTAAATAATAGGTAATGTAATACACTTTACTCAATACAATTCATATCAATACATATCATTTCTCTACACTCTATTATACAATATTATATACCTACTAACACAAAAAGAAAACAGTACAAGAAGTATGACAAAATGAAAATATTTTAAATTTTAGAGGTAAGAACAAAGAAATTATTAAAATATTTCTATACTATACTATACTATACCCTCACGCCGTATCCCAAGTGGGGTAGGCAGAGAGAACGGAACGCCACACAGATCTATCTTTACACACTTCCTTCGCTTCCTCCACATTCATACAGTTTCTCATACACGCACGTCGATTCCTCTTACTCAACACGCGGCCGTCCTTAAGAATTTGATCCACGTGATCAAGCCACGTGGTTCTCGGACGTCCGCGCTTCCTCACACCTTTTCTTTCAGACAAGTATATCCTCTTTGTCATTCTTACTTCGTTCATTCGTTCAACGTGTCCAAACCACCGTAGTTTATTCACGCGCATTCTGTCCACAACACTCTTCTTGCATCCGCTCATTCTTCTAATATCCTCATTCTTCACTCTATCACGCAGCGTTTTACCAACCATTCTTCTTAACGATCGCATCTCCACTGCATTTATTCCACTTTCGTCCTTCTTCAGCCACGTCCATGTCTCGCTTGCATACGTAAGTGACGGTACCAGAATGGTATTGTGCACCAGCATTTTAGCCATGTTCGACACATTGCCATTGCTGACAATGGGTCGAAGTGCACCGTTCACTCTAGCACCGGCCACTTTCCTTCTTTCAATGTCCCTATCGCATCTTCCATCCCTCGCAAACATACTTCCCAAATATACATACTCACTTACTTGCTCCAAACATTCGTCACCAACTTTGATCTCGCAAATCGTTTTTTCATCCTCTCTTTCAAACACTAGAACTTTCGTCTTCATAACATTCATTTTCAAACCATTCAAATTGCAACTATCATACACACACTTAAACACATTAAAATATTTCTCTCTTGCCTAATTTTTGATGACGTAACATGATATAGAAAATATTCAATTGAAAAGACTCTAACTACTTTTGTTATAATTATGAAGGTTTTCCATTTAATTAGCTCCTTTATCTTTGACATCTTTACAAGGTCCATAATTTCTTAAATTATTATCCGCTATGAATAAAATATTAGGTCACACAAGACAAACAATTTTCACATTCTTTTGTAATCACATAAAATATTTTTTTTATATTCCGTCAGGTTGTTCTAAAAAATAACAATTGGGTATTTTTTAGAACATAATTATTTTCATGTCATGTTTATTTTTGTATCGAAATAAATAAAACAAGCGTTTTATTCTACTGTTATTTTATTCGGTGAGAGAGACGTCTTTCGTCTTATAAGGACATTGTCAATCACAATTAGAGTCGTTAGACTCACAAAGTAGTTAGAGTCTTTGCGATTGACAATGTCCTTATAAGACGAAAGACGTCTCTCTCACCGAATAAAACAACAGTAGAATAAAACGCTTGTTTTATTTATTTCGATATGGAATTCTACTACCTAAACACCGACACAGTGATTTTATTTTTGTAATTTATGTATTTCTATGTTTATTTGTAAAATACAGTAGACATTTGTTTTCTTTTTGTTATTGAATACGTCTTAAAGCTGGGAGAAGATTGGAAATGATCGTCTCAAACAATTAAAGTTATGAAAACAATAAGTCTACGTATATGGCGACTAAAATTGTACAAACATTGTAATGAAAATTAAGTTATTAAATCGCACATTGAATAATTCATTTTATGTCAAAGAGTAGGTTTCTGCATTGTGTATTATTATATTATCAAATAGCTTTTATAAGACAAATAAACAGATATGTCTATTTTAGTTAGCGTCTGCTAAGTAGTTTTTATACTGCATTATTGCATCTGAGGCTCACGTTCTTCTCATAATTCCATTCCTACTTAATGAAACTCCAAGCACATATGCAAACTCTGTTACTCGCCTTGAACAATCTCGCTGTCCACGCTATACCTATACTTATCATACTCGTAATACACGCCTCTGTCTCTCTAACATATTTTCATTATTAGAAACTGGATTATATGCAACTTTATAACTGAAATATGCATATTGAAAATACGAGTATATATAATCATGTAACGCATAATCGTGTTTTACGTAACTATGTTAATTAATTTGTTTCAGACAAACAAAATAACAATAAATATATGTTTGTTTATTCGTAAACTAAAATATTTTCCAGTAGGTAATGTTTTTTATTTTGACAAAAAAGTTCTAAGAGTATTGAATATAGTTTTATAAATGAAAAGTTTTTGAGATTTTTGCGATACGGTGGTGGAAATATGAGTTGCAGTTATATCCAGTAAAACTTTAATCCGTTTATTTTTTGGTTATCAACAACAAGAAAAAATATTTATCTTTGTATAATCAAAGAGAATAATCATTAAAATATGCATAAAAACGGATTAGTTGGAAAAAACGGCGTATGCAGTAAGCCTGTCATTAGGTATTTCTTGTAACCATGTAATATGATTGTTTACTTTATTAGGCGCCACTAAAGTTTTATTTTTACTTATTAAAAATAAAAAGCTAATCTGCTGGCTAGTCCACTTGCGGAATATGCCGTGATGATATACTCGTAGTGGTAGTAGTAATAAAAACAAAAAGCTAATCTGCTGGCTAGTCCACTTGCGGAATATGCCGTGATGATATACTCGTAGTGGTAGTAGTAATAAAAACAAAAAGCTAATCTGCTGGCTAGTCCACTTGCGGAATATGCCGTGATGATATACTCGTAGTGGTAATAGTAATAAAAACAAAAAGCTAATCTGCTGGCTAATCCACTTGCGGAATATGCCGTGATGATATACTCGTAGTGGTAGTAGTAATAAAAACAAAAAGCTAATCTGCTGGCTAGTCCACTTGCGGAATATGCCGTGATGATATACTCGTAGTGGTAGTAATAATAAAAACAAAAAGCTAATCTGCTGGCTAGTCCACTTGCGGAATATGCCGTGATGATATGTATACTCGTAGTAGTAATAAAAACAAAATTTATTTGTTTATTGCTTTTTCAAAAATTTATGAAAATATGCAAATATGTATTCGGAAAAACATTTGCATACGTAAACAATTCTACGTTTTTATGGAACGTTACTATAATACTATAATATGAAGGACCTCCTACAACAAAGCTACTTGCATACTGTGCATGTCGTATTCGTATATCCGAACATAATTATGATTATAATAGTATTTGTATCTTAAAATTCCATCTGCATTTTGTATTAGAGAGTTATTGTCACCATCACAATCTTAATATTTTTCCTCTCGTAGTTACATGAATACAATATTACATTTAAAACACGTAGCTCAAGTTTTTTTTTGACTCGATGACATCAGTTTATATACCTAACAAATAAAAATCACAGACTTTTTTAAACGGTCAATTAGTGTTGAGTAAGAAAAATCAGCGTGCATCTTTGACAAATTGTATGAATATGAGAAGTTTGTAAGGGTAGATCAATATGGCATTCAATCATCTCTGCATACTCTATTATTGCATCCATACGGGTAATATTAAAAAATAATGCATTAATTAATATACTTGGATTGGTTGGAAGAAACCACGCTTCTGTGATAAACTCGCCCTCCGTATTTTGATTGTGTTTGATTTAAATGTATTTTTGTGTAAATTTGCTTGTAATCAATGTACAATAAAGAATTAATAAATAAATATGCCTATTGACTATTTTTTTACAGACGTTATATCATGAACAACAATGGATGATATCTCACAGCACTAACTTAGTATCCATAAAATAATATTAATATTTAAAAAAAATGTATTTTTCGTATTTACATTCTAATAAACAATCCGATAAAAAATCCAATCGTAAAAATACTTATCTTGTAATAACAAACGTGAATTAAAAAATGTTAAAAAAACAAAAGAACTCAACATATTTGGATTTGAAATATATATGACTATTAATATATTTTATCGTTTTTCTGTCTGACAATCAAAAGAAAAGAAGAAAAATTTAATGCACGCGTGGGTATTATACTATGGAACTGAAAACAAAATGAAGGGATGAAAGAAATTTGTTAAAATATATTTGTGTGTATATACATATTGACATGGTCTTAGTTTTTTTAACAAACTTTGTTTGAAATTGAACTAAATATTTGGTAATCAAAGGGGACAGTTTTTGCTTGTAATCAGAGGAGAGAGGTTAAATTTTAAAAGCAGTGTTGTATTCTATTTGATTTTCGTTTGTGTACATTCCTTTCTCCGAGTAATAAATATAATATTTCTTTTAGTGATTATTTCCACAACGGAAATAATAAGAAACTCATCCTAAAATTTTATTATAATTTTACATTAAATTCAGTGTTTCGAAGCAGCGAATTTGGCAGTAAATCACCTTACCCGGAGCTAAGAAAACTTTATATATTATTATTTATTTTAAATCTTGTAATAGATATTTTTATCGTTACGACTTTGCCTTTCTTCTTGGAGTATCAAAACTCTTGTTTGATAAGTCTCAATTAAGGGATCTTTCTGCAGACAAAAGATTGATAAATTTTATATAATGTTTTGATGAATATGTTTATGAGACTGTCTCTGTTAATTATTTTATTTTCCCAAATTAATAAAATTTGGATAACTAATATTATTTGTAAATTTAATTTATAGACATTACTTGATAATAAGAACAGGGACGGACTCAGAAACTTTATACTAATTATTATTTTCTGATATTTTGAATACTAACAAGAGCATGAATTTTAAACTCATATTTATTTTATGTAAATATCTTTTATTTTATTATAAATTAACATCCAAAAAATCCACCCCACATGATCGTGAACTAAAGGCCCATGATCTCCCAGCGTGAAAAAATCAAGGTTGGTCGTCTGCCTTGCCTTAAGGGACACAAAAAAAGCCAACCCCCGCAGATTTATACATAAATATTTATATTATTTGCATGTTATGTATTATATTCTCTTAATTTATCATATTGTATACTAACGGGGCTGGACGTAGCGAATGCAAGGTTGGTCCAGATCGGATTAAGCGTGAGATGGAGCTTAATCTACTAACGAAAACAAGATTTTATTGTTAAATTAACAAAAATGGTCAATGATTGAATTTTGTCAAACTTTGGTTCAGTAAAATATTTCATCTCGATGCGCCCCTGGCGATGTAGACATATACTAGTTATGTATGAAACCATATGCCTTTTATAAATAAAACTGCATTCAAAACTAATCTGTAATATAATTACAGAAATAAACTTTCGATAACGTTGAATCATAAGTTTGATAAAATATTATTTCATTGACTATTTCTAACAAATAACATGGATTTCTGTGGTACATAAAAAAATTTTGATATTTATTCTTGATTGTTATTGTGTGTTGTTTTCTTTGTGTATTTTCAGCAATAAGGTAAGGCTTTTATACTCGCTAACGTCGAGTATAAAAGGAAATAATTTATTAATTACTAACCTTTATGTACAACAGAAATTAAATTTTTGATTGTTATAAAATTATGCTTTTATATGTTCTGAATAGAAATTATTGTTTGTTTTTCACTGATAAAAATTTTCTTTTATAAATCGTAAACACAACGTAGAAAGGGTCCTTTACATTAATTTTCTTTTCTCTAGATGTATCATGAGCCAATATCTTTGAAGAAACGAAAATTGTTGAATTTAGCGACCGACACTTTTGACGGGCATTACGTTAAACGTTCGGAAATAATTTTAATTACGGTGATGTGTGAACTGATATGGGTAAACTAGCGAGTATATATTATTATGTACGTATGACATCTTTACACACAACGAATATAATTATTCATAGATCTTATATGTAGGTAGGTGATATGAAAGTATTTTTGTATTATTAAATTTTAATCGGAATATTATAAAGACGTAATTGCGAAAAGAAATTTATAAATTTGCGTAGATTGGATAAACTCGACTCTTTTTAGTTTAATTACTTCCAACTCAGAGGATAAATACGTATTTATTCTCTCGTCGAAATAAATAAATATATTTTATTTATTTCCTGTCAATGTGGTTCTCAACGAAGAGCTTTTCTTCTTCTTCCTCTTGTGGGGAGGGACCACGACAATATGTAAGTAGGTACTCGATTAGATTTATATTAGAAAAGGTATTTTGCAGAGCATATTAGGTATAGGTACATAAATATCGTTTTTCGGGTACTCTTCATATAGTAGTCTAGAAAAATACTTTTTTGGTCCCGGACAAAGAATATGATAACCACAAGTTTTTAAAGTTTTCATAATCATTCTCGTGCCTACATCTTCAGTTCAGACCACTCATATTGAATCTCTTATATTTTATTGACATGGAGAGAATCGCGTGCACGTTTATTACATGCAGTTGACATTATTGTGATCTTTCTGTGAATTTTTTTTTATAATTTATACAAAAATTATGTTTAAACATTTAAATTTTACGGTTTCATAGTGACATACTGTTTTTGAATTTATCATTTCTTATTTTAGACTTCCGGGATTACTAGAGGTTTTCATATTTTATTTATAACATTTTGCTCACTTTATGAATCTCAAAGGAAAATTTCGAGAAAATTAAAAAATAATACGTAGGTGTATTATAAAAACACTAAATATAGGTATATTATAATTATTGTAATGAATCATAATACCTTTGTACATTTAAATAAATATTTAAAATAATCTATCAAAACTAATTATTTTAAGCTTAAAGAAAAAGGAATAAAATAATAATAATTTGTTTATAAAACCTTTTAAAAATTATTATTTTAATGTATTTCCAATCTATGTAAGTTCAACCTACACATTTATTTTAATATAAAATTCGTATTTAGACCGGATTTACTAGCCACGGCTAGAAATAGAATAAAGCTAACCATAAATAAACCAAAACCGTATTCACAAAACAATTAATTCTATGTTACACCTTCTAAATAATATACCGATACTAAATGAAATAAAATAAATATTTATTATTTTTGTTTTGTGTTACTATTGAGTGAGACTAACGCCCGACCGGTTTCGCATCATCGGGTGCTGATCTATACTATTTATTTTATTTTATTTGATAATTTAAAATGAAGTGTTACAAAGTTAATGCCGATAGAATTAATAAAATATACCGATAGTTTAGAATGTACATCAATTTAAAAAAATCTAAAATGTTAAATGGAATTTTCGAGTCGAAAATAATTTACAATCGGGAATAATTTCAGCTAGACTTACAAAAGCGGCACAAAGTCAATATTAGTGAGACACATGTCACTTAGGCAGACATAACATTAGGAATATAGTATAATATAAGGGAACTTTTGATAAAAATATATATCCTGTCTTCATTGTTTTATTTAACAGTTACGACACCCAATTACACTGAAATATACAGAATCATAATCAGAAACGAATTAACATACCCTTTTTTTCTCATCTAAAGAGGCATTCACCTTGTTTCACTTTGGATGATCATTGAAAGTGAAGGGATCGAAGCTGTTTATGAAAAGTGAACTCATCAGTACACATTTTTTATCCTGTGCCTGTTCACTGCTTCCCTTACGGTCATGTTGTCTGTGGTTCGACGTGTTTTCATAAAATAAAATTACCATAAAAAAAAACTCGTTAACACTCAATTAATTTTTTTAAATAAAGTTTGTTTATAATTCTAATATTCAATTCTAGATCGTAGAGAAAAGGGAAAATGAATAAGAAAAAAATGTTTACTGTAGTTTCACGAGTGTTCATCAAAATAATATGTCGGGTAGTAATTGCTTTCATCCGTCATCTCGAGTGTTCACTGAAGATGAAACATCCGTTCACTTTTGCTGATTCATCCTGGGTGAATCCATAGTGATATAATTTCAACGCCACTGTAGTTTACTAGCTATATTCTCTAACACAATAAGATAAAAGTTGAATCATTGAACTTTGTGCCATTACCATCTTTTCCTGTAATAACAATTTAGTAAAACTTTTCATCTTCAATCTATCGTCTTTTCCATATTCTCAGAAAAAGAATATTGTAGAGAAAAGATAAAAACGAAGAATTGGTACAAATTGTAAGAAAAATCTAAACTAAGCTAACGTTACATAAGTACACAGAAAGCGTACATTTAATAATACATTATATTACTTCAACCATAAATCCTTGAACAATCTCATAGGAATATGTCGCTCCTATTACAAATACGAGAACGTACGAGTAATATGCCTAGCGACTTTATAAATTCTAATTTGAGTTCGTCGGAGCCTGGAGATAGAGCCTCAGCCTCGTGAACAGGGGGTCCGTGGTTCGATCCCATGTGCCAGCAAACTCCCTTTTCACCACACAAGCTTTTAGCTTACTGTGAAAGGTGTATAAGGTTGTATTTATCAAAATTCAAATGTATCTTTTATTTCGACATACAATTTAGTATAATAACATTTATATGGTCAATTCGCACAGATTAAGTTAATCTCAAACTAAGATATGAATCTTGGTATTAACGCAACGTTACAAATGTATTATACATTTTAACAAATAATATACATGTAATACCCAGATCCAAAATAATTTTAAATTCATTCTATTTCGTTGTGTTCTGGACATGAATCAAACTCAAGACCTCGTGACTCAAAGGCAAGAGCATTACCTCCGCGAGTTTCGTTTGCTACAGAGAGTACTGATTTTTGTCAATAATATCATACAAAACATAAGAAGAATGTAGGTACCTATATACATTCACTCACAGACTCTCTAAAAATGGGTAAAGAAAATTGAATATATATTTTATAACAGGAAGCTTTTTATGTGAATTGAACATTTAGCGCCTTTTCTCACACGGGTGAATTTGAAATCATTCATAAGTAATAAGTTCATTACCTTATTAATGTATGAATATTGTTATACCTAACTCTAAAATGCTTTAATCTGTACAAATATAATACTTTTCTTTGTGTTCCTCTTCAAATATTTATTTCGAATAAGACAATAATAATTATCCCGTTTGTTTTATTGAAGTTAAATATCCTACTTGAATCAAAGAAAATCTCAGATCCATTTGAAATATTTTCATTTCTTCTAATATTGTTATTATTATCAGAAATTTACTTAATGTTTTGTGAAAGCTACAAACAATTTATTTAAGTAGAGTATTACCGGCGTGAGCTGAAGAGCAAATCGAGATTTGAAAATACGTATTGATGTAGAAATACATTGAATGAAACAATAAACTCGAATTATTCTTATAGAATTGTAACGGAATTAACTCTGAAGGATCTCTTTACTTATCGAGAGCTGATTGTTTTGATACAAAATATAAACTCTTTTTTATACACATTCGTTCTACGGTAAAATTTGGTAATATCTATATACTAATTTATTTATGGTTTGGACATGTTGAGCGAATGCAAGATGAACGAATGACGAAGAGGATGTATTTGTCTGAAAGAGGAGGTGTGAGGAAGCGCGGACGGCCTAGAACCACGTGGCTTGAGCCCCTTCACACCTTCTCTTTCAAATAAGTATATCCTCTTTGTTATGCTTACATCATCCATTCTGTCCGCATGTCCGACCATCTTAATTTATTTATACGCACTCTACCCACAACACTCCTCTTGCATCAGCCCATCCTTCTAATATCTTCACTCTATCACGCAACGTTTTACTTTACAAACATTCTTCTTAGCGATCGCATCTCCGCTTTTTTATTTCATTTTCGTCCTTCTTCAAACACGTCCATGTTTTACTTGCATATACGGGTCGGTACCAGAATAGTATTGGCATTTTCACTATGTTCAACACATTGCTTCTACCAACAACTGTTCGAAGTGCACCGTTCGCTCTAGCACTGCCCACTTTTCTTCTTTCGATATCTCAGCTATCTGCGTACATCAATGCTGTTATCCGAGTTCCATTAAATTCAAAATCAATATCCATCTCTTTCATAACTTACATGCAGAAGTCGAAGAATAAGATGAACAGTCACAAAGACGTGGCACAAAATTTCTTCACTCTGTTGATGAGGAAGCCATTCCAAGAGGGTATTGTTAAGCCTCAAGTAAAGAGATTACACGAAATAATTTGCTCATTCCATACTACGACAGCACCCACCAAATCTTTCCCGATACACATGAACATATGTACGAACACACAGATAAGCTTCTGTTGTTTACCTAGAAAGCTTCTTACAACCATTTGTAGGGATAAGATTTATTCGGTGCACGCTCTGTTATCTTCTTGTACATCCCATATCTTTCTTGAACAGTTGACTTACGCACTCTCTCGATCAGAATTTACCATAAAGTTTCTCTACTGAATTCAGCACGCTAATAGCCCGATAACTTCCACATTGAAGTCTAGAGTCTTTCCCTTTGTGTAAAGGGCGGATAATGGCTTTCCTCAAAACCTCTAGAGTAACACCTCCTCTCTAAAAATTAGAGAGTTCTTGGTCTACAAGACTTGGTGGGTTCAATTGAAACACAATCGTTTCCTGCAGCTTAACCGCATTTCGCTTTCTTCAACGCATTCACAATATTAGTCACGCATATCTATACGAATTGTGAGTTGAAGAATAATGGGTTAAAAATATTTATATCATGAAACGCCACAAAATGCGATGCCCAATCATATCCTTACTAATATAAAAAATTCAGTCATAAAACCTTTTGAAACAATTTAATATGTAAAAATGATAGGTACCTATGTAGATAATATTAAATAGTAAAAAACTATGTTTCTTTTTTTAACAATGTAGGTATCATTTTCTAACATGAACATTGAATCGCTCTTGTATAATTTATAAAATGTTATTTTAGGAAATAACACATTTTTCAATTTAACGTGTTCTGTATGTAATGAACTTTGCAAAACATGAGTAATAAAAGTAAAACCCATGTATATACGCAATAAAAACTCTTAAGAAAAATTAAGGCATATTATTCCTCAACATTTCTTTTTCGTTATAAAAAATTAATATATTTTTAAATGTCTAGTTTAAATTCGAAGGAAATACAATATTCAACGTTTCTTCCCTTGATTTCTAACTATTTATCAAAATTAATGCTAAAATTAAAATTTCTGCATGTTAAAGAACTTATCTATGACCTTTTGTATTTCATTTCGAATCATATGTATTTCTTCTGTTTTTTTTTCACGATGGAAATCAATTTGAAGAGTGGACAATGAAATAAGAAGAAAATTTCTGATATTATTTAAAATTATTTTATTTAACAACAATGTCCCTAATGTATCAGAGTAAAATGAAGTTACTCTCAACGAAGTTACTATCAATGTATACACTGAGAAAAATACTAAAGAAATTTCACAACGAATCATTGGTACGTACCTACTATCAGATTAGGACCAGAGATAGTACAAACGATTTATTAGTACGAATCTATAATATTAACTTTTTGCAAACAAATCGTTGGTAAATTTACTAATGATTTGTTTGTACTATCTCTGGTCCTAATCTGATAGTACGTACCAATGATTTGTTGTGAAATTTCGTTAGTATTTTTCTCATTGTAATATACTACAAAAATTGTATTGTGAAAATTCTTACAATGTACCTATACTAAATCATTGTTTTTCTTTCTTTAATATTTTCTATGTATTCAATTGACTGTATCTAATAGATATGATAGGTATATAACGCTTTTGATATGTACGCATAAACACAGAGCAGTGCTATATTTTTTAATATTTTACGATCGAAAATTTCTGGTGGTTTCTGAAAATATTATTTGAGAATAACAATCTGTTTCACTTCCTCGCTTTTACACAACTACACAAAGCACTCAAAAATACAGTCGTAAATTTTAAGAAATACGTTTTTATTACGACAAGCTTTAGCGTACATATATACCTACAAATATCAAAACTTCTTACCACTGACACGATTTTTTTTCAGGATCATAAAGGTACGAAAATGTTAAGTAATTTAAAACTTTGGTAACATCATAAGACTCCAAAATATTACAAGAATGTTTTGTGTGTATGTCGGTAAGAATGAATCCTTTGAAAAGTTCTTTTTCAACATTGTTTTAAACAACAAAGCAAAAGTTAGTAGGTACATAACTTAAATATGTATGGTGGTTGGTAGTTAGAATGATGTACTATCAGGTACAAACTAGGTATTAATGTAAATAATGTTTTCTCCGCGGATATATTACCCCTAATAACTTGTTTAAAAAACATTTAAATATTATCTACAAGAGTTATCCGATCGATTATCAAAAAAATTGACACACAAATTTTCAAAATAAAAAGTATTTAGTTTTAAAGTATTTATCGAGTCTTGGATCCGGCATTTACTCGTTATTTCGCATCAATTCGTAGACCTTTGAAATAGATAGGTATAACAGAATTCAGGGATGCTTAGTCAAAATAATATTCGTATTATCATTTATTGAAAAGTTCATTCAGTAATGATGAAAATACTTTGAACGTTCTCGGAAAATATATAGCTTGAAATATTATTTTTTTAACAAAGTCACATAAATTAATAATCTGTTTCATTCATTTGGATAATTATTCGCCATAGATATTACCATAAAGCCTCAGTTGCAGCTGGATGCCTAAAGAGTTCCATATGAAGAAATAAACACTCTAATTGATAGTAAAGTCCAAATGTACGTATGGTGTCGAAACAAGAGGAGAAACGGCACGAACTAAAAACCTACTAAGAACATCAGAGATGAAAACATTACGTGTTATTTAGGGAAAAACTCTCAGAGACAGAATAAGAAATACTGAGATTAGGAACATATGCAACACGGAGGACATCGTAAAATGGAGTGGGAAAAGGATACAGTTCTGGAGAAACCATGTAGATCGGATGGCTAAAAACAGAGCCGTACATATAGCTGCAAAGGAAACACTAGTCGAAAGATTGTAGCTGGTCTTCAGCATCACAAGAGACAACAACTTCCGAACAAACAGATCTATGATCTACAACACAACGAAGAAGAAGAAAAAGATATCATCGCAATCTAATTCATATAACTTTAATACGATATAATAGAGAGAGTGTCCGACATACTAATGCACAATTAGTACCTACTCGTATCAATATTACTTGTGATGCAGTTCACATTCACTGATAATATATGTACCAATATATATCGCAGTCATATGTATATGTATTAATTTGTAACTTATTTCAGAGATTCTATATCCATTTCAGAAACAGAATTTCCGTAAGAAAAGTTCGTTAAATTTTCAGTGATCTTGTATGACTGGTTTTAGCGATATAAAAAATCTTACCCATTTCAAAAGTCCAAACACTGATTAAGATTATTTCTTTAGTTATATACATATAATAGAACACGTTATTATGGATAGCATATTTCATACAAAGAAGAGTAGGATGATTCTAATGATTTCTTCTTTCTATAAGTATGTGTAGGTATACGTTTTATTTTTTTACTAAATTGTTCTAGAATGTCTTATGTGATTGTTATTTTCTCTGTGGTGTTTTCAATATTCACCAGCACTAGTACTGCGAGTAGAAACCTAAGCTAGGAACACATTATTATCTTCTCACAAAGTAAATAGATATGTCTCTATAATAATATGTATCATGTTGCTTAGCATACAATACAAATATTATAATATGTTCAATCATATACATAATAGGTACATACAAATCTATTTATGTACTTATTAGAGTAGACATTAGATTATACTGAAAGCGGCTCTACTGTAATCTTAGCAATGTTCCTATGTCTAATATTATCTTAATGTATGTATAATATTATTATACACGCTCCATTCATTATCTATATTGAATTACATATTCACCGTCATTATGGGTGCTTTGGATTAATTAAAGTAATTTACCTTGCACATAATATTCCCGGAATACATATGTACATAGTGAGCACAAGACAATATTATGTTCCTTAAACATTATTAAGGTCGTATGTATGTTGCAAAGAGAAACACAATTATTATTATCATACAAGTCTCTTGAGATACGATAGACCCTCATGAAGACCGCAAATGTAAGACAAATTGTAATTACATAATAATGGTGTTACGCAGAAAGAGAAAAACGAGAGAATTTTCTTGAGTTAAGAAACTAAAATATTACGATATATCTACTTATTTTCTCAACCTAAGAAAATTTACGTCTTCGTGAAAGAATAAAAAAAATCTTTTTTGATAACACACATCGTTACAGAAGAATTAAAATTCTCAAAACAAGAATGCAATCTTTATTGAAGAAATTAAAATTCTCAATCTTATTAAAGTTAACTTAAAATTAACCCCTCAAAGCACGAGCTCTGCTCAATTTTGAGGGTAAAAAAAAAACCAGATAATATAAAGATTTGTATAATTGTGCTTATTGTATATTTGTATGTGTTTATTATTATCTCAATAAAATATTTGAATTTGAATAACTGATTTTCTTAATTCGAGGAAACATTCTTAGCCCACGACTATATTCTCTGAAATGTTAAGAGATAATTAAAATTCCTAGAATGAGAGAATAAAATCAATCTATTTTTTCTGTGTTCCACTATGGTAACTGTTATAAGTCGCCACTTTCCTACTTACTAGTTTATATATACCCAAAGAAGATAAAATTTCAATGACGGTCACTTAGGTTGTCAATCACATTAAGACGAAAGCATGTTTTTATTTTATCTTCCTACAATTTCATATTTTAAGTACCTAATTCAATGATAATAATGTTCATCTGAATGTTAAAGTAACATTACATCACTATGAGTAGGTACAATATAGTCGTGTAAACCTCATCAAATTATTACTACTGTCTTGAAAACTTTGAAGCCTGTTAGTTAAACGTCCATATAAAAAGATAATCTATTATGGCCCCTGGCGGTGTGCCTTTATCACAGCGTGAAAACAGTGAGACGTCTGTGGGAGTGCTGCACGATCTTGAATATGCGGATGATCTAGCCCTTTTTGATACATCTGTGAACGGATTACAGTGCAACGCTTATGATCTTTATGAAAATTCCTTGCGCCTTGGCCTTCGTATCAACGCTGGTAAAACGGGGTACATATTATGTAATAGTACATGCACAAGTACTCACACCCCACTAATGGTTGGTAATTCCCAAATATCTCAGGTTAGCAAATTCAGGTACTTGGGAGCAACCATAACGCCAGAGGGTGATCTCCGGTCGGAATTACCAATCCGCATAGGAGCAGCTAGCGGGTTTTTCAATAACATGATATCAGAGCGCAAGGAATGTCGTGGGAAGAGATGACGCAATTGGCACAGAGACGCTCTGAATGGAGGAGGCTGGTTTCTGCCCTGTGCTCCCGAGAGGAGCGTTGAAGGCGATGATGATAAAAAGATAAAATAGAATGTTTATCTCTCCATATAAGCAGTACAACCATTATTATTATTTTTTTAGGTATGGAAGAATGTAACTGAATTAGAACTTAAAACTATTTATGTAGTAGGTAGTAGGTAAAAACAATAATACACAATACCTAAACTTTTTCTATCTCGATAATTTCCTGAATATGAGACATAAGCCAATATAAAAATACGCGGCGGCAGAATTGCCATCCACACTTCTCAGCATTGTACAACCAGATAAGTCTCCATATGATCAGTCATGATCACACAAAAACTTAACAGTCTAATGCCGGGAAAAATTCACCTATCCAGATATACAGGATATCAAAGGATTAGGCTCAAAACGCGGGATCAAAATACCAGCATTGTGCCTGAAATATCTGTGTTCAAAAACTTTTTTACAATATTACAAGTGTTTATTATAATAGATTTTTGAATTTTAATGTACAAATTAACCGGTAAATCTAATTTTTGTAAATTATTTATTAAAGATTTCGGAGTTACCCCTGTAGCTGACATGACTAAAGGTATTATATAAACGGACCTAGAATGCCAAATATTTTTTATTTCTCCTGCTAGTTCTGTATATTTACGTATTTTTTCAGCGACGGTTGTTTGTATATTATGTGTATTTGGGACAGCGATGTCGATTAGGTACGTTATTTTATTACGTTTATCATGTAATACTAAATCGGGTCTATTATGATGTATTTGTCTATCTGTTATTATGGTTTTATCATAATAGAGCCTATAATTTTGATTTTCTAAAACCGGTTCCGGGTTGTATTTAAAATAAGGTATTACATTATTTGAGTTTAAAAGGTTATGTTTAATTGCTAAATTTTGATGTATAATTTTTGCGACATGATTATGTCTATAAGTATACTCAGTTTGAGCGAGAGTGGAACAACCCGAAACTATGTGTTGAATTGTTTCCGGTTTGGCCAGACATTTTCTACACGAATCATCAATTATGTTTTGATTTTTTATAATATATTTTTGATAATTTTTTGTATTTATTACCTGATCTTGAATTGCTAGCATAAAACCCTCGGTTTCCCCATACAATTCCCCAATGGTCAACCACCTGTTTGACGCATATTTGTCAACATAAGATTGGTTGAGATCATTGAGGTGTCTAGCATGAAGTTCCTTCCTACCCCAAGATTCTAACAAAATATTTAAATAGTTTAATCGCGGACCTACTGTTTCGTCATTTAAATTTAAAGGTGTATGATTTTTATCAGCCTGTATTATAATTTTATGTAATATAGAATTATTTTGTTTGTTCTTAAAAAATGTTTTAAGGGATTCTATTTGATTATTATGTAAAGAGGAAATGTTAACAATTCCTCTTCCTCCTATACTCCTAGGCAGAACCAACCTTTCTTTCGCGGAATTTGGATGATGGTGCCTATTTTTTGTTAGTTGTGTTCAAATAAGTCTTTCTAATTTATCTAGATCCGTTTTAGACCATTTTATGATGCCAAATGAGTATGTTAATAATGGGATTGCCCACGCGTTTATTGCTTTTACTATGTTTTTGGCCGATAGATCACATTTAAATATTTTATTAAGTCTATCTTTAAAATCATTTGTTAATTGAGTTTTGATTAAAGAGTGATTTAAATTTTTAGATTGCGGAAAACCTAAATATTTGTATATTTCATTACTATTCATGTTATTAATTTGATAATTAGAAACTATATCCTGACATTCTATAATTTTACCTTTTTCAATGTGTAATGTTTTACATTTATCTAGCCCAAAAGACATTCTTATGTCGTCTGAGAATTTTTTTGTTATACTCATTAGTTTTTCTAATTCGGTATCCGATTTAGCGTATATTTTTATATCGTCCATATACATTAAATGCGATATTTTTGTTGACGAACGAGTATTTCCGTTTATTTTGATTCCATATTTGGATTCATTTAATAAATTGGATAGAGGATTTATTGCCAAACAAAACCAAAGTGGACTTAAGGAATCTCCTTGATAGATACCTCTTTTAATAGGAATATCTTTTAGAGTTATAGATTTATTATTAAGATTTAAATTTAAATCGATATTCCACGAACTCATTACTATTTTTAAGAAATTTATGATTGTTGGATTAATTTTATAAATTTTGAAAATTTCTAATAGCCACGAGTGAGGTACGCTATCAAATGCTTTTTGATAATCGATATAACAAATATTTAAATTACGATTACGCGTTTGTATTTGTTTAAGTATTACGGAATCTATTATTAGTTGTTCCTTACATCCCATATGATTTTTACGACACCCTTTTTGTTCTTCAGCCAAAATTTTATTTTGCGTCACGTGATTATATATTTTATTAGTTAAGCACGATGTTAATATTTTATAAATAGTCGGTAAACACGTTATAGGTCTATATTGAGATGGATTTGTTGTATTTTGACTTTTAGGTACCATTATTATTAAGTTATTATTTGTATAGCTCATAAGTTTAAGTGAAATATATTGTTTTCTTTATATCCTGTAAAAGACATTAGCCGTATATTAGATAAATAAATAAAAATAAATAAATTATATAAGTCAGATAGTTAAAGGTACTGTAAATTGGTTCAAATTAATTTTTTCAGTAATATAAACATCCGTAAGTCAAATTATCAAATAAAATAAAATAAATATTTATTATTTTGTTTTGTGTTACTGTTGAGTATGACTAACGCACGACCGGTTTCGCGGACTCCGAGTTCGCATCATCAGGTGCTGATCTATATTTTTTATTTCTCCTGCTAGTTCTGTATATTTACGTATTTTTTCTGCGACGGTTGTTTGTATATTATGTGTATTTGGGACAGCGACGTCGATTAGGTACGTTATTTTATTACGTTTATCATGTAATACTAAATCGGGTCTATTATGATGTATTTGTCTATCTGTTATTATGGTTTTATCATAATAGAGCCTATAATTTTGATTTTCTAAAACCGGTTCCGGGTTGTATTTATAATAAGGAATTACATTTTGTGAGTTTAATTGCTAAATTTTGATGTATTATTTTTGCGACATGATTATGTCTATTAGTAGGTATATTCAGTTTGAGCGAGAGTGGAACAACCCGAAACTATGTGTTGAATTGTTTCCGGTTTGGCCAGACATTTCCTACACGAATCATCAATTATATTTTGATTTTTTATAATATATTTTTGATAATTTTTTTGTATTTATTACCTGATCTTGAATTGCTAGCATAAAACCCTCGGTTTCCCCATACAATTCCCCAATGGTCAACCACCTGTTTGACGCATATTTGTCAACATAAGATTGGTTGAGATCATTGAGGTGTCTAGCATGAAGTTCCTTCCTACCCCAAGATTCTAACAAAATATTTAAATAGTTTAATCGCGGACCTACTGTTTCGTCATTTAAATTTAAAGGTGTATGATTTTTATCGGCCTGTATTATAATTTTATGTAGTATAGAATTATTTTGTTTGTTTTTAAAAAATGTTTTAAGGGATTCTATTTGATTATTATGTAAAGAGGAAATGTTAACAATTCCTCTTCCTCCTATACTCCTAGGCAGAACCAACCTTTCTTTCGCGGAATTTGGATGGTGATATCTATTTTTTGTTAATTGTGTTCTAATAAGTCTTTCTAGTTTATCTAGATCCGTTTTAGACCATTTTATGATGCCAAATGAGTATGTTAATAATGGGATTGCCCACGCGTTTATTGCTTTTACTATGTTTTTGGCCGATAGATCACATTTAAATATTTTATTAAGTCTATCTTTAAAATCATTTGTTAATTGAGTTTTGATTAAAGAGTGATTTAAATTTTTAGATTGCGGAAAACCTAAATATTTGTATATTTCGTTATTATTCATGTTATTAATTTGATAACTAGCTGTTTTAGTCGAGTTATTATTTTTATTAATTTCTATTGCTTCCAGTGCTGTCAAAGTTGGTTGGTATGTGTGTGTATGTAATAATTTTAAACTATGGTTGCTAAAAGAGTGATCACTTTCTATTATATGGTTTGCAAATTCAGAGAAGTTGTTATTGGTAATACATCGTCGGTGCTCGTCAATTCTAGTTTTTAAGTTCCTAAACGTCATCCGTAAGTCATATTATTTCAGTAAAGTGTTACCATCGACTTTAACTAGCGGGCGGATCACGGGTTAATCATTGGTAATTTTTACGATTAGTACTGCCGTCTCACTCTTTGCCTGAAGAGAGAAAAAAATAAAAATAGACAAACCTTCCTACGTATTTTGTTAGGATAAACTCTCATAGCGTCGCTGTCATTTACTCATTTCGTCTCCTCAAAGTGCCATGTCAGGTCCCCCCGACGTCGGCTATCACCCTGGCGTAGGCCTCTCTGTCCTGCGCCAGCCGGAACAACTCCTCCACCCTCCGAACTCCGGTCCACTCTCGGATATTTCTCAGCCAAGACATCTGCCGCCTTCCCACACCACGACTACCCTCAATTTTTCCTTTCAAAATGAGTTGGAGCAAACTATATTTCTCATTTCGAAGTACGTATCCCAAATATGTCATCTTCCTCGTCTTTATGTTGGATAACATCTCTCTATCTGTTCTAGCCCTCCGCAACACCTCAATATTGGTAACCAAATCAGTCCATGGGATGCGCAACATTCTGCGATGAAACCACATCTCAAATGCCTCTATTCGGTTCATTGTGTTCGCTTTGAGGGTCCAAGTCTCTACTCCGTACAGCAAAATGGACCAAATATAACACTCATTTGCTTTGTGTAAATTATGAGATTGTTGGGTGAAGTTTTGATCAATGGAGAGTAGGTAGATTCAAGGGACAGGCAAGATCCTCTAGTAAAAAACAAACGCCATTCGTTCGTAAAGTGTCGATATACTGACGGATATTAGGTCCCTCGTTTAAAATATCAAAACTCTGATTTGAACCCTTTACATTCGAATCAGTGCCGCTATAATGTTCTTAATTTTTCTTGATTTATATATTGTCTCAAGTGTTTTATGCTTGTGTGTACGTATGTTTTTTTTTCATATAATTTTATTGTCTTGATTTTTATTTTTCTTGTGTCGATAATTTTGTATTTTCATGCTTCTGTGTCTTGTTGATTTGATATTGTAAACCTGACAAACCCAAGTGCCCTATAATGGGGTCTATGGTGTGATGGATATAAATAAATAAAATAAATAAATAAATAAATATCGACCCTTAAGGGTATATTTTCATAAAAACCGCTGTAATATTTGAAGAAACAGATCAGCCAAAAAATATAACAAATATACATAATATTCGCTTTATAAGAATGCTCAGAAACCTTGCTAATAAAATGAAATTTTATACCTGGAAAATGATTATTTTATACTGCTCATAAAATTTTCGATTACCTTATGTAACGGTATTACAATTTTAGAATCGGAAGAATCGATTTTTAATAGTAGCTATCAAATGAAAATAGAACTAAGAGAAAAGTTAAAATTTAAAACAGAATCATTCATCTGTCTTTCTTTATTTATTTGTTTGTACAACGTCCATTATAACACAACACAACAATAATTATATTTGCGAAAGAATTCATCTGAAATAAAAGACGGAAGGAAAACTTCGGTTCGTTAGCTGCTGATAACTGAAAAGATGTACTAAAATAATGTTATTGTCTTCTCTTTTGATACAAGTACTACACTCCATTGTAATAAATGGTATTATTAATTTTGTAAGTAATAATTAACAAAGTATTTTAAATAATAAAAAGACGAACAAATAAAGTCATATACTAGTTATGTATACATGTATACTTACATTTTTAACATGTATATAGGACTTTTTTCATAAGAATGGGTGCCTACCTATTTACGTCGCAAGGTTCGTATGAATTTCATTAGATCGGTGAAAAGATATCTCGGCAAACTTGTAAATCTTAATGGAAAATGAGTATTTCTTCCATTACTCGATATGTAAGTGAGATTTCATCTCACGCTTACAATCCCTTTATATTAACTTCTTTTGTAATGTACCTATCTCTTTACTACGACTGTACCTAGATATTTGGTACTTGTCAGATCTTTTATTCCGTTGACATTGCTTAGCGCTTTATAGAATAGAATACAGCATTGTGCATTTAGAACCGCTTTTGAGATTGGGGGCAAGACGAAAAAGCTTTTTATGAATCGAATAAAAATATTCCACAATTTGACGGTACCTTATTAAAGACTTTTTACGTTTCCAATATACAAGGTAATATTCGTGTTGGATGATCTAGAGTTTTCTAGATCATCCAACTGAAAGATCATTAGATTAACTTTAAGATCTCTAGATCATTCAGCTCTTGTAAACGTCAATCTTTCTTGGTGAAAATACTCGAGTAATAAATCAATAGTGAAAATTAAACAGTGTTTTTGTTAATATCAAATATGTTTTTCGTGTTGGATGTTACTCATCTGATATATTTTATTGTATTATGTAATATGCAATTTTAAGTATGCAATTGGCATGCACACTTTACTTTTCTATGAAGAAAGCTCGAAAATACACAAATAAAAACATTATGATATTGTCGTCCGAGGGTACTTGGTAAAAGTTCATGTAAAATTAATAAAAATAAAACTTTACATTAGCCTGATGATGGGAGTGGAAACTCTTGAAAGCCGGCTCATGGTTTATAAAGTCAACGTAAATGTACTTAATATAAATGTTTTATTTTTATTAATTATGATATAGATTTGGGATTTTCGATTCGTAAGTTAATTACCTGTTCTAAACTCATCCTAATTTAAAACTGTAACGTTAACTTTCATTAAAAAAGCTTTCATAGAATTTAATCAGCTATTTTTCTGGGAGAAATGAATCGCTTAGTGAATTTTCGAGTAACCCATCACAAGATTTGGATTTACGAAAAACAACCAATGAATAATTACCAACGTAATGAGTAATGAACTTTTTATTTAACGATGAAATGAATAAAAGTTTTTATTAACTGTTGCCAGCTCTGTACAGAATTTCGTAATAAACATGCACAAGGTAAATGGATAAGAAGCTGCTAAGGAATTGATCCATATGTATGTACGAGTATGTAGCTACTTCATTAGTAATGGGGTCATTAAAGGTAATTACTTTTAATTGAATGACTATGTGTTTTAATATTGTATCTACATGAAGATACAATATATTAAATGAAGACATATAAGATATATTATACTTAATTCAAATAATAAACGGTATTGATATAAGCTTACTTCACATTGTTGTATTGTAATATCACATTTACACCCTGAACAAATACAAATAAAAGGCTGCTATTCAGAAATCGGGCGGTAAATTAATGACAAGAGTATATTTTTGTTCCATGGAGCACTCGACAAAGAATTAGTATCCCACTATAAAGATTATTCATGACTTGATTTTGGAAAAGTATTTTATGAATGAGGTTGTAAATAAAAATCATAATGGTGAACCTTTGTGTACTGATTACTACTTCATTAGTGAATATTGTTCGAAAAAATAGACATTAAGTTTAGCTATAAGGCTCGCCACCCATCCTGAATGTATTATTTTTTGTAGGCATGGAGAGGATGACTTGCATGTTTATTACGTGCAGCTGACCTGCTGTCTACCCCCCCTTGTGGGATATGCCGTGATAATGTGGTAGTAGTAGTATCGTTCTTTTTAAACATTTATATCTACAAGCAGGGAAGCAGGGTAGTCAACAGTTTTATATATAATTAGATATTATAATTATGTATATAGACTTAGTAATGCAACAAAAAGCCTTCCAAGTCGTTTAATGTATTGGTAATTAAATAAAGAATGCAACAATTGTAATAAATTCTTTAGATCACGTGAAATTAATAATATAAGAAACTAAGTTTTTTGAAAGAGGTAATGAATATGAGTAAGAAGAAGGAAATTCCTTTTATAATATAATAATAATTTTCATATCAACGATATTAGAGCGTAGGTAAACGTGACTCGAGTGATGCTTATTCATACAGAATGGAAGAGTCTTGCTTCAGCTTTGTGGTACTGAGAAGAACATTCAAAAGTGAAAGATATTTTTTTTCAACATATTATTATTTTTGCAATAATAACTATAAAAAGAAATAAGTATATACTTAGGTATGTAGAAACATTAAAGAATCCACTATGTTTGAGTTTATCACAATAACACAATTTATATTCCAAAACCTAATTAAAATATTTATAGTCAGAGAAACCATCGGGAGAACAGTTAAAAAATGGTATAGATTTATAAACAAACTTTGCAAAAGTTGAATTTTATATAAGTAGGTATACCTAAGTTTTGAGTATTTACGTAGCACACAGAATCCCTTTGCAGGCGGAAATCCTGTACGTAAGAGTTATTATTGATGAGGAAACAAACATAAACTCAACAGATTTATTTGTATTTTATTCAGCCTCATTTATAAAATCTGCAAGTAATGGCTGGAATAATCAAACAATCTGTAACGGCTCCTAATGTAATATATCAACAATATTTATTATCTTTTATTTTATTGACATTCGTGCAATAAATAGTTATATTATTCTCTACAGATCATTCAGAACTTGATTCTGGATAAGTATTTTATGAATGAGCTTGCAAATAAAAATCATAATGGGAACACTATCTGTATTGATTACTTCATTAGTGATTATTGTTGATTAATGAGATATTAAATCATTTTCCTTTTATTATTGTAATGCAGGTCAATCAATTTATTCACAACAAAAGATAACTTTTTCAATCATTGTTTTCTCGTAAATCTCACACCGTTCGTTATAGGTATGTATAAATATTTTTGAAAAGGTGTTTTTGCAGAGCATATAATTTAGCATATTTTATGTCGAAAAAGTGTAGGAATATGATTGCAGAACAATATTTTTTGACCACATTGAACGTAATAGGTAAGAAAATTGATTACACTAGAAATTGTGCGATTGTGAATTCATCATAAAAGTTTTCTAAGGATATACTTAGTTTTTTTTTATTCTGCATAGCCCATTGCATTGATATGGGGGAACATATATTTTGTTATTACTTTTTGTAGATTGTTAAAATCAATACGTATGTAAATTTCCATTCCTTGGCATTCTATTCTGTTCCATTAAATTATTACTCCAATAATATTTTATTTACGAAATAATGCGAAAATAATTTATTTTTCAATCGAACTTATCAAGTATTCCATGTTTGTTACGCACAGTGTTGTTATGAAATATTTTACATGTGAAACGCTAGAAGAATCTTGTGTATACAATATATGAAGGTGGTTTTGTGCTGTTACACACATGCCTACATAAATATGTAATATTACTTCACGTACTGCATTTCACAGGAGCAGACACAATAAAGGCGAGTTACCAGACGAGTGACATAATGCGATACAAAACATACTTATTATTTATGCATATTATTTATTTAATGAGAAACTTTCAACAAATGGATTTCTTGAGAAAAATGCGAAAAGATCAAGGTACTTCTCCAATAAAAATCTTGACTTTACGAAGCCGTTGTCAAATGAACAATGTATTATGAAAAAAAGTCGACAACACCATGGAAAATATTTAGGCTATTTGTCATTTGATATTTCCAAAACATGACCCAGTAAAGATTATCGTCACTCCTGTAGCACGGAGACTTTTTAAAAAACACCTCTAAATAAATCAGAAATACTCATGTTTATTTTTATTTTTCAAATATTTCATAAAATAAGGGTGATATAAAACACCCTTAATGTAATAAATGAGAAGAAAGCTTTAACAGGTCTATTATTATTATTCCTTCTACGCTGGTTGTATTTTAAGGGGCAAAGAGTCAACGGTTTTTAATTGTTTTACTTTGAAATTTATATCCTGCCTTATAAAAATTATTATTGCAAATTAAGAAACACAAAGCAAACCTCCCTATTAATTATTATATGTACCTTCTTTAATAATTAACGGTGGAAGATAATGACAGAACGTAAAATGGGAAAGATCCTTTGCCAATGTAATTTGAATATTATGTATAAGGTACGACATTATAGATGCTCTTCATTCCAATACTATCTATATAATAATAATAATTAAAAATAATAAATAAAATATTATCCAATTTGTCTTGAAATTAAATTATCATATAATTAACTTTAAGTTCCTCGATGAAATACTTCCGTGCAATTTTAGTAGAGTGTGTATTAATTCCATAAGGGACTGTCAAAATGTTTTGTGTAAGTATAGTCCTCGTATTACTGAATTAAAAACTTTTGTATTTTTTTGTAAATTTAAAACGTTGAAATAACACTGAAATTTCAATACATTAATGTATGACACGGAAATATGGCAGTGTTTTACTTTTATTGTTATACTTTCATTTTTCCTTTTTTATATTTAATAACACAAAAATATAGTACCTAATATTTTAATTAGGTAATATTAAACTTCACCATATTTTTGATGATGTATTTAATGTGATATGAGTCATTTTACGGGCCAAATAAAATTATTTTTCGGATGCATTTTTTTCTAAAATTAGAATAATTTATATTGTTGCGTTGTTTTTTTTTTTAGTTCTAATTCTTTCAATATGATAATATAACAGAGAAATATATATTTAAAATTAGTAGTGGAAACCTTAGTGTCCTGAAAGGGACAAATAGCGCAATATCTATAATATTGTATAAACGAATATAAGATTTATTTGTAATAGATTATGATACGAAATTAATACAATAGACATAGACGAAGGGATTTATTCATTGGACAATAAAATATCAGTAAGATAATACTAAGCCGAAAATTCTGTTTGAGGATTATATTATGTATTATTTTTTGGCCACGATTACTATACTTACTTATTCATCTGCAAACGTATGCTGTGATGTGCTTGCGTCAGCATCACTTCGGTGATCTATTATATTAGCAGTCTATAACATCGTCTCTTTTTAAGTTCTCCCACACATTTCCGATGAGTGTGTCTTGAAATATAAAGCAGAATGGCTATTTTTATTCATTATAAATGGTCGTTTATTTCACTAACTTTTCCATCATCCAATATAATCTGTCTAATGCGTGAATCGTGAATGCTTATGGAACACGTTTCTTTTCAGTGAGATTATGCAACGTGTAGCTCGTGTAAACAAAATATAAACCTAAAATACTGCTTATCCATACATAAATTAAACATTTTTATCAACTTTTGAATTATTGTGATAAGATCTTCTAATATATGTACCTACTCTAAAAATAAATAATGGAAGTAGTTTTGTACTTATTTTTTATGCTGGATGCAGTATGAAGATTTTAATAATTATTATATTCACACCACCACTATATCTCTAATATGAAGGGAAACCTATACTATTTGACATTCATAATTAAATCGAGATATTTAAAATGAGTTGTATTGTTGATTTCATTTCGACCGCATTACAATTTTAACATTCGAATGCCTGTTTTTTACATCACTCAGAAAACAACTGAAAAAATAGAAGACAGATAGATTTTTTTTAATTAAATATATTTCATAGTATTTCCGTAGAGGACAATTAAAGCTTATTTTGTTTTGACTTTCTCCACGTCTAGACGTCAAAGTATAGCTACAAAACACATGTGTTATGTCTGGGATGATGTAAGAGTCATATCCTTTGGATACATATTGTTATTAGCTACTTACATTGCCTCTCAATTAATTATTCATTTTCTTCATCTCCTTGCAACATTTTCTAAGAAGTAACATTTTAATTAAACTTTCTACCTTCGTATATAGAACCTGTATTCGAGTATCTATCTATATATTGAACATTGAATAACATTATATGTATGTGTAAAGGAATAAAATGCAAATATAATTCGATTTCATACTTTTATAGTATAACTGCATAATGTATATATTATATACTGTAACATATAAAATCCTAGAGCGTACGATTCCTCATGAAATTCTTATATAGTTCTTTATGAAACTATTATCATTTGCCTTTAAAATACATATTATCTTCTTATATAATTTATTATATCCTCTTGTAATGAAAACTAATAAAATTGTTTGTTTTTTCTGATTCTTAAATGTATGTATGGGTTAGTTAGAAGATATCGCTTCTGCATATAAACTCGTCCATTGCACAAATTTATTTGTTCAGTAAAATGTTATGTATGTTGTTTTTCTACTATTGATTATTTTGTGTAATAAATATTTTTATTATTATTATTATGTAGATACTAAATGACAATTTTCAATTATTTATCATTAATACGCAGCGTGAGCCTTTTACATGTTAATAAATATGATAAAAATTATTTGACAGACAAAAGAAAAAAAATATTATAAACTCTAAAGCTGCTGGAACAAAATCCATATAAGAAATTAAAGTAATAGAAAAATACTAGTGATATATAAAAAATTAACTACAAAATCAATAAAAGAAAATTATTGATTATGGAAAATAAGATTTTAATAAAGAGAATGTAAATTATGGAATTTCTAATTATTAAAGAAGGTTATAATAAAAGTAAAACGCCAAATATAAATTTAAATATTATATCAATTTAAAATAGAGAGTAGGTAAGTTATTTGATTACCAAATATAATTCTAATAAGGTTTAAAAAGTGGTAGAAACTCATAAAATGTAAAAAAAATCTTTTCTGATTGACGAAAAGAATATATTTTCGTATAAGCACATAAAATAAGTAAACAAGTAATAATTTCGACTCAAATTTATCTCTAACGGGATTCACTAATTGAGGGAAAATGAAATACGGCATAAAATTATTTTCTCGTTCATTGATTCATTATTTTTCTTTCCCTGAAATTTGCATTATAGACTAAATTTTCAATTAGGTTATTAAGTGGAAAACAATTAGGTTTGTATGTAGATACTGAAAATACCATAAAATTTTACCTTGTAGCATTAAAGAGATAGCAAGCTGTTTGAATAATCTGTTGTAGATAGTTGCAGACACGAGAATGGAGATTTAGTATCTGAAAAAAGAAAAATAATTACATATATAACATGTTTCGATTAATAATTTTTAAATAAACATATTTGCACAACCCAGGCATATTAATGACTGTATTTGAATCTAATATAGATTCGATTTATAATGTTCATTTTACAAGACAAATTGTCAACTTTTAAATCAATTTCATTCAATATGTGATATCAATTGGTCCGGTGTGTGTCGTCTTAAGTTTTGAAGCAGCGTATTATGAAATCAATATCGGAAATTATTTTAGATTCATTCTATTTCATCACCAATAACTGTGACATTTCAAAGAAAAAATTGCTCAATATCATTTTAAATCATTATATTTTTCTGGTTTTCCATAGGAGAATAATCAATTCACTAACTATAATACTGTAGAACAAGGTTGCAAAAAAATCTTTAATAGATAGAAATAAACATTAAAGTAAACATTAACATTTAGTTTTCTCTCTTTAAAGTGTTATCCAAAACTGTAATTTATTTTTGTTACTCTACGTGAAAAGCTGGAAACTATAACTGGAAAGGCCTCGTATGTATATTAAGTAGCTCTAATAACCCATTATTTGATGGATGTGTTACTGGTGAATCGCTCGCAAACTTGTATGTTAATTAATTTTCTGTTAATTTTGATGAATGCTGTGTTAACAGATTATTTCTACTAAAATTAAATGGCGCAAATATTTAACAGACAAACAACGGATTTTATAATTTCTTTCTCTATTAATGTAATCAAGAGAATTATAAGACATTATAAAAATTATGTGTGTAGGCTCGTACCTAAACTAAGAGAATGTGGGTATCTTTTATTATATGTGTTTTTATTTTCAGACATTATTTTCTAAAACGTGAATAATAATAATTATTATTCACGTTAAATTTTACATTTTGTGGGCTGTCTGCTTTCTGCATAACTACGTTCAATTTATTGTGGTTAGAATTCTTTCATTGCTATATTCTTTCATAATTTTGTAAAAAAAATCATCACAAAAATATTGGTTTGCAAACTAAAGACCACTTTAATCACCAGTCTTTAACACTTTCAAAATAATTAAATGTACTAATTAACATACATTTGATTTTGAATGGACATTATGTATATTAATCCATGAATAAACTTTTCTGTTTTCAGCAATCAAATTAATTGAAATTATGTAATTAAATGCAATAATGTAATGTTGCAATATTTTTTTCTGTAATAGATACGTAACAATTAAATCCTCTTTTTTATTATGTCAGGCTCTTACTTTGAACTTCGATTTTGGTAATGACATTTTTTTGTTATTATCTGTTAATTTTTTTATGTATAAAAAAACCAACAGTATTGTCATCTGTAATTTATATGGAAAAATAATATTTTGTTACCTTGAGTTACTTATGCAGTTATATATTGTTTTGTTTGTTATTTCTACATTTAGATAATGTATTTTTTACTTTCTTGTATATTGCAATTGTAGAGCAATAATTGTAAACTGTTATAGTATATATATAATGAGTTACAATCCATTGGATTGGTCTGCAACGAGTTTGGTTTTTCTTCTCCATTCGTCTCTATTCTCCGCCAGTCTTTTCAGCTCTACGTATGAGCCACAGTTCATATCACTCTTCAGTTGGTCCATATATGCGTCTCTTGGTCGGCCTCTGGCATTTGTCCCCTCGGTCTTACCCTCCGCGATGGCTATGAGTAGTCCTGGGTGCCTGATGTTGTGGCCAATCCAGTTAGCTCGTTGTTGGCTGATTCTCTTAAGGAGTTGCCTTTTTTCGCCTACCCTGGTTAATACTTCTTCGTTTTCGACGTGCTCCGACCAATGGATCTTAAGCATGCGTCTGTAGCACCACATTTCAAAGGCCGCCAACCGTCCGCTTTCACTCTTGCTGATGGTCCATGTCTCACAACCATAAAGCAGAATGCTCCATACAAAGGCTTTAGTAAGGTTCTTCCTTACGCTTAAGTCAATATTTGGGGATTCCAATATCTTCGATTTTTTGTTAAAGGCAATCCTTGCCTGGTTTATTCTGCTTACGATTTCTGCTTTGGAGCGTCCATCCTGGTTTATTCTACTGCCCAGGTACACGAATTCACTTACTTGTTTGATGCTCACTCCATTTATGGCAATGTTCGCAGTCGCTTCCTCTCTTCCAACGACCATACATTTTGTTTTTTCTTTATTTATTTTCATGTTGTACTTTGACAACAGTATACTTTCCATTTTTCCTAAGGCTTCGTTCAGCTCCATCTCGGAGTCTGCGAGCAGTGCTATGTCGTCAGCATATCTTATCATGTCGACCTTTTTCCCATTTATTTTTACTCCTGTCCAGTTCTTCATTTCTTCTCTCAGTTCATCAATGGCTCGCTGTATATAGCAGTTAAAGAGAGCTGGCGACATTGAGCATCCTTGTCTTACGCCTTGTTCGACCCTTGCTTCTGCACAGCTCTCTCCGCTTTTAATCACAGCCATTTCGTTCTTGTATAAGCTCCAGATTGCTCTTCTGTCTTTATAACTCATTCCTATCTGGTTGAGGGTGTTAAAAAGTTGTTCCCATTCTACTTTATCGAATGCTTTTTCAAGGTCGATGAATGCTATGTATGTGTTTTTATTAATTGCTATTCTCTTTTCTAGAGTAAGTCTGAGACTCAGGATTGCATCTCTTGTACCTGTCTCTTTGCGGAATCCAAATTGATCTTCTGTAAGTGTTTCGTTTATTTTGTTTTCCGCCAAAATAAACGAAACACTTACAGAAGATCAATTTGGATTCCGCAAAGTATTATTAATTAAATAATATATTATATTATTATTAATTAAATAAATAAATATGACAAGGCCATTTTTTTACATTTATAATTTTAATTTCGGAAACATTGTGATGGTAATGTCGATTAACTTATCGTCTATGCTAAGTTTATGTATATTCATATTGATAATGATATATTATAATATCATAATCTTAATGAAACCAACATACAATATATAGATATATAGTCTAGTGATATATTAACGAATATATAATGTATAATATACCTTAATTTCCATATCATAATACTATGCATAATTACTCAGTGTCGAACAAAAAGCCTTCAACAATAAAATTTAAATTATTATGTTAATGGAACAGATTTGTAGCACGTGTATTACCCATTTATTGTTAAGATAAGCATTATGTTTAATGTTCATCTACGAATTGGGACAAATTACATACATACATACATACATACATACATACATAGAGGTACAACTACTTATAGGTTTAATTTTATTGTACACACAATGAATAATTAAAATATTAATAATGCTTTCAAATTTCAAGCCTTGAAAGCATTCTATCGTCAAAAGATACTTTGTTTATTGGAAAATGATAACTGTTGTTTATTAAAAAAAAACATATGTACATCATCTATGTTTCCATTCATTCCTTGGTAACAATTTGAGAACTTGAGAAGCCGAACTGACGATATTTCATGTCCCTTTCATGACGCGGATATGAAATTCTGATACATACAATATGTTTGTGGAAGTAACATATTTCACAATGAGATGTATGAATTAGAGCTCACTTCACGGGGCCTTGCACATGGCGGAGGATCGCTCAACATGAAGACAGATGGTTTACAGAACGAAGAATGATGGTCACGATCCTCAGGATTGAGGAACCGACGGAGATGATGATGATGATGTATGAATTAATTATTTATGATATACAATGTTTAAAACACAAAAACATTTACGAGTATATTTTTATCGTGTGTTTTATTTGAATATTTTTTTTATTATAATAATACAACATTATAATAATGATTTTTTTTTTTTTTTTTTTTTTTTTTTTTTTTTTTTTTTTTCTTTTTTATTTTTTTAAAAAGATATATCTGGGTTTTTGTCATAAACCCAAATACAACCTTATACACCTTTCACAGTAAGCTAAAAGCTTGTGTCGTGAAAGGGGAGTTTTTATCTTAAAGTTTTTCCAGATAATTATCTAAGACACACAATGAGCCCAGCCCGTACACAGTTAATAACATTAGTAATCTAATTATCCTTACACAATTCATTATTAATGTACCTGATGATTTATCCATCCAATAGACAAGCTAACTACAAGAATAAACTTCAATTTTGAAATCTGTGAGTCTTCTCTCAACTTAAATCTTAGTATCATAAAAACACACAATTAATTGAAACTAAGAAACTAACTGCGATATTTGTTTGGTTGGCAAACTACCTATGTGAGAGTCTTCGAATTCGTTATATTACCCATTTCTGTATCATATTTGGTACAATAGTCTGACTTTTTTAGATAAAAGATAAAATTTTGTGTAAAATTTTCGAGACAGTGACCTCACCTTCCATATTACAATTATGTCATTTTCGTCTGTGGCTTTCACTTTAAGCTTTATGATGTATATTTAGTCTGCAAAAATAATAGCTTCAATGAAAATTTATTAAAAACTTTTTGTAAATATTTTTTTGGATTTTTTTTTGCATAAAATATGTAAATATATTCTGGCGTGTATCCGTAAACGTATGAATATTATTATACGACTTTTTAAGATGAGGTTGTAATATAAAATTTTAGGTAAAAAGCATACAATATGGGCTATCATACAAAATGTTAACTAGGCGAGGTATAAAAATAAATGATTTTGTATGTATATCTTATCCTGGCTACGCAATTTGTTTGATAAACGCACGCATAAAACGAAAAGCCTTTTTTCCCAAAAGCATCTTTCGATAAAGTGATGTGTAAATATAATAATAAACATAGAATGTCCTATCGTAAACGCTTTGATAAAAGTTTTTTCAATGCCTCTGCTAAAGTTGAAGATACGCAATTTTCAGATGTCTTGAATCAACATTTATTTTGTTTTTATTCACTTTACATCAAAGGTTTCATTAAACATACATAGTCAACTAAATAATGTAATTTAAAACTGAAAAAGGATGGTCCCGTGTAAATAAAATTACATAAATACATTTATCACTCCTGTGTTAAGTTAAAATGGAATAGGTGTAGGTATACTGTATATGTTTTACATCCATCGCCATCGTCTAGTTTTTCACTATTTACTCAACAATAAATTGCAGTTACTCGTCCATTTAAATTGGTATCCAAACATGAAATAAAGTTTCTGTCTGAAAGTGGTACGATTAAAACAAAAAGAAAGAATGGACACATTGCTATAAAATACCAACCATTTTCATTTGAAACAATGTTTATATTTTAAAAATACACTCGTACAGTACCTACTTAGTTTGAATACAGGAATTTCTTTTATAAATGTTTTCTTTTCTGGCTACTGACTAACTTCTGACTAACAAATCTTTTGGTCATTATAATATACCTAGGTAATATTTTCTCGATATAGAGCGCCTATAAATTTTAAAAAATTATCGTTTAAATAATTAATCGTTAAATAACTCATGGAACTATTTAGATACTTCAAGCACTTTTATCAAAAAAAATATGATTTTTACCCAAATCGCAAGTATAAAAAATGAATAACAGAAGCCATATTTTTTTTTACTTCAAATTAATGAGGAAATTTCTTTTTGTGACTAAAGGGAGGAAACATGCATCTCTTATTGGGAAAAAGTTTGTATCAAACAAGAACAAATGACAGCACGAACGTTTATGTCTCTCTCTTCTTCTTAATGTACAAGGTGAAGATAATTGATAAAGAAGATTCGCAGGAGTTCGCTTGTCGGGTACAAATGTGAATTGTGAACACAGCAATAAAATAACTTTATTTTTTTATAGCAGAAAAAATATATCTTCTAAAAATCATTCAAATCCCAATTCTCTGTGAACAAAATTATGAAACAACACATTTAAATTAGTCCTCTAATACTATAGATACGTATGCATAAACATCGATACAAAGATAAACTTCCGATCGAAGTTATCTACACATTTATACCTATGTATGTATGAATAACTTGGAAAGTCATACATAGTACATTATAAATACAATGCTCCTACTCTATGTACGTTACGATCAACAATAGTCAAAAATTACGTACCTATACCTAATCTTACATAGGTTTATAATTACAGGAGAATTGAAGATAAACACCACTATCACCTTCTCCTGAATTTATTGTCTACGCTTATTAGTATTCGAAGACTCTCCGTCGGAGTCGAGAGTCTCTTAATACGTGGAAGTTTTTCTTCAATTCACCTTGAAATGGACTTCCAACAAGTACCTGCGGTCAATAACATTATAAAAAAGTCTGTAATTAACTTTGAGTGTATTTATTAATTTTTCATCTGTTTGTATTTTCTAATCGAAGGTTGGTCTAGCTATGTTGTAAGGGTAAACTCTTCAGTAATAACCCGGTAAAAAATAATAATAAAAAAATTGGTGTTTTAGACAACAAAATAAAATAAGAATGTTTTAGTGTATAGACCAATTCGCCAATAAATAATATATACGGATGATTTCACACCTTCGCTTTGCAAATATCCACGAACTTGATGACGTCACGATAGAAAGTGTGAAAAAATCCGAGTAACGCGACATGTTAGTATACAAACACAACTATACTATACCGTCTAATACGAAAATCACTATGTATTTTAATAAAGTGTAAAAAAGTGTAACATTTCCAGTAAAATGTTTATAATAAAACAAACATATACCTACCTAAATGAAACAAGAAGCTTTTATTACGCTCAATGATGAGATAAATGAGCCACCTCCAAAATATTCTTTGACGTTTTCTCCGTGTGATGAAAATTATTAAACACACAGTTAGAAATTCATTGATGTGAACATAAAAGATTCCTAGGAATTAAATCAACCGTTTTATTCTCCATATTTTGTCAAGATGTTTATATTAAAGTGCCAAACTGTCAACGTGATGGTTTTTTTTATCTTTTCAAAAAAGATATATCTGGGTTTTTGTTTGTAAACTCAAATATAACCTTACACAATTTTCACAACAAGCTTAAAACTTGTGTCGGGAAAGGGGAGTTTGCCGAGGATCGAACCGCGTGTGCATGAGGCTGAGACATGTATATTTACTACATGCAGTGAGTCCACTGGCCACCTCATTTATATTAGATGTCGCGATGATATATGTAGTACTAGGGTAGAAGTAAATAAAATATTTAAAAAAAGTGATAAGTAGTCATTTACTCTACAGTCTACCCTTCTAACTATATCGTAATGGTAATGACGTATTCGATAACCAACCCTCTAATAACTATAATGATTTACTAACATGGACAAACAATACATCGATATCCAACCACCACAAGTGATATATCAATAGATATTTATAGAAACACCCACGTTACGGAATATTGTCCGTCTTTGTTATTTAAAACTCTGATACAATATGTACATAGAATTTATGGACACTGGTGTAATTCTACTTTTCTTACTAATTATTATTATTTCGTATGCAAGCGACCCCTGTGCATAGAGTTAACTAAGAGCTATAGCTCTGCGTCTAAGTTATTAATATATTCGATTGCTCGTGGCGACACCCGATGAATCTCCTCTATACCGCCGGCAAATCTACTCAGGGAACAATCCTCCACAATATGGTTCATTGTTTCAATTTGACCACATGCGCATAGTGGGTGGTCTCTCTTGCCCCATAAGTGGAGAAGATGTCCGCATCTGCCATGGCCAGTTCGGATTCTATTAATTCTCGACCACTGCTTCCGTGGCAGGTTAAACCCTGGGAGTCTTTGTGTCGGATCTGTTATAAGATGTCTTACGTCAGGATTTTGCGTATTCCATTCACTACGCCACATCTCATTGATTGTGGACCCCTCCTCAGCGAGTTGCTTCCCCAGTTGTCAGTTCCATATTGTGTCGCTATACGTACTTCCTATAGCGACACAATATGTTTTGGTAAGAGAAATTGGAAATCTTTCACAATTGAACATTACATATTGGTATTATAGATCTCGCTCATCAATCGGGAAAATATTCAGAATAGGTATATGTATTTTTTTTTTTATAACAAGTATGTATAATACAAGATGCTTAATATTTGACAAAAAATATTTCATGAATAATAATTGTTACTTAGTACCTAAGTGTCATGTAAAGGGCGAATATTTAGCGATGAAATATGCCACCCATCCTGAATGTCTTACTTTTTAAACGGTGAAGTATGTATTATCGAAATTCGGAGATTATACATTTTACTTTTACCTATTGTCATAAGTTCTTGTAAGGAAATAATCTTTGTTTAGTAATTATTATAATTGGAGATGTGTCACAATGTTAATTATTTTGGGAAGCACTATCATTATCTTGACATATGTAGGTTAGTACCTACTAAATCTCAGATCACTTTTATACGCATTTGGATAAATAAGAATTTTCAAGTGAGATGAGTACCTACCTTCTCTCACTTGAAATTCAACGTCAGTATCGAAGTGTTACGTTGTTTGATCAGGCTAGAAATTTGGTTAAAGCTCGTATCTCGAATATTGGATCATTTACATATAAGAGCAACATACGAATTCGTATTTTCTATACCACATAATGTACCTATCTAAAGCTTCTTTTTACTTTGTGCCTGTTCAGAATATGTTATGGAAGTACACAATGAATCAATAAACATTTTTATATACATTTAATAGTGTAGTTGCTTTGTGGTTTGACATTTGATTCACGTTATACATTTGTAATTAATTCCATGTGCTGTGTTGTGTATGCCATGAGAATTGGAAACAAATTCGGTCGAAGGGTTGCGTAGTTAGACTGTAAAAAGATTGGGAATTATAGGATAATATTAGGCACTATAAAAAGTAAACAGGTTCTTTATAAGAAAAAACACAAACATCAAAATGATTTGATGGCCCTCACTTTATGCGTTGTTGACATTCTTTAATATGGCCCTCACTTTATTATTAGTTATTATTGCGTTGTAGTTTATATTGTAAAACTCCATATTAATTTACACAAAGAAACACAAATGATTTAAGTTTTACTATGTTTAATAATATAGTAGCTAATAGCTATGTATACCAGGTCACTATATTATTTAAAACGGTAAAACTTAACCATTTGTGTGTCTTTACATAGACGTATTGTCAGGATAAATTTCACTGTGCTCGTTGCAATATATTTGAATATTTTTCACGCATCACCAATAGACCGATGTACCGACCAAAAATTCAAATAAAATGTCACCATTACGATCTTATCTTATAGGTGTTTGAGAATTGACTGGATTTTTGTGTAAAACATTATCTGACTAGGTAGACGATAATCAGTCGAATGGAATGAAGCTGTAGCTGAAATTTGTAAAAATCCTTTGATTTTTATCTTCACAGCATCTTGTCAGTTATAATGGGTACTTTGACATATTTTTAGAAATTTCATTCCAGCTAACATTATCTCTATTTCTTTGATCCTTTGATTTTAAAAGTGAAGGTGAATATTATTGTATCCCTTAAGTTAGTACCAATAATTTATAGGAAATGTTTTATCCTATGAAAACGTTTGTTATCTTTAAACTGAGTCTGTATATGACAACCTTTTAGCAGATTATTAGAACCATTTACCGACACGTGTATTTTGTATTCAAATTTTAATTTGGCTTTGTATAGTGGTCAAATAATAATAAATTATTCGTATCAAAGGCGCCCCAAGTTAAAATTTATTTTTAAGAGCTTTAGATAATGGAAATATTATATGACCGTAATGTGTATTTATCATGTTTTTACTTATCTATATTTATATTATACAAGTAATAATCAATGAATTCTTGAATATTATGTGTTTTAATGACACGTAAAGAAAGTTTTATGTACATAATCACGACTAATTGACTCACTATAAGGTCGTTATCATAAGACTAAAAGGATAAATAAAGAAATCACAATTTTATTCATTGAAACGAATAGGTTTCCCTTTTTTATAAGTTCTCGATTATTTCGAAGAAAACAGCATTCTTGTTTATGCTACTGACTATCCTTACTATGGGGGATGCGCTGATGGTATAAATATATACAACCACAAAGTACAATAAAATGTTAATTGTTATTTGTAAATATAAGGGTTGGATAAAAAATTATGTGAAATCTACATAAATTTTGAATAAAATTATCAAAATACATATTTATTTTTATTTATTTATTTTATTCTTCACTGTACATTGGTGATGAATCATCGTACATACATGAAGGAGGAAATATTTTAGTAAATACTCGTAGGTGCATAGGTACTTATAACACAAACAAAAGAGACGAAATACTTGCGATAACCTCTATTTTTAGTATTTTTATTTCAAACTAAAACATATTTTGAGTCTTTAGTAGTAGGAAATCTTTTTTAATTTGAAAAGAAATTAAACTTATGTTAAAACGCGATGATTCAGTTCAAAGATATAAAATAAATTTCATATTTAAAATTGCATTTGGTTTTCAATTTTCCGATAAGTACTCAACGCTCATCGATCTCGTTAGTAGTTTTAATTTATTTTTGATTCCTTTAAAATACGACGCGATTTTTATTTACCGCTCTGTTTCACACAGATGAATGGATGAATGGATGGGTTATAGAATTGTTAGGTATTACTTGGCAGTATTGAAATGGGGAAACAGGGTTCATACCGACATATAAAGATCACAAAATTAAATAAATTAATAATATTACGCTTTGCTTCTTGGTGGTATTATCAATGCAAACTTCTTTTTATATATACCTACTTAAATGAAAAGTAGAATCATTAAAAATGTCGTTTGAAGAGAGGATTGAATTGGAGGAAAGGCGCTCTAAATGGAGGAGGCTGGTTTCTGACCTATGCTCCCGGGAAGACCGTTGACTGATAAATAAAATTGTTCTGGACTTGGATCGAATAAGAAGAAGTACATCATAGCAAAAACATTCTTAGTACTACGATAGTGTTCGGGTATATTTGGGTTGATGACGAGTATACAGTTATTTATTCACACAGGTATTTACTCCATCGTATACGATAATCGACGTGCCTCGATATGCCTCTTGGTATTTTCTTTCTTTCTCTCGATTTAGGAATACAGTCGCTCAGTTAATATTTTCATTTTACCTGGTAAAACTGTGGCCCGTTTACGATATTTTTCGTCCGTCGTTATTAGTTGCCTTCTTAGATATTTAGTGGCATAAAAAGTATTAGAGTCAGTATTTCTAGCCATAAGATTTTAAAACTATATATTATGTTGTATAAATGTGTGTGTGTCATCCTCGGTGTGAGATTTTCCACCAAGGGTAAATCAAGGGAGCATCTCAATTCTCGAGTAGGTTTTTTTTAATTTTTATTTTATTTTAATAGATACAACAGCTGTAACAGGGTTTCGCGGAAGGAATCCCATAAGTATAATAACCTCGAGCCCACTTTTGATAAAAAAAAGAAAGCTTTTGCTCTAGATTGACTGGATGACATGAGAACTGATGTTCTTGAAACATCCAGGGGTAAGTGGTGGGAACCCCTCCCTTAATAAATGGTCAAGTATTCGTTTTTTGGTCGTCCATTTAAATATTTCTCGAATAAAAAATTCCTGTAAAAATAGGTGGTATTAAGAACACTGCAATAGAATTGATAAATCCCTTATAATTAGATGAGAATACGCTACTAAAGAAAATAAAGTCATATTTATGTCCATTTATTCGAAATTCCTTAAACCAACCAACAGTCTGAAATCGTAGCCAGTTAATCTGCCGTACCTATTGTTCAATATTGCTTAACCCCGGTTCGAAATATTATTCAGTGTTTATTGATTAACGAAGATAAATTATTAGTAGCAACCTTATTTAGGTATGTATCTACTTATATACAAAATCAGAATACCGTAATAAATACATTTATTTTTGGCCTGGATACTACCTAAACCAAGATAAATTCATCTTTTATTGGAATGCGGTCCTCAGACCATTATGAAATCATTTATTGAAGTTAATTTAATGGTAGGTTTATACATACCCTTCAGGAATGAGAGAGTAATTTCACTTTGACATTTTAGTGAAGACTATTTAAATAAATACCTCTGTGAAACGCAAATCCGGGATATATTGCAATACATAATTATAATTTCTCAACATTTTTATACGAGTAACTCGATGGTGTTATGCAAAAATATTCAAGTTACAAAATATGGAAAACTAGTTAGTATCTCTGTCATTTAAGCTTTGAAACGATTTTCTTACTGTTTTAAAATAGTAAAAATCCAGATTTATCAAATCTCCTTTAATACTTTCAATTATAACTCATTGCACGATAATGTAAAATAAAATAAAAACTTTTCGTAGGTCCACAAACTCCACATGATCATTATGCGAACCTCTTTAAAAATTTGTTGAAATAGTCTTGTTCGTATTATTTTATCATAATACATATTTATTATATATTACATAAAACAAAATTATCACGTAGCAAATCATTTAGACATGTTCTCAACCAAAATGTAACATAATGGACCAAATTGAACCTTTTACGGAAGCCCCGCTTTTGCTACGCAAATTTGATTTGTCTTTTTTCTGCCTACATACGAGTATTTAAATAAATTTTTGTCGTAAAAAATATGGAGATATAAAAATAAATTTCTCTTAAATAATATGTTGTATTTTCATCTTCGAATGAAACCTTATATATTCATCAAGTTCCTCATAACTACGACATATACGGGAAAAGTAAACGGTTTATTGTTAGGATTTATGTGAAATGAATATTTATGTATTTACGAATATTGTATTCTAAACGACTTCACAACTTATAAAACTTTTTCTGCAAAATATTTTTTACAGCCTAGAAGATTATTTTTAATGGTGAACTATTCTCATGACAATGATGTCAAACTATTCTAAAAAAGTATATATCTCTCTATCTATCCCATCCCGAAACTAGGTTAGCCAGCGCACTAACCGGATGTTATAAAAATGCAAGGTGTCCTTTTAGTTTCAATTAAAATACGAAAAAAAAACACAAACAAATAAGTATTTCTGAAATTGGTATAACAAATATAACGTGTAGCTTAATAAGTTATATAGGTATATAGAATTTTCAAAGTAGGTATATTACGTTTCACTTTTTTTATAAGCAAACAATACAAAGTGTCGCAAGAAAGCATTATTCGGTAGTTGCTAACTTAGGTACATTTAAACGATCCATTAAATGAAGCTTTTCTGAGATAACCTTTTTTTAATGTTTCATAGAAAATAATATCTCCTCATGGATTAAAGCACATTCAAAGCTTCACAATTAGGGGTCTAATAACATACTAAGGCCAAAGTACACTTTGTTATACAGTAACTATATATAGGTATACGAGTATATTATGTAGGCACATTGAGTTTGAATAGTACTGCGTAGTAAGCTTTATTAGTTGAAGGGGAAAAGAAGTTCATTAGGACACCAAATAATGCTTCGTTTTGCGATTGAAACGTTGATTATTATGAAAAATTATTCTGTCATATATTTTTTTTAGGTTTTCGCTGAATAATAATATTCAAAAACGCGGCGATCAAATAATTAAACTATTAATTAAATACATAATACACACTGGTATATATACCTAATGACGTATACAATACGACAATTTCTTCAAGCTTACCAAATTGAAACACAGTAAGATATTATTTTCTTTCTTAATTATTTATTCTTTACTGTTCTATGATTGCAAACAATTTTATACATAAATGTATGAGAGTATCATATTCATATACAACCAATAAATACAGAGGGCGACTATAATATTAAAACTATGCTAAAACACTGTAACTTTCACTGTTTAAATTTTATTTTGGCAGAGGCCTTACGGACTTAGTTTCTAAGTTAATGGCACTGAAGATGGACTAAGTCAATAACAAGGTCCTACAAGTAACTAATGAACACACGCCTATAAAACGTTCCCACAATAACTCGTTCCCCATTTGGTATTCTCACTCCACAATCCACTTACTTAAACTTAAAAACAAATCCTAGTCACGATGGAAAAAATTTGATCATCAAGATGACTATATTTTGTTCTCAGCATACAGAGCTAAATTTAAAAAAATGCAATCCTCTGACTATAAACGATATATCTCAAAAGTTGAAGACTCCTTAGATGGTAATGTAAAGCCATTTTTCAAATATGTAAATAATCTTAAAACCTCCAACAGCTATCCCAAAACTATGACTCTACACAATCAATCCACACCTGATCCCAAAATAATTGCTGATATGTTCTGTACATTTTTCAAGTCAGTATTCACTGACTCAACTCAGAGTTCCACTAACACGCAACAACCTAAAGTACTTTACAATAATTCGCTAAGTAAAATTTCAATATTAAGTTCCGAAATCTACCAGAAACTCACACAACTCGACACTAGTAAGAGTGCAGGCCCTGACTTGATCCCACCTATAGTATTAAAAAAATGTGCTTCACACTTAACCAAACCACTTAAAATAATATTCAATCAGAGCTTGAAAGAAGGTAGATTTCCATTGAAATGGAAAATTGCCCATATAACTCCCATACACAAATCAAGTTCACCTGCAGATGTTCAAAATTATCGTCCCATATCGATTCTTTCTGCCGTTTCGAAAATTTTTGAATCTATAGTCAAGGATCGCTTAGTGTATTTCTTGAGCCCAATTCTTTCCCACCAACAACATGGATTCACAAAGAACCGTTCCACACTATCTAACCTCCTAGAATATTCAGACTTTTTATTCGAATCAATGGATGAACGAGTACAAGTGGATGCGATTTATACAGATTTTCAGAAGGCGTTCGACAAGGTCGATCACAACCTCCTTATTAATAAATTTAATCACTATGGTGTCCACGGGGATCTGCTTCGCTGGTTGAGTTCATACCTCACAGGAAGACTGATGACAGTAACACTTAATGGCTACAAATCAGACGTTCAAACCATTACATCCGGGGTACCACAGGGGTCTGTGCTTGCTCCTACATTATTCATTATATTTATTAACGACGTTGTTGACTGCTTTCAACATTCTAACTTCCTGTTATTTGCAGACGATTTAAAAATTTTCAGAAAAATCACATCAATACATGACTGCCACAAATTACAGGAAGACCTGACTAGACTGTCCGCTTACTGTGATGCTAATAGATTATTCCTTAATCTCAAAAAATGTCAGACAATTACCTTCACAAAAAACCGAAGCAAATTCACATACAATTACTCTATAAATAATCACCAACTTGACTCTGTAACAACTATTCGTGACCTTGGCGTAATGTTTGATTCTAAACTTCATTTTAGTAACCACATCGACGACATTACGTTGCATTGTAACAAAATGTTGGGTTTTATCTCACGGACGACCAAAAGCTTCAAAAATCATAAATCCATGATCACACTTTTCACATCTCTAGTAAGATCCAAATTAGAATACTGCTCAACTGTATGGAACCCACACTATGTCAAATATGAACAACAATTGGAAAGAGTGCAAAAAAAATTCATCCGTAATGTCAAATTTAAATATCGTCTTGATATCCCGCACTCGTGGTTGCCCCCGCTTGTTTTGAGGCGGAATATGTTGGATGCCTGCGCACTGTACAAGATTTGTAACTCGGTAACTGATGCCCCGGGAATACTTAGTAAGTTATGCTTCCGCGTACCAACCTTAGGCCGCTCACATCGTCTCTTTTACATGCCGGGGTCGGCCACTGGTGCGGGGGTGAGGCGACCCTTGCATAGATTGGCCGATCTTCACGATAACCACTTAATAGAGCTGGATATTTTTAATTTATCTCCACTCGCATACAAGAGACAGGTACTAAAAACTCTTACTACAAACATAATTTCAAACCAGTAGGCATGTCTTGTTCCCCTTTCCCCATATCCCTTACCCTTTTCCCCACACCCTCCACCCCCAAGTGATCTCATATGTTTATTTTTCTATCTTTTAGTAATAGTTTTCTTTTTCTAACAATACAAATTTTTGTACGTTTTTTCTTCTTTTCTGCTTTTTATATTTCAAACTGTATTTTGGTATGTTAGCAATGGCTGCTGGTGTGATATGCTAGTGAGAACAGATGAATGAGCGGAATATGTGATACTTAAATAATTTACTTATCTGTGGTACATGTTTGTGGATGACAGCTGAGTTATGAACGTCTTTTTTCTATTTTGTAAACCATATTTATAGTTGTTATCTGTTATGTACTTTTACTAATAAATAAAATAAAAATAAAAATAAAATAAAGTCCGAAAGGCCTCTGCCAAAATAAAATTTATACAGTGAAAGTTACAGTGTTGTAACTAAATCATTTTAATATTAATAAAAATGAACTTTAATAAGGTTACCACCGTTAAAAAAAGAATGCATAAAACTATGTGTTTTATTAAATAATAATTCACATTCTTTAAATTAACATAACTAGACTAGGTACTGTAAATATTTCGCCGATATGGCGTGATTTAAAAATTTAGCACATCATATTTTTTATTTTTTTTTAAAAAGATATAACTGTTTTTTTTTGCTATAAACCCAAATACAACCTTATACACCTTTCACAGTAAGCTACTAAAAGCTTGTGTCGTGAAAGGGGAGTTTGCCGGCACCTGGTATCCAACCACGGACCACTTGATCACGAGGCCGAGACTCTACCTCCAGGCTACCGACGAACTCGAACAATAATATTTGTCAAATATTGGAATCAAATTAAATAAAGAAAGAGAATTGCATGTCTCATCGCCAAATAAAATAACAAGATTTAGGTAAAATATTAGTAATTGTTATTATTATATACTACACTATCATGCCGTATCTCAATAGTGGGGTAACCAGCAGACCAGATGCATGTTATAAGCATTCAAGCTGTCCTCTTCGTATCAACAAAAAGTAAAAACATTCAAATCTCATTGTCGAATTCAATATGTAAAATGTCTTTATTTTTCGAACACCTTCTTTAACAGAACAAGCGTAAACTTATGAAAAGGAATGGGAAACCATTTCTTTGCCAGTTGCTTCATGGTTTATAAATACGTATTATCTCCTTACATATTTTCTTTACAATGAGTGGGGTTCTTATGTAATTTGGTTCATCTCGATTATTCCAATTATGAGAATTCTGCCTTTATCCCTTACAATCTAAATATACCTAAGTATTGTAGTAGAAGCTAAAATGCAAGTAAATTTAAATGCCAGACCATTAGGTTATTAAATTAAACTAATTGGGATAAGGAAAAGAGGTTAAAGTAATGATTTTTAAATTGATAACTCAATTATTAATTACAACCAAATTTGTGGACGGTAAAAATTGGACTGTATAACCAATCATTATCATTTCAAATTGAGCCATAAAAAATCTGTAATTAAAATATTATTTTAGTAACTACTTCAAATATTTTTTTTTCTCTCAACGCAAGTGATTTCCATTTTATGAGAAAAAAAAGTAATAAAATCTACAAATTTTAATTCTTAATTGTGTTGTACGAATACATACAACATTTTTTTAGGATGTGCGACAAAAAACGCAGATATTAGAAAGTAAACTTATGTGCTATTTTATTTCTCTATGGGTTTCCAAAAAAATCATTTTAAAGTTGATTGTAATAAAATCAGCATACCTACTTTTGTAATTTTCATGATTAAATACGGCTCCAGCTCCCACATGGATTACAATTAAAGATTAAATATTTCTCAGGTTTCATTCAATTCGTAAACATTTCCATCTCCATAGGTACCTACATGTTTCAATTACATTAAATTATTATCATTTATGACAATCTGAAAACAGTACACCTTTAAGATAGTCCAAAGTAAGGGGTAAGAGAGGAAAATTATTGAAATACCCAGAAAAAGCTGACAAAAGCAAGTACCTGCAAAATCTGTATAATAATATATTAAGTTTGAAATGCAGTGGAGGAAGTAGTACTAGATAAGGCCGATAAGGGTAACAACAATTTCTTTGGCGCAATGAGATTTCGTCAAAACTAGGACAAGGGAATAATCATGTATTTATTTATTTTATTTTATTTACTTGAACAATATACGGCTTTCGCCTTTTACAATATTTAATAAATTAAACAGAATTTCATAGTCTTCAAATATTTTTAAAACATGTACACAATTCAGTTAAAAACAAAATAAAACAGTAGCCAGTTCAACACAAATACAATTCAATATTATATCTAAATATTACCATACGACTAATCATAACATCGCTAAGTTTAAGTACATAAATACACACCCACCCATACATTTAATTTGCTATGCATGCTTATTATGCCATCTTGTTATCTACAAAACATATATGCTGCGTGCACGTTCTGACGTTCTGGGTAGTCCTTCGAGAGTTCGAGACATCTTATGTAGGTACGTACCTACATAAAATACTACTATATAGGTACGCATCCACCAGTAAGGAGGTATGTGAGTATGTATTTATTCTATTGGTATAAAATGATAAGTAATGGTACCTGCCTTCTAGTTATATACAAGTTATATTATTTTGTAGGTAGACGAATATAAAGCGGACGTGTCCTTATCCATTCAACAAATTGTATGTTTTCTACTTATTATTTCCTTTACGTGCGTGTCGCCCTATACAATTTTCTCTTTCATACTTATAATATAATAATAAGTGACATTGTGCTTATCATTTCTGTACCAAACTCATCCCAATGTTGTAATATTACTAACCAATAGTATGCGAGAGAATCTTTTCAGCATATTTGTTAAGTATTATGTCTTCCTGTGCCAAGATTTATAGCCTTGTTATAGAAGCCAAAACATTCTTCCTAATTACATACTGGTGGAATGGGCACTAACGAGATATTAATATCGACAATCATTCAACATTATGAGAGAACATCTCATCCTTAATGTGTTATTAATAATATTATAGTTTAAAATATTTGCGAAAAAACATTGTTTATTTCATATTAAAAATTACGCATAATTTTATTATATCAAATCAATTAATAATGCTTTGCTAACATTTGCTGAAGAAGAAGAAGAGCAAAAAGATGTTAGTAAGTAGGTACAGTGTTTCAAAATACATATTAAGCCGTAGAGGTACAGGCAAATCCAGGAGTCAATTAGCGTTGTTAAATATTTGAAAGAATGTCAGAGAAATGGCAAGAACAAGAACTTATACCTACCAAAAATACGCTATGTTAATGTTGAAGAAACAAATTTTCATTGTAGTATTCATTTTTTCTTCTATTAGTGCCATGTCAGGTTCCCCTAACGTCGGCTTTCATTCTGGGATAGGCCTGTTTGTCTTGTGTCAGCTAGAATCGGAATTTCTGTCCAATCTCTTATTTTTCCCTGCCAGGATATTCACCTTCTTCCCACACCACGCTTGCATTCTATTTTGCCTTTTAAGATTAGATGCAGCAGATAATATTTTTCATCATACAAAATATGTCTCAATAATAAGCTGACTTTTTATATTTAATCACTGACAACAATTCTTTCTCTATATTGGCTATTCGTGGAAATTTTATTTTGACAACCATTTTGGTCCACAGTATGCGTAACATCCTACGGTGCAGCCACATGTTAAAAGCCTCCAAACAACTAATTAAGACAATTTTGATGGCCCATATTTGCACATCTTACGACTATCTCAATTTCTAATTGAGATTATCATTAATCAAAAAATGGTCTCATATTATTAAAAGTGGTTCTCGCTATTTCAATTCCACATTACATTTGTCAGGTTCGTTTTCATCACACTGTCAAGATATTTAGATGTATGAATTCGCTCTATGAGAAGAACTTTAAACTGCAAAATATTGCGAATGTGTCCATGGCGATTATAGATCATTAGTTTTGTTTTAGTCACATTAATAATAAAGTGGTAATAAATAAAGGTGACGCAATTGGCACAGAGACACAGTTTCTGCCCTGTGCTCCCGAGAGGAGCGTTGAGGGCGATGATGATGATGAATAATAAAGCCCATCTCTTCACTCCCTACAATAATACGATTAAGCAGCTCTTGCAAGTCTTGCAGGCTGCCTGCCAGTCGACGGTGTACCTGGGCCCGTAGTCAAAACACATTTTTAGCGTTACATTTTCGTTGAAATATAGACGATGTTGCGAGAAAGTGTCAATTTTTGTAGCTAAAATATAATACTTGTGTATTTTAGCTACGAGAATTGACACTTTCCCGCAACGTCGTCTATATTCGAACGAAAACGTAACGCTAAAATGTGTTTTGACTACGGGCCCTTGTGTTATTTATACTTACACCGTTGACTTTTGTATCCAATTCCGCTTGTGCAAGAGCTTTCTTATAATAATCCTGTTGGAATACAAGTTGAATAAGACCCTGTCGTATCTACATATCTCTCTCTATCCACACTTTTGATGTGGTTCTCTGACTTAACTTTCTTTTTAATAAAAATTATATTTGCTATCCAAACCACTATATAGTGATAATCTCACCACTACACATCATAACATTTTTTCTTGTGTATACACTAAGAAAAATACTAACGAAATTTCACAACGAATCATTAGTAGGTACGTACTATCAGATTGGGACCAGAGATAGTACAAACGATTCATTAATACGAATCTATAATATTAACTTTTCACAAACATATCGTTGGTTTTTAAAAGTTTGAAAACTATGTTGACTGTGCCTTCTGTGTGGCTGGTCCGTTGCTGTGGAACAAAATTCCCTATGATTTGCGAACTCTGGAGAGTGTGGAGGTGTTCAAGACGAGGTTAAAAACCCTATTGTTCGGGAGGTGTTATGATTCTTGAATGGGCCCTTGCGGTGGTTTTTCCACAGAACGGCACATCATAAATAAGTTGTCTAGTTATTATTATTACATATACTTATTTTACGATTTTAAATCTAAGGTATCTAAGTTTCTTATCGGTTATGAAAGTTGTATTTTAAACAACTTTGAATATTACAAAAGTATAAGGATTGTGAAATAGATTTGTTTCCAAAATGCATTTCTTAAAAGAGTTTTTCATCGTTACAAAACTCTCAAAGCGACATCCAACATTTTATTTCTACTTATTTATGCAATAGTTTATCTTGAGACAAGATGCAAAAATTAATAGACAAAAGAAACGTCTATTCACGATTTAATTTGAATGATTTTCTTAACGATATTTGTTATTCGCCTTGCGAAGAAAAGTTAAGTGCTAATTCCCACACAACTTCTAGAAATAACTTTGGTAATTGGATGTTTCAGTTTTTACAAGTAATGAACAAGGTTAACGTTAATTACTCAACTCTATAGCCCAGTTATAGTTATAGGCTATTAACTCATCGTGACTGTGTCTTTATTATTATAACTCAATGTTATTTAAGTTGTTTAAGCTCTTCTTCATCAAAACTTATCACTGTAAGTATAGACCCCGCTCCAAACTAGTTTTTCTTTCAACTTAATATGTACCTTCTTAAGTAGATATTAAAATGATGTATGTTACATCAATAATGAGTAGGTCATTCATTCATTCATCGCCCTCAACGCTCCTCTCGGGAGCACATACTCGCTTCGCTCGCGCTTTAAACCTGATAAACTTACGTCATTTTATACATAAACAATTAAACACTGTTTTTCCCTATGAATATAACTAGACTCAAAGGCATTTCGGATGGACATCCATCATCAGTGAGTTTTTACTAGTAAGGTAGAAAAATTACAAATGTTTACAAAATATTTGATGACAATATTTCTGAGTCTACTTTCACAACGTTGATCCAAATAAAATAAATCAATTTCATTCTGTTTTCCACGAAATACAAGATTAACTGAGGAATGAAAAAAAATACATTTTCAAATTGTGTTTATGCAGAGGTCCAGAACGAAATTTCACAACAAATCATTGGTACGTACTATCAGATTAGGACCAGAGATCGTACATAGATTTATACCAATGAATCGTTTGTACGATCTCTGGTCCTAATCTGATAGTACCGTACCAATGATTCGTTTTGAGTATATTTCTCAGTATATTTCTTTTGACAAATCTGATTTACATAAAAATCGGACATATCAACATTTGGCATGTCACCACAGAATTTCTCATTATGATTGAAAATATGTCTAATCTAATAATAATATTATTTAATTTATCTACAATTTTTTTTAAGCACTGATATTCTTTCTTTGGCGATTTGAATCAGGTAGTGTAAAAGCAAAAACCTTGATTACTGATTTAGCGTACACTAATCGAGGTTAAAAGGTTATTAAACGTGAAAAGGATTTATAATATAATAGGCTCTATTATAGTTATTTTAGATACAGATTACTCTTGTTACTATAAGGTATTTAAATAGGTACTTACCTATGTATAATGACAACAAAGAGATTAACATTTTATCGTCACGTGTTTCACATACAAATCCGAGTCGCGTGATTCTTAATGTTAAATCACACTTACTTTGCATCATAAATGTCAGGGTTATGACATCTTAAAAGAGGAGAGAGAAAAGAGAAAGATTTCCGTGGGTATCCTGGCAAAGATTGGTCTCCCACTCTTTTCCGTTAGTTTTTAATGTAAAAGACAGGTATTCGAAAAACATTACGTTTAAAACATTTAATATCTTCAGTTCAGCGATGATTTATGCCATCCATCCTGAAGTCCCATTTTTTTTGGCAAATATTTTTCTTTAGCGCTGCGTGTGGTTTTTACTGAAAATAGGTCTAAAGAAAAATGATTGTATCTTTTTATTTATTAACATATCGCAATATTATAAACAAATTTATTTTGAATATAAATTTTCCTAGTTTACAAAATATTTTTAATCATCAATATCGATCGAAGAAGTTTTCAAACACTGCTTCAAAGTTACAATTCTAAAATTTTAAATTTCGCATCATTAATTCTGGAAGACAACAAATATCATCATTGATATTTTTTATTTACGAAGAAATTTATGTCAGCTTTCTCAAGCATTGCAGAAGAGTTTGAAATAGTCCTTCTTTATCTATAACAAGTCATCTTTGCGCTTTGACACTTTAAAGTACTTTATCTAAAAAACCTTAGTGGGTTCGATTCCTAGTAGGTATGTGCGCTTAGCTGGACGAAGTCACTATGAGCGATTAGTGCAGTCAAATACTCTAAAAAGATTAATACGAGAGAAACATAAGAGAGATAGGTGGAATTGGTGAACACTGTCATGGGCCCCTAGTCAAAACACATATTTTAAGCGTTACGTTTTCGTTCAAACAAGACGAGGTTGCGAGGACGCATCAATTTTCGTAGCTAATATACGAGAATACACGAGAAGCTACGAAAATTGACACGTTCTCGCAACGTCGTCAACGTTTGAACGAAAACGTAACGCTAAAATGTGTTTTGACTAGGCCCACTGGTATACCTAAAACGCTTTAGCCAGCCTTGGTCGATTTGTAAGCGTTTGAACACCTAATACTCTCTTCTCTACCCTGCAAGTGATAGATATCTTGCAATTAAACTATACCTACCGTAATATATATCATCGTAGGTGTGAAAATTCCGGAATATACGAAAAAAAAACAAAAAACCACTTTGAATATACAATATGTATATTACATACATACTTTAATTTAAGAGATTATTGCACTGTTTTTATAGGTTCACCATCCTCATCAATTTAAATTTACATTCCTCCCGGGAAAAACTAGACTCATTCATTCGTAGCGTTCGGTGTTAATTGATTGACCTTTTGTCACGTATTTCAAATATACCATTGGTTGTATAACATCTCACATTGTTTGCGTAAGGTATTTACATTACATATTATTATGAAATTGACTTAGGATAACCTCTAAATCCAACCCCTTCCATTATATTGAAACCAAATTGAAATTAAGTGGCTACCTGTTTCACAGAATGAGTAAACTTCATCAGATGCCAGTATATTGTATTTATTTTCATTTCCTTTTCACGATATTTCCTTTTCCCTGACCAAGAAAACACTAAAATTATATCAGAGATACTCAAACTTGGAGATTACGAGCAAAATGATGATGCGCTGCTGTAGCGTTGTTGGTAACGTTTTCCAGTTTTTTTTTGTTAGTTACACCGACACGAGTAAATCAAGAATTACATTTTATAAAGGTATATATTTTTTTTGGTAAATTACACCAGTACCAGCCAACATCATGTGCCTATGTACATACTTACTTGGTACTTATATCAACTGAATAATATAATCTGTTTAGGCAACTATACCTACGCATTGGAGGTTTGTGCCGTAGACTTGGAAATGACTGTAAGATTATGCATGTATGTACAATAATGTACATAGTTGCACTGATAGGTGATTTTTGTTCCTTGTTATTGCCTTATTGTATATTTTGATATTGCTTATGCTGTTTTTATCATGCATAATATATAAAATTAAGGTTTAGTAATAATAACAATTATTCATGTAAATTTTTTTGAAAAAATGTATTATATTGTAATTTAAAAGGTAACAGCCGTTTATTGTTAGATAAATAAATAAATATGAGTCAATCGGCTGCAGGGCTGTTAATGGGGAACATTCACAAAAAAAATTTGAACCCAAAAAATAGTACAGAAAATTAGAAAAATTATGGTGCTTTTTATATTTTTAAATAAGCATTTTTAAGGTTTTTATCACCATTTAAAAAAGCAATTTTCGCACTTCGCCGCTAAAAGGTCCACTCGTGGCGGAGCAGTATTTGACAATATCAGGCGCTACAAACAGTACTAAGAGTGAAATGTGTGGCAATACAAAATAGCGCCTAGCGACGTCACACCGGACTAATTCAATAACAGAAAATATGGATTTTTAAAATGAAAATAATGAATGAAAACTTTTATTTTATCGTTTCTTATTAGGATATTTGTGATCAGCGTATATTTATTAATATGAATTGATAACATTAATTCATATTCCTCACACATGCATGTTCCCCATTGTCTTTATATTAATTTTGACGTCACAGTGTGTACACAAAGGCTTTACATTTAAATGGCGTAGGTTCTGTGAAAGATAAGTAGAAAACTTATTAATAATTAATATTGTTGTTCAGTTACGTCATTTCAGTTTTTATTATTTAAATTTAGTTATAATATTGTTTTACCTTCAACGTAGTTTAAATGTATTTTTTTTTACCAAATATGCCTCTTCTAGTTGTCTCACTCTTATCATTACAGACAACAAGACGATTTTTTCTGAAATCATTGCTGAAGGTGGGCAATGCGATTCCAAAAAACAACATGGAACAATGAAATAAAAACAACACATGGGTAAGCCACGATAGAATTTAGGAACAGAAATAAGAACCATGAGCATGGTCCATTAAATTTCATTGATACACTTTAAGAATCTTTGATAACTTCCCCGAGTGTTTTCAGAACAAAGCTTTTATGGAGACATCACTCACAGAATTATACCGATCAAGCGGTAGCGGTAGCGCGGTGTTTTTGACCATAGTCACTTCGTGCGTCGTATGATAAAGATCAAGACTAGATTAAGATCGTATTTAGATTGTGTCAAGAGTAGCCCTGCTGTCTGGGTGGGATATGCCGTGATAATAATATATATATACCTACATAGATAAAGATTTTTCATTCAAGTACTACTAATACTACACTATCACAGCATATTCCACAAGTGAGGAAGCCAGCGTTCTTACTGCTTCATTGATAAAAATCCATTTCAGAAGCACAACATGGAACCAAACTTTTTATAATCAGAACAACATTGTGCCAATATAGTGATCAGTTTGCATGATTTTTTTGTCATTAATACCATTAAAAGTCTTGTAGCCCAAAACATTTTTACTTTTATTTTAAAATTATATTTCCCCACTCGTAATAACACGAAAACGTAACTAGTTTATTTTGAATTTTTTACTTGTTTCACATAAAAAAGGTTAATTGTAATTTGTTCATTTTACGAAAAGAAAACTGCCTTTTCAATGATTTTCTTATTCATTGCAGCTTCGTTTATAACAGAAGCGGTAGATTGATTCAAATTAAGTTATGTTATTTATGCAAATATTCTCGCTTAAAGTTACAACTTTGTTTAATTTTCACTCAACAGAAAACGTTAACTAAGTATAATTAAATAATTTAAGTTTTCATTTTCTATATTTTAACAAAAAGATGCAACTACAGATTAATGATATTAAATTAAACATAGGTTCAATTAACAGTAGGTAATACATATTCATAATAATGTAATTTGAAACAAGTGTTTCTTTCTACTATTGTTTATTAATTCGCAGAGAGACGTCTTTCGACTTATAAGGTCATTATCAATCTTATAAGTCGAAAGACGTCTCTCTGCGAATTAATCAACAGTTAGTATACACTTGTTTCAAATTACATTATTATGGAGTTCTACTACGTGTGCTCCGACACAATTAATAAAACATATTCATTGAAGTAAGAAGATATTCCAATTTTCTTATGAGTTTTATTGCTTTTACTCACAATTGCAGGATTGATTAGAATTTATAATTTTATATTAATTATTTTGTGTTCTCAGTGTTCTCTGCTGGTGAATCCAATTATTTTTATGGAACATTTTTTGCAAATCTTCATTCCATATTCTCAAAGTACAACGTTTAACATCAATTGTCAAAATTATAGGAAATTTAATGAAAAAGAAATATTTGTTCTTCGATTCAAGAGAAAAACTTTTATTTTATCATCATTTAATGTATTTGGTTTTGTCTTTATTTAATCTTCTTCTTAAGAAAAGGACAATTACTTAAATCTCCATTACTTTTATTTACGTTCACATTAGTATATAAAACTCAATTGATGTCTACTTTTAATTGATAAACTAATCCTTTTTTGATTTATTCTCAAGTTTTTTAACACTACACGTAAAATATATTTAATTTATCATTATGATAAAATACAATCTTACACAAATTTTTGAGTGTCAATAAAGGAAGTAATGTATGATGATTTTGGATGATTTTATTTATGACGCCGTTTTACAGTCTCTAGACCGTCTCAAGGGCGCCAGTGAAGAGTTCAGTCTTTAATTTAATATTTATTATAATATTTATTACAGTTAATCTGCTGGTTACCCCACTTTTGGTGAATTCTGAGAAGGTATGAAGGAATGAAAGTAATGAAAAATATTCATCGTTCAGTCGTGACAAATATTTGTTTATTTTTGGCTGTGCCAGATGCTAACATGTTCTGAATTCGTTTTTAAAAGTGGTTAGAATTGCATACACTTTTGGTAAACAATTGTTATTTATCCAATAAAAAACAAACAAAAATTATGTATTTATGTATAACTAATTTTTTTAAATTTCAAATGATCCAACCTGTTGTAGAGGGTAGATTTATAGACGTAAAATAAATATATCGACGATCCAGTTCCAAAGGCCAACATTTTTTAAAAACATCTAGATTTTTGACTTAGAATTTAGCTTTTCTTTTAAATCCTCCACAAAGAAAAAAACTTAAACTTAAATAATTTGTATTTTAAGCACATATTTTTTTATGTTTTCGGTACACCGCCATACTGCTTCAAAACTTTAACATGGCAAATCTTGGAATATTAGAATTTCGATTTGTTGTTTAATGGAGAATCTATACGTATGTGTAGGTACATATGCACACATATTAACAGACAAAATGAAATAAGTATTTGGATTTTCTCATTATTCCATTTGCTTTTTGTTTCAACATAACAGTACGTTATGTTTGTATCTCTATTTATGTATAACGTATATACTGTGAGAATATAAAAGAACTCTTTTTATAAGGAGGTAGGTTTAGGTTTAATATAACACGAAGAAGAAAATGTGTGGAAAATGGAGGCTTTTTCCGCTACGGAATAAACTTGAAGTAGATACACACATTACGAGTTAATTATCTAAAGCAGACTATTAGAACCCAACCCTCCACCTATAACATATAATATTATACCTTGCACACTACATACATGCAAACATACACTCATAATATAACATTGTAACTACTATGTAGCTACTACACAGGGTTCATGTTTTTATAGGGAGAATATAATATACTCTCTACAGGGATACTTTCACTATCTTGTAATATAAACTTAGAGATATTGATTCTTTAATATTTTTTTAATATTATTATACTCATAAATGTACACGAAGGTCTTCTTCATTAATTACTTATTATCATCATTAACTATTCAAGATTTTCTTAACACTTAACCAACATGTACCTACACTAAAAGTAAGATATACATTCAAAAGTAAATTTTGAAAGAAAAATTGCATACGGATAAAAGTCAAGCTATTATAATTCAATGTTTACTAAAGATTGAATAAATAAATAAATATTTCCCTCCGATTGTTTAATCTCAAATTTGAGTGATATAAATGCCGCAAATGAAAACTTAAAACAATTACTATAGTATTTTTCTTTTTTAACGAGTCACATTCGTTATATACAGTTGTGATCTAAGTCCACGGTTCTTTTTGGAATTCGGTTGCAAGGAACAATTTTTTTTCAAAATAGATTATGTTTATTCTTCCTCCATCGCGGTATATACCTATGTATGTTCTTCATGAGCACGCAACCTATTTCTGTCATCTTATAAAGAAGAGGGAGATAACATTTTTATCTATCATTGAACTTATTTATCATTTAGTCTATTGAGTTCAGTACGAAGGAATTGAAAAGCAATGAGTTATTATTGATAATCAATTCCCCATGTTGTAGTTTTCCACTAATATTCCGTTTTAATATTTCTATTAGCTCTAGACTATGCAGTCTACATATATGATACGGACACCACTACTATAATAATATGTAATACAATATTGTACTAGTAATAAATAATTAGTCTCCTATTAGCGTGACCTCGCTGAAAGGGGAATAAAACATTTTTAATAATAATGAAATAAAAAAAAAATTCACTTTGATTAAGAAGCATATTATTCAAATTTTAGTGGACAAAGATTGATGAGAAAATATAACTAATAATTTATTTATTATATACCTGATAATTTTTAAACATGCTATGAGCGCCCTTGAGGTGATTTTTTTTTTCACAAAACGGCGCTTTACAAATCATCCAAATAATAATAATAATAAATATGGTGTGAATGATATTAATTTTTGTAAATATTTGTTCAAGGACTATCAATGCAGACTCAGTTTGTAGATATCTCTGGTACTATAAAGTATTTGACTGTTTATTTAAAATCCATATTTCAAATTTTATAATTATGTTGTTTGTTCTTTTCTTCTTCTTTTTCAAAACTTGTTTTAATTATTATATGGATTGATTTGCAGCATAACTTTGCAATTTTCTACCATTCTCATTATTGTGATAATTTATAATTTCTTTACAATTTAATATAAATAATAAGACATAAACCAACTAGGTACTGTATCGAAGATAATTATATAAAATTACATAATAATTGCTTACATCTGAACAGTGAACTCTTAGTCGTAAAGCTGGAATTAATCAACCGATTGATGCAATTCTCACAATGCAAGCCTTCCACATACAATTCCAGTACTACATATTATCAATTAGGTCATCACTTACCACAGACATCAAATAATTACCTTTTAACAAACTTGTTACTGAATATACTTTACATAATACATACCAATTTCTTAATTAAGCAATAAAATAAACTTATTTGTTATATTAACTTGATAACAGTCATAAGGAATAAATTTTATTATGCTTAGTAATCACACAACATAAGGAATTTCACATCATTTTATGAAGAGCGAAACATCTCAACTAATTGCAATTTTAAGTGATAAATCCAAAGAAAAATACTTTGATATCAAATATCAAAATGAAGAACTTCGATTCTACACGAATATAATAAACAAAAATAGCTGAAGTCAATATTGTCGATTGACAATACTTGATGGAAGTAGGTATAACGCAAATAATTGATAATAACACTTTTGTAGAGTACTAACAACACCAAATTTTAAAAATTAAACTGTAATTATGCTTGTGAATATATATTTTAATAGTTATATTGAAAATAAAATTCTTCTTCATATTAGTAAAATTACTAAGACAAATTTCAATAATAGTCATTTACCAAATTAATGATGTTTCGTTTCGAAATAACTTGTTTGTTAATTTTATTATATTTCATAGTTAAATATTGAAGTGTGTTGTGAGATATTTGTTTGACGACATGTAAATTATTGTAAAACTGTTTGTACCTACATGAACTTTGAGTTACGCAAAAAAAATCACAAATACAATAATAATTAGTTAATTTGTTAAAGATTAAAAAAATGTTTAGAACTCATGCAAGAAGATATTATAGATAATACAACCTTATTTACCAAATTTCTGTCCTTATTTCCCCCGTAACACTAACTTATTGATTTTTATTTAATACTAGGTAGGTACCATCCATTTATTATTACTATTATACATATAAATTATACATATAATATAACCTCATACTACAAGAGGGATAAACTGTGAACAGAATTATTAATACACTCAGTGTGTAACTTACCTACATGAAACATAATACCTATTATAATAATACTCTTAATTATTTACTTACAATTGTTATTATGTATTTACCTTATATGAATTAGAGTAAAATATATTTCAGGATACCGAATAATACACAGAAAAACACTACTGAAATTTTACAACGAATCATTGGTACGTACTATCAGATTAGGACCAGATATAGTACAAACGATTCATTAGTACAAATCTATAATATTAAGTTTTCGGTAAATTTACCAACGATTTGTTTACGAAAAGTTAATATTTTTTTTAAAGATATATCTGGGTTTTGTTTTCAACCCAAATACAACCTTATTCACCTTTCACAGTAAGCTACTAAAAGCTTGTGTCATAAAAGGGGAGTTTAACGGCACCTGAGATCGAACCCCGGACCCCTTGTTCATGAGGCCGAGACTCTACCTCCAGGCTACCGACGAACTTCCAAGCTACCGACGAACTCGAACTAGATTCGTACTAATGAATCGTTTGTACTATATCTGGTCCTAATCTGATAGTACGTGCCTATCAATGATTCGTTGTGAAATTTCGTTTGTATTTTTCTCAGTGTAGGTTCATATCCGACAAGAAAAAGATTTACAAAAAAAACTCATACATACATTTTTTGTGTCTTTTCTGAAAACAAAGGTATGACATTAGTTATATGTTATAAACATGCAAGTTGTTCTATCCATGGCAATAAAAGTTAGGGCATTATGTAATTGAAGATGTTAAATGTCTTATTCCTAATATCTTACTAATATCTGCCTTTTGAAGGACAGTCAAAATGTGCAGAAAAGGGTGGAAGACCTATTCTTTGCCGGAGACTCCACAGAAGAACTCATAAAAAATAACATAAAAACATAGGTAAAATTTATAAAATTGTCGAGTATTTCACCTAATTCTTGTATCAACATACGTAATAAAATCAGAAGGTAAAGCAAGGTCCTCCTGCGCTAGAAAGGGTCGAGAAAAATTTCATGACAGCATTAACCAGTGGCGATCGTGACCATACATTCAATTTATGATATCCGCATTCGATATTCGGCAAAATAACAATCTCTAATATATCCAGACACAGTACAACATGCTTGTCTAAAATGCGACCCACGGGCCGCATGCGGCCCAAAACACTTTGAGATGCTGCCCAAACGCAAATTATGAAAATATTTAAATTTGCTTATTTCTACTAAAAAAATTAATGTTTGCAATATTTTTCATTTTTGCAACATACAATATCGATTTGCTTGTTCAACAAAAGCAAATCCATCCATCACATTAATTTTACATAGGTATATACTATACTATACTATACTATACCCTCACGCCATATCCCAAGTGGGGTAGGCAGAGATGTAGGCATAGGTATATATGTAGGGTAGGCATAGGTATATATGTATAATATATACATATTTATACATATGTTCATTTATAATTTTATACATATATATCTAATTCAAATAAAATAAATATAATAAAAAGTTATTTTATTTTAATAGAACTACATATAGGTATATAGTTTACTTTATTTCCATTTGTTGAAAAAATATTTATGTGCGGCCCAGCATATATTTTTTTTTTGCAATGTGGCCCTCGTATGGTCAAAGTTTAGATACCCATGCAGTACAACATTCACATTAAGGAGGGTTACCTCACAATTTCATGAACGCAAAAAGATATTGCGTAGGATAAAGTGAAGATATTTATCCAGTAAAATACTTTCAAAGCATTAGAACTATTAGACTATGTGTCACATTTAGGACCGAAGTGGAATGTTTTAAATTTGAAAGGTCCGAAATATATCTCCAAGCCGTGTCAATAAAGAGACCCTAAAACGAATATCTAAATAAACTAAATAAAACTTTAATGTGATATTTCACGTTTACTTACCCATTTTTTTATTTTATTTTATTTCACAAACAAACAGTTATAACACAAATGACACAGACAAATCAATTACAATTAATAAACCAGCAAAGAATCCACCTACACACCTATTATTTCCTTTATTCGCATAGCAGACTATTTCTAACTAAAACCAGCAGGGTTACTCTTGACAAAACTAAACACGATCTTAATCTAGTCTTGATCTTGATCATACGACGCACGAAGTGACTATTGGCCAAAAATACACGAAAACCGACCGCGCGTTAACGGTAGCGCGGTGTTTTTGACCATAGTCCCTTCGTGCGTCGTATGATCAAGATCAAGATTAGATTAAGATCGTGTTTAGTTTTGTCAAGAGTAACCCTGCTGTCCCGATAGGCAAACGCGAGTTTTACGGTAAAATTTTCGAAAAAAAATTGTGGCGGTCGTTAATCTCAAAATATCTTTCGAATCCACATTACGACAATTTACTATAGATATAATGGCACTGTAAATTTTATCGTCTATTCATTATATTGGAATTTTAGTTAAATCAAAATCCGTTTAATCAACGTAAGAGTATGCACATTCTTAGTGTTTATATATGTACACAGAAGGTATATGTCATATAATGATAAATATAAAACCCCTGGTAACCGGATCACCTGACAATAACGACGCGTTATAGAAAAATTATAGTTCTACTAAAAATATTCTTTGTAGGTATGTAACTTATCATAAAATAGAAATAATTGAAATTATTATTGTTCATTTTGATCAGTGGTAGGCTACCTTTATAATTATAATAATATATACTTTTTTACATTGCTTTAAGGCATCCGTGAATTCTTTTTTCACTGGAAAAAGTTACTACTTCACATCCCAGATAATTTATTTGTTTTCAGCTTAGTAAACGCAATAAGATGAAAACAAACAAATTTTTGTTTTCATATATAAACCAATGAAAATACACTATTAGCCAAAACTCAGACCATTTTTAATATAATTTTTTAAATATAGCTTCAAATTCGGAACATCAGCAATAGGCTTGTAGGCTGTCAAAATAACCCATTTCTATCGAATCCTCACAAGTAACTATGCAGATAAAAAAAAATAAAACTGAAAGAATAGGAAAATTATGCTCAAACTGTTTAAAAGCACGAACATAAGCATTTGGGTTAGTTGGAAGAGATCGCGCCTTTGCGATAAACTCGCCCTCTGTATATTGATTGTATTTAATTTGAATGTATACCTTTTATGTAATTGTTTTTAATCAATCCACAATGAATACATAAATAAAAAATTGTTTTATGATATAATAAAAAAGCGGATGGATAAATTTACGAAAAATAAGAAACTTCTTCTTTGAAAGCACATTTTGTCAAATAAGTGTCCACATTATGTAGTCGTGTTCTCACTCTTTTTGAAGTAAATCGAAAGTTGTATATTTTGCCGCGAACTCGCTATGTAGGTACCTTCTGTCTATCATGTGATGTAATTCTTATTTAATGGAATAAACATAATTTAAGAGACTTGTTTAGTGACTTTCAAGATTTGTTTAAGTTTTCAGATAATTAGAACTTACAAGATTACGAAATCAGGAATTTTAAACATTTAGTGAGTATTTATAAGAGTACACATAATCCAGGTCTTTTAGAGCAGTGTTTCCCAACCGGTGGTTCGCGAACCCCTGGGGGTTCACTATGTCTACAAAGGGGGTTCACGAAAATAATAGCGTAATGGCGGGATTTTAAATGGCCAAAGAAAAATAAAAGAAAAAAAAACAGAAACACAAAAAAAGCACAACAAAAGCAATGCAGATTGTACGCTGTTGTTTCGAACGTATGCAATATGCATACTGCCTACATCTTATACAGCATATAAAGAAAATTTTATTGTTTTTTTGCCACATAGGGGGTTCGCCAATTTCTGTTGGATATTACTTTTGGTTCGCGAGGAGAAGAAGGTTAGGAAACACTGTTTTAGAGGATGCCAAGCTAAGATTAAATATAGGTATATACAATTTCGGAAGATTCCGAATTCATAAAATTTTATGTATAGAAATTATAAAATAATGTGTACTGCACTTATGTATAACCATTTAGAAATATTTCGAGTAAAGAACGTCTTTGGATTCCCAGCATATTTTCTGTATATTTCCATTTTCAAATTGGCATTGAAGATTATATTTTATTCATTCATATCTGAAGATAACGACTTCAATCAATACTTCAGCAACGACTTCCTTCCTCTCTATATTGAGCTAAAAATAATCACAGAATATACTTTTTATATAAAATAGAATGCTAGTTTTATTATTTACGAAGTACTATTATCATGAATTTGTATTTTGTTCGTGGCTAAATTTGTGCTAATTTTTATTTATTTGAAATACAAGACTACCAGGCTCAGAAATAATTATGAATAATGTTATTGTTTTTATTCCAACTGTTATACACGACAACCTTGTGGGTTTAGCAAATTGTGAAATTATGGATACAAGTTGAGTAGGATAATGTTTATATTTTGTGATTTGTAAATTATTTCTGTTCAAATGTGCATTCAAATGTTTATTAATCCAAATAAATAAATAAATAAATAATTATCTACTTATTATGAAAGTAAAAGTTATTATTCATTCTGAAAAAAAAAATCTTCTGTAGAGATTCAATCATGGAAAAAAAACGTAGCATTACAGAAGCTATCTGTAGACATCAGAGAATAGTTCTTATATTATTTTATACATTTGATATTATTTACCCACCTTAGTTTTACACACTATAGCAGAAATGTCAACTTTATTTCGTTCAATTAATTACGAAACAGATATACTTGTGACAACATTTGACATTGCATTTATGTAACACGATTATGTAAACTGTTTTATAATTTGTTGTTATTGTCGGATTTCATAGATATTTTACCAGAATTTTATCTTTGACATTTGTATATGTATATGTTTTATTTTCAATTTTATAAATGTAAAAAATATTTATACAACATGTAAAAAAGGTTTTTGCAGTAGATAAATAAATAAATTAATTTAACAAGAATTTTATTCATCAATAAAATTCAAATCATGCTGAGAAATTAAAACATTTTTTTGAAATATGATTTATTAATCATACAGTTTGCAATTATCATTGTAAAACAAAATGCTTGAATAAATTTTCTTAAAAATAAATATTATTTTGGTTTGTGACAAATTGACTGTTTTTGTTTATTCTAAGAAAATAGTCTGAAGAAGATAAAATTTTACGGTTAATCCGAATTCTACAGAAGTTGGATATTCTCAAATACAATAAATCCTTTTATAAATAATTTTTGATGAGCATACACTTGTGCAATCAAAATTCATATGGACAGCACAGAAAAAAGTACCTACACGAATATGTGAACACTCCTATTCTACTAAAAGTATATACATATATGCATTGTGTGTGTACCTATGTATTATCTTTATTCTATTCTATTTTCAAAGGCCATGATCAAGCCATGTATTGTCTCGATAATTTGCTTTTTTTAATCATATCACGATCATATTTCTTATTAAAGATGACCGGTGACATGATGGTAAACTCTCAGACTTTCAATCGAGAGTCTAAGACCTACTGGCAGAGGGGGCAATTGGGGTGCAATTGGAATTATGTATTTATGTTATATAATATTCATAGAAGAATGAGCGGATGCAAGAAGAGTGTTGTGGACAGAATGCGCGTGAATAAACTACGGTGGTTTGGGCATATTGAACGAATGAACGAGGTAAGAATGACAAAGAGGATATACTTATCTGAAAGAAAGGGTGTGAGGAAACGCGGGCGTCCGAGAACCACGTGGCTTGATCACGTGGATCAAATTCTCAAGGACGGCCGCGTGTTGAGTAAGAGGAACCGACGTGCGTGTATGAGAAACTGTATGAACGTGGAGGAAGCGAAGGAAGTGTGTAAAGATAGATCTGTTTGGCGTTCCGTTCTCTCTGACTACCCCACTTGGGACACGGCGTGAGGGTATAGTATAGTATATTCATATTTTATTTGAGTAAATATATGAGAGACATTCGGTGTCAATTATCTAAACGATAGGTATCATACAAAGCCTTCAATATTTTCAGGAATATATAAAACGATTCCTCAAGTTTTCTCCGATCATAAATTAATATCAAACTTCGCAGATACCCGAGCTTTTCTCGCAAGTGTTTTCGAACAGTTTTTTGATAAATTTGAATAATTTTAACTTTTAAATCCACCAAAATGGCTTTTTCCCTTTTTTACTTCGTGTTCTTTCTCGCGGCAAAATCTCCGCTAAGTAAAATTGACAACAACTATCATAAAATATTATTATAACATTCCTTATACTCTCTACTCATACCTACCTAAGTATAAAACTCTATATTATGTGGCAGAGAAGTACCCTCATGAATTGTGGTAACTTCAATATCAACTTTTCAGAAGTAAGTATTAACGTATGTAAATTTAGCATATGAAACTATCATGTAAGTCTTAGAAAAGACAAAATCACCTTATATGGTAGTGCCCTGGTCGGGAGTTGAACCCGCAACCCAACCTTATCGTGAGGTGTGCTTTATCCAATTAAGTTTCATGTGCTAAATTTTCATGTGTAACCTAATACAAAGATTAATTTTAAAGACATAATTCTTGGTATTAGCGTAATTCACAAATAATTTGAGTTCGTCGGTAGCCTAGAGGTAAGAGTCTCGGCCTCGTGAAAAAGGGGTCTGTGGTTCGATCCCAGGTGCCAGCAAACTCCCTTTTCACGACACAAGCTTTTAGCTTACTGTGAAAGGTGTATAAGGTTGTATTCGGGTTCATAAGAAAACTCAGATATATCTCTAAAAAAATAAGAAATTAGGTTAATAATCATAAAATTTGAGATATAGAACAGGGAGATCAGACAGATAGTATCCGTGGAGTCCTCGTAAATATATAGCTCTTCCACTTTTTTCATAAAATATCACAAATAAAACATTTAACATCTTGAGCTCACCTATGCCATCTCTCCTTAATGTCTTAATATTTTAGCATTAACATGACGGCCATATAACTCTTCACTGACATAAAGATATTAAATGTCTTAGTAGTGATGTTCCATGAAGGCTTGAAATTTTACCAATCACTCGCTGGGGACTTAGAATATCAATAAATGCAATTATACAAATTAATTCAAAAACACAAAATTTAAATATGTTTCATTGCTGTGTTTACGATGGTTTACGTAGGAGCGTTCTGTAAAATATGTGTATAGGTATAACATATATTTAGAGGTACTGTTAAGAAAAAGAGGGAGGCCCTGTCTCTGAGGTTTACTAAAGAAACTGATGTCTACTTAACGATGTCACCCACGAAGCCATCCAGGGTCGGAGTGTGGGTCACACAATGTAAGTGCCTATTAGAGGTAACATTAAATCTCCCCTACTCTCTATGTGACATCCTAACACAGGGGTAACAAATATTCTAACACCTTATTTTTTAGAACAAAGACAATCAGATATTACTATTATTGACGTTTGAGTAATGGTGATGATTATTTTATTTCAAGTAATGGGTGAATTTAGTTGGAAAGCGTTAAGTTTAAATCGTTAAATGTAGTAATGAAACTGTAGTAATGTAGTAAACGTAGAGTAAAATTTATTGATTCTTGCGATAGGTATTTTCATAAAATTACATTAAATAAAAAATTTGTATGATCTTTCTGCACTTTCAATTATTCTACAAGATATTCAGAATGGGAATCTTTATATTTAATTGACGAAATTTTTAGTACAAGCTCTGCAATGTATATTTTGGTATTATACGAACATCCGTACGTATTTTGCTGCCTCTGAAAAGGAGTAATGCTCCGTTCTATTTAAAGATCCCGCAAATTATTTATTTATCAACAATATACTCGTCCCCGAAATTATTATATATTATGTATCCCGAATTATTCGTGTTTCAGGAAGAAATTATCATTCAACGTGAATAAGACTAACTAATAACCCACTCATATACCGACCTCACTCAATGTAGCTTTAACTTCAATATACTTAGGCAGGTACCACATAGTTAAGTATTCATCTAAAGGGCTAACCGCTCACCCGAGCCCAGTATATTTTCATGTTAATTATACACAAAATAATAATGCGTAGCCAACAGATATGCACAGAAAATAATTATTTATTAAAGTTCGGGTTAGCAAAACGTTTTCGTAATCGCATTAGTAAAAGATGCGTAGTGAGATCTATATCCACTCTGTATTATACCCCACTCTGTATACCCCGCAAGGAATGCGATGAGCTGAAGTAAAGCGGATATATGTACAACTATATAGAATTTCATGAATTTATATTTATTTAACCATGATGAAAGATCTCTAGACTTTAATATTTAATTTTATTATTCTGGGTAATAATAGTCAACATTAAAGAGAATTTGAAAAGCCATAGGGATGCTTCTACTTTTTTATAAAAGACATAACAAAAATAAACGAAACACTTTCAGAAGATCAATTTGGATTCCGCAAGGAGACTGGTACAAGAGATGCAATCCTGAGTCTCAGACTTATTCTAGAAAAGAGAATAACAATTAATAAAAACACATATATAGCATTCATCGACCTTGAAAAAGCATTCGATAAAGTAGAATGGGAACAACTTTTTAACACTCTAAACCAGATAGGAATGAGTTATAAAGACAGAAGAGCAATCTGGAGCTTATACAAGAACGAAATGGCTGTGATTAAAAGCGGAGAGAGCTGCGCAGAAGCAAGGGTCGAACAAGGTGTAAGACAGGGATACTCAATGTCGCCAGCTCTCTTTAACTGCTATATACAGCGAGCCATTGATGAACTGAGAGAAGAAATGAAGAACTGGAAAGGAGTAAAAATAAATGGGAAAAAGGTCGACATGATTAGATATGCTGACGACATAGCACTGCTCGCAGACTCCGAGATGGAGCTGAACGAAGCCTTAGGGAAAATGGAAAGTATACTGTTGTCAAAGTACAACATGAAAATAAATAAAGAAAAAACAAAATGTATGGTCGTAGGAAGGGAGGAAGCGACTGCGAACATTGCCATAAATGGAGTGAGCATCAAACAAGTAAAAGAATTTGTGTACCTGGGTAGCGGAATAAACCAGGATGGACGCTCCAAATCGGAAATTGTGAGCAGAATAAACCAGGCAAGGATTGCCTTTAACAAAAAATCGAAGATATTGGAATCCCCAAATATTGATTTAAGCGTAAGGAAGAACCTTACTAAAGCCTTTGTATGGAGCATTCTGCTTTATGGCTGTGAGACATGGACCATCAGCAAGAGTGAAAGCGGACGGTTGGCGGCCTTTGAAATGTGGTGCTACAGACGCATGCTTAAGATCCATTGGTCGGAGCACGTCGAAAACGAAGAAGTATTAACCAGGGTAGGCGAAAAAAGGCAACTTCTTAAGAGAATCGGCCAACAACGAGCTAACTGGATTGGCCACAACATCAGGCACCCAGGACTACTCATCGCCATCGCGGAGGGTAAGAACGAGGGGACAAATGGCAGAGGCCGACCAAGAGACGCGTATATGGACCAACTGAAGAGGGACATGAACTGTGGCTCATACGTAGAGCTGAAAAGACTGGCTGAGAATAGAGACGAATGGAGAAGAAAAACCAAACTCGTTGCAGACCAATCCAATGGATTGTAACTCATTATATATATATATATATATATAAAAGACAGTGTTCCATCTTTCAATCGGTTACGTCGAGAGGTAACCTACCCAATTAAAAAAAAATTAAGTTAAATTAATTTTTTAAGGATATTTATGTCTATTTGATTATTTTTGTTAATATTACGCGTATTGGAATAAAACAATGCATTAATAAAACTTAACGGCACTGAAGATTGACTAAGTCCAAAAGGCCTCTGCCAAAATAAAACTTATGCAGTGTAAGTTAATGTTTTAACTAAATCATTTTATATAAAATCATTTTCAATACTAATCCTAGCACAAAAAGGTTCTTTATACCATCATCTTTGTTAGTCCTAGTCATGATGTAAGTATACGTAACATATACCTTTGCATCCATGCTCCCATAACACACCTTTACCTATACCTACTCGTATATCGAGGATATGAGTTGATGGAATAGTATGAGTGAATGATGACGTTATAAAACACGTGCGTTCTGAAAGCATCAATAAAAAGAAAAACACTGCAGTGCGTGAGGAACTGTAATATATATAATATTTAGAAATACCTATCATGGCAGAAAAATTATTATATTTTAATAATTGAAAAATAAATATTTGTACAGCGATCGTTCTCATCTACGTCAATTAATACCCTTAGAAAGTTTTTCTTCAAATTTTATTTAAGGGAAATAATAAACAAGTTTATCTTCTAATATAAAAATATCTTTTGATTACAGTGTTATCGTCAGCAATACAATTGTTTATCGAAGAGTGCATTCTTCTTGAGTCATGAGCTCAAAGACGAAAAGTACTAATTGAATCGCTCTATGTTAAAGGGGCGTAAGTCCAATTCACGTAATTTTACAGGAGTGCAATAAAACTCTCTGGTGAAAAAAAAATAAAGGAAACAAATTTTTGTTTACATTTATTAAAGTAAAATAGTATATTTTACACACGATTATCTATCAATCATGGAGAAATTCACTTTAGTATGTGAGAAAATTTAATTTGAAAACGTTGGACTTACGCCCTTTTTACAAGGAATGGAAAGGAGTTGTAATAAATGAACAATTTCACAATAAAAAGTATAAATATAGTTCACAATAGTAATATTAAAATAATAAATAAATGTATTCTAACGACAGACGTAACTTTTTAAATATAAAAATGAATTATATAGATGTATGTAGAGTATTTATTAATCATTAATGTCATGATCACAGTCTATTGTCGGTGTCGTCATGTCAATGTCAACTTTGGCGGTAAAATGTTCTAATTGACAATTTGCAATGTTGCCATACAGTAAACTACCTAAAAATATTTAGTTCCTACTGATAGTATTATAATAAAGTCATAACTTTATTACAATTGCGTACCTAATGTACCCTTTTAACATGAAATGAAAAAAAAAAGATATAATTTTTGCATATTTTCACTTGACTTACGCCGGTTTTTTTGCATTTTATGTGTTACACGGATGGATAAGTGTTTTTTCGACATTTTTGGATAAATAACTCAATTTAGCAAAAATTGTGACTTACGCCCCTTTAACATGGAGCGATTCAATTACTCCATTGCTTTGACCAAAAAGTGGTGCTGGAAGAAAACGGATCTCCAACTCCAAACATACATGGGTGGACATTTTTTTTTCTTCCATCTAACGACCTTTCCAACTTCGAATTCGGATAGATAAGTGGGTAAAGGTAGACAGTTAAAGATCATCGAGGAACTGTTTCAGCTAATCTCAATACATTCCCAATCATGTTGAAGAATCTATATAATTAGGTCAATTTAATTGTAAAAACTAGCAATACTTGGTACTAAAGTTAGCTAGCAGATCAGATAAATGCTATAAACATGCAAGGTACTCTCTCCATGCCAACAAAAAATTAGGACATTAAAAGATAAATTGAAAAAAAAACAGTATGTAGTTAACATCCAAATGACATTTATTAACTTCACGTACTAGTATTCATGACTCTCGACTCCATCATCAGGCGATTAGTTAAAGTGACTTTTTGCTAATCGCCTGATGATGGAGTCGAGAGTCTCCGAATACTAGTATGCGAAGTTAATAAAAGTCATTTGGAAGTTAACTTCCAACAAGTACCTTCGGTCAAAAACATAGAAATTTTAGAAGATAAGTGGCAAGTCTCATTGCTGAATTTAAGATGTAAAGTACCTTTATTAATTATTTAAATAATCACCAATTATTACCTTGATTAATTATTTTGTTCTCAAATATTTACAACATTTTAACATTTACTTATTTTGTTTTATACACTTTGGTGCGCTCTACATTATTATTAATCAGTTCATACATATATAATAACTGAATGATTGGATGTTTCATGCTTACACATAAGAGTATTAATTACATTTCTGTTATGCTTTGTACATCAGAAATTTCATCTAAAATACACGTGAGCAATTGAGCATGTATCTGTGACCTGTGTTTGTTGCTATGGGTTTGGGAGATTTATTTTACAGAAAGTGCTCTACCACAGTGGCAGTGCAGTGGATGTTATAAAGCATCCGGTGTAGGTACTTGGTACTACAGTTAACTGTATATTGACATACTCGTAATTATATCAATAGAAACAACACTCACAAACTCGGTGTTTGAAACTAGAATATCGACTGTGCTCGAAAAAGGCATCAAACCACATTGGTAAAATTTTATAGGAGAAGCAAGAAAACTGTAAGATAAAGAAAATGTCAAATTACTGTCATTATTATATTACCATCTTTTTGTTATGTAGTTTTTTTTTATTATGTAATAAAAATTTAAGAGAAAATATTCAGGATTTATCAAGTTATTAGCGAAAATATAAAAAATATGTTGATTAAATCCTTTGTCCTGGCAAACTTTACCAACATGTAAAATAGTATGTTTGTCGCATGTTTGGGGTTAAGTGGTTTGATGCCTTTTACCTCGCCGTAAAATTATGTCTGGATGATTTTTTTCGGAATTAATAATGAAACTCATGCTGTTTGAGTCCTTTATCCTATAAGATATTTGTAATTAATTCCTAGCAAAAAAAAATATTTTGGTTTTTCTATGAAAATTAGACGTTTGGGGATTGAATACTTTTACCAGAATGTGTACAAGACACAAATGATTGACTTGAAAAACATAAAACGACTTTTGTCAAAATTGTGGTTTGATGCCTTTGTCCTGACCGCAGTCATGTACCTATTCAATACAATGCTAGAAAACCGAAGCTTCATCCCATGACGATTATACCCATCATAGAATAGGCATAAATGTTTTTATAAACTTATTCACAAATATGACAACGCAAATAAAATGTATAATAAATAATAAAACAATAAGAAAATACCGATATGTAAAACAATTGAACTTATTTCAAATAAAACATTTGGAAATAAATAATACGTCAAAATTTTTTTTTTGCAATCAACCCGTTATCGAGTGATTTGAGAAAGTAAATGTGTCAAAAGTTACTCTAGCAGAAAATTACTTATTTCAACTTATGGAATCAATTTATTTAAATTATTTCAGCATATATAAATTAACAGGCAAACTGGTGCGAGAGAGTAAAGTATGCAATATAATAAATGTACCTAACAATAACAGGTTTTCCAACATGTACTTAGTACTATCAAGGAAAGTAAAAGAAATGTAGGTATTTAAAATATCCGGAATGTACTATGTGTATTGTATAGTGTTATCGTAATAAGCAATGTGAATAATTCTGAATGTTTCAAATACCCTTTTCCATCCAAACTAGGTACTTATTTTCGTTACATTATACAAGTAGATACGTTAAATAGATACGTAAACCGGGTTAGTTGGAAGACATCGCATTTTAGCGATAAACTCGCCCTCTGTACATTGAATTGTAAAACTGATATTTTTATGTTAATTTGTATTATTGTAAACAATGTATTTCTATGTTAATTTGTATTATTGTAAACAATGTACAGTGAAGAAAAATAAATAAATAAATAAAATAAATAATTATTATTAAAAAAAAAATGCATATAAAACATAATTGTCCAATTCCTTTTTCCCGAACGGCTTTATTTTAGTATACTTAGTACAAAAAACACGTTTGTCCAATTCCACTGCCCCGTATGGTTATGATTTAGTATAGCACAAAAAACATGTTTGTCTAACTCGCTTTAAGGCATTCGTGGATGTGTGGGTCTCAAGATGGGATCTGCTACGTCAGCCGGGTCCCCCGCCCACTGACGTGGTAGGATCGGAGATGCCAACACTAGCATAGTGGTATTAGACTAGAGAGAGTTGAAATATAAATAAATTGTCACCTAAACGGATAAATAGGAGTCCTTGGACTCCTGAAATATCCGAGAAATAAATTTATTTCAACAATTGTCCAACTCCAATGCCCCGTGTGGCTATGATTTAGTATAGTACAAAAAACATGTTTGCCCAATTCCACTGCCTCGTATGGCTATGATTTATTATAGTGCACAAAACAAGATTGTAATCTCAATGTGAAGTTGATTGTTACAATAGTATTTATAGCCACTATAAAAACATGTCAATTAAAATGTATTGCATAATATATTTTGTGAGTCACAATACAGTAATACACTTTATGAGAGAAAATTCCAACAACGTTATGAAATGGCACAACATTACGTGATTAATAAAAAAGGACAAAACTTATCTAATAAATAGTTGAGTTTGTTTGTAAGTAATGTTATCCTAGTTTCTTCTGTGTACACCTTCATTAGGCGAAAAAATGAAAAGAAATATCCAAGTGTTACCATTTGTGCGTACTTTTTGATAGTAAAATCATTCCTATATGGACAAACGTAAGGCCATAAACTGTTGCATATTCCTATGTAGAATTAAAGAGACCAGCAGAAAATACGGAGGAATGGAGAAGCAAGTTTCCCCTTTCACGACACAAGCTTTTAGTAGCTTACTGTGAAAGGTGTATAAGGTTGTATTTGGGTTTATAACAAACTAAGCCCAGATATATCTTTTTAAAAAAAAAAGAAAAAAAAAAAAAAAAAGTCTGAACTCGTTGTAGACCAATCCAATGGATTTTAACTCACTATAATTTATATAAAAATCATTCATTTCAAGAAGACGATTTGCACATTAATTACATACAGTAAACCCGCTGACCCCTAGACAAAACCGTACTTGGCGATCGACTACAAACGAATTTTCTACAATAACCGCAACAATAACGCATAATTACACGGTATATGTATGTAGACTGTCGAAAAGTTTGCCAGTAATCGATCGCTAAGTACGGTTTGTCTACGGCCCCTGGTAACACCAGTTTGGGTTAGTTGGAAGAGATCGCGCCTTTGTGATAAACTCGCCCTTTGTATATTGATTGTATTTAATTTTAATGTGTACCTTCTATGTAATTGTATGCAATCAATGTACAGTAAAGAATGAATAAGTATGTATGTAAAACACCACTCCTGGGAGAAGGTGTGATGATATGAATGGGAACACTTTACATTCTCTATGAGTTATTAAAAAATGCTGTTTTTGTTTGAATTATTTTCGTAATTTCTTATCTAAGTAGATATAATATATACATAGAGTTACGATGCCTGCTTCTGTCATATTATTTTATCTTGTCAGTTGATGATTATTTTCCAAGCAAAGTTATGTATAAAACTATTATAGAATTTGAATATTAGTAATTCCTACAATACAGTAAAGTAACACATACCTAGCAAATGGGACACGATCTCCAAATGGTCGCCAGCTGAAAAAGAAACAGAAAATTTATTAACAACCAGCTTTTTTTACCCAACATCGCTCGGGGTTATATGAAAAGATGGATAAAGGAAAATAAAATGTGCAAAACCATGAGATAAAAGGATCAAATCTTCATGAACAAAATCTGTAAATGTTTGCAAGGAATAAAAGTACTAAAATCCTCTTTCCATTATAATAATTTAAAATTTGACCACTCACATGCCGTTATTTTTTATGGACAAAAGTTAGGTACCTACCTGTCTACGCAGAAAAATGTCGAAAAAACATTTTTCCATTATAAAAACTTGAAATTCTTTAAAAAAGTAAAAAAAAGTGTTTTCTAGGTAGGTACTCCCTCCTTGTGTTCCTACAAACTTTGAGATCACGCATGCGCACCCGCATTGTCATTTGTTTGTCAAATATTGTGTTTGAGAATTACAAGGTCCCTATCGAAACATTGGTCGCGCGTGGAATAAAATATGTATGGTATTTGTAAAGTTTCTGGTTTCAAGCATTTGTAATAAAATTTATCAATTTACAAAATTGTTAACACTGGTTTTTAGGGACGAAACATACCTAACAATAATAAACTTTATGATACAAAATATTAAAACAAAACTAATAAGCAGTGATACAACATGGTTTATAAAAAATAATTTTATACACAGGCCGAGTTCATTACTTTTTCTAACCAAATTTACTTTTTATTGATATAAACAAAAACCAAACTATATTTTTTATTGATCTATGTACTAACCTATATATCTATACCATCACGGCATGTCCAGTGGAGCAACCAATAAGCCTGCTGAATATAATGGACATGTAAGTGATATTTTTCGTGCCTTTAAAAATAAGACATTCGGGATGAGTGGCATACCTTATCGTTGAATTTTAGATGATAAAAAACTAAACATTTATTTAAATTCTGAAATATGTTTCACATTATCCGTAATAATGTATGAAAATAAGAATGATAAATTTTTACCTACATTACATACGAACATCTCCAAATATTTATTGCATTTCGAAATGTGGTTGTTGTGTTAATAAAGTAGTTAATACATAAATTGGCCCTTTCTATATTTTATTAACGGTACAAAGAACATCGATTTACTGAAATATGAAGGATTAGTAACAATAAAGTAGTGTGGTGTCCGGATATAGGTTCATACAACTGGCAAATGTTCGAATATAGGTTCATATAAGGTTTTAAATGTCCAATCTAGGTTCGTGTAACAGACCTAGATGTTCAAATACAGGTTAATATAACTTGTAGATGTTTGAATATAGGTTAATGTATGGAAACTTTTAAGAAAAGCGAAGATCGGTACTAGTCTACTTGAAACAATCATTTCCAAAGAAGGGATAGCTGAAAATAAATGAGTGTTTAAAAACACTTGGTATATTTTCGTACTCAACAATTAAATTTTCTTGAAACTTTATTATCTCTTTTAGAAATTAAACGTTTCATTATTATAATGGTTCCATAACTTTTTTTAATTATGTTTTTTGTTGCAATGAGATACAAACTTAATTATTTATGACACCCAACACCCCATATTTTATGTTTTTGTATTTTTTTATTTCTAATATTTCCTGTATGACAACTAATGGGAATGCAAAAGGAAATGAAAATAGCAAATTGATGATTGTGTATGAGTTAGGCGCAAGGTTGAAGTAGCATCAGTTAATGATGCACTCTGACCTGATGGAGTTGCAAGCGGATAGAGGCAGGAAGATAATGAACCTACCCCATCTCCTCCCCCACTTACACTTCAAGTAGAACAGAATACATATCTCGTGATATATCTATAATGAGCATAGCAGGAAATCATTCTCTACTAGGCAGTATACACATCCATTGGTTGGAATAAAACTAAACTATATTTGTTTTTAGCCAAATAGACAAGTGTATCTTCGTTATGTATTTTCTTATGCAAAGTTGAAACTGAATTATTTTTATCAGCCTCATCACCTCTGTCAGTTCTTTAATTCGGAGGATCTTAACCATCATGCCTCATTTTATTGACCATCTGTCTCCATCTCGAGCGATCCGCAACCACGCGCAGAGCTTTCTGCAGAGAATTCTATGAATGTGGCCTCTTCCACCGCCTCAGTTATTATCAATCTTCCCAGTCAAACTCCAACCTTGCAACGTGTCCAGAATATCGTACGACTTTTAAATGAATTACTTATTTGTGTTTATTCCATAATAATGCACTGGATAAATGTATACAACTGTATAGGTATCTATCCTAACTTCATATTTTACCTTTATAAATAGACAGGCCTAGGCGGCCTGACATCACAATCATATTGCTTGTGATGGTATCTGAGGTATACTTGGGCTTACTTCAAAACCAGATTCTTTTTCTAATGATAAAATTGAATTACAAATTTTATTCTATTCTACTTTTTAAATGTCATCCACTCTTTTACGAACGATCAAAGCTATCTACAAATTTAACAATATAGAAACTTGTGAAAAATATTACAATGTACAAGTACTTATAAGTCACATCGGATTTTGGTGATCAACATTATTGTGTTGACGATGGATTAGATAAATGTATGTTTTACAAGTATTTTAACAACAATATGATGTAATACATGAAAACCCTTTTTACATATACCTAAATACTTGTGGTTAAGCTGACAGGTATCTAAGTACCTAATTATAGGAAAAAATTAAATCCATAAAAACATTTATTGCAAAAATTATAAATGAAGATATCAAATGTACTATTTAAAATGTTTATTTTCACATATGATTTTTGATAGATGGTTTTCTTATATCTAGTAATAGTGAGAATACAGGAATTCAAGCATTAACAATGCCTACCTTATTAGATATATATTTATTAATTTCCATTGTTTTCAGAGCATTTTTTTTTTTTATTTATTTATTCTTTTTGTCACATCATCATTACATAACAGTGTTAACAAAATAATATAAAATTTTAAAAACTAGGACGATGTGCATTTTTAATTACATAGATATAAATTATAGTTTATAAAATATAAATTATAGATATAAATTTAAATAGATATAAAATTTAGTTTACAAAAATAAAGTGTCTATAATATTACATTTTAAATTTTATATTTAAATTCATTTTCACAAACGTTAATGCAACACCTTTAAATTTAATTACTTCCAAATTAGTTAACTTAGATATAGGCTTCACATGTGTAGTACAATAATGAAAAATTGTTCGTTAAGGGGCCCCGATAGCGCCAGCGTCAATTTCAACGTTTTTTCGATGTTTTTCAGCTACTAAAATACGTATACCTTTCATGGTGCGTTCATAAAAAAAATATATAATATAGTTCAATATTTTATCTACCTTTTCATTGCGGAGACGTTTTGATAAGTTATACCAGTTTTTCAGAAAAAAATATAGAAAATAAGCTTAACTAATATTTATACGCATCAGATCTCAAGTTCTCTTTGTCGCAGAGATTCATTTTTTTCTTTGAGTAATTCGGTATACAAATATCTCAAATATCATTGTTAACCTAACTTTAGTTTATGTAATTTTCTTCTTCAAATATCTAAAAACTTGTATGTATAAAAATCTCGTTTTTCGCCCACCGGACTTTCAATAGAATTCAAATACAAATTAGCCCTGCCCTAGGGGTGTGTCTATAAATGTTAGTACTGAGTTGAATGTCGAGAGGGGTGGACGTATCGCATATTTTTATGTATAAATTATTGAATAAGAATTACATTGTTAAGAAGAATCTTATGAGATGATAGTCAGCTGTTTTGTAAACGGTACTAAATAATATTTTTAAGTCGTCATTTGTATTCTTAGCATTAACTATCACATTAATTCCTGTGAAATGATCTTTCATAATTATATCGAAATGCATACATAAATGCACATTTTTTTGTGCATATAATTCGCAACCAAATTATATCATTACATTAGGTGTACGTACTGTATCTGACGTACCTATAAGTCTTATGAGTCATAAATCAATAAATCTCCTTCTAGTCGAGAAATGAATTAACTAAATGGAATAAACATACAATTTATCCTCTTCGTGCCATTTATAAATACTATACTATACCATCACAGTATATCCCACAAGTGGGGTAGCCAGCAGACCAGCTGCATGTAATAAACATGCAAGCTGTCCTCTCCGTGCCGATAGACAACCGAGCCATTCAATATGAGTGTCTAATCTCATCGCAGAATTTAAGATGTAAAATGTCTTATTTTTTTCGAACACCTGCCTTTTACACATTTATAAATGCCTTATACGTAATGTTTACTACACTCTCATAAGTAGGAATGTTTAACGAATACCTGCTTTATACAAATCACTCGAAAATTACACTACAGCACTACACAGATCAAGATATAGACCCCTTCATGACTTTTTTTTATCTCTTTTCGAACTCAAACAACACGAGCTCACTTATATTCCATAGTAGAAGGAATTGTGCAAAGAAGTGTGCAAGAATAGGTTGGTCTGGTGTTCCATCCTTTCTGCTATACTATACCCTCACGCCGTGTCCCAAGTGGGGTAGGCAGAGAGAACGGAACGCCGAACAGATCTATCTTTACACACTTCCTTCGCTTCCTCCACATTCATACAGTTTCTCATACACGCACATACACGCACGCACGCATGTTTCTGCTCTTTCTAACAATCGAATTTATTTTCTAAGAAAAATGTACGTAAAAAAATTGCCAAACAACTTGAACCAATGTAGGACTATCTCAACGGTTACGGTTTTTCTAAGTTTTTTTTTGAAAAGTACAAAGAATACTTTACAATGTATCCCTAAAGATATCTACAAATATAGGCAAAAACGTTAAGATTGGTAAAATCTAAATTAATAGAAATAATTGAGCTATTGCATTTAATTTTAAATTTATTAATTATATTTTTAAGTAGTTAAACGGGCAGTCACAATACAAAAAACACCAACATAATTTAAATAAAGTAATGAGAGAACTAGCAAAGTAATATATTACGTGTAAGAAATAAGTACGTATTTTATCTATTATTATTATTATCCTTAAAATGTCACCCTGCACTGCGATTATAACAGCTTTTGGCAAAGGCGATCTCAGCAGGAACCCAAAATAACAGCGAGACATATAAAAAACCTTGAAAGAGACACCATTAAAAAGAAACAATAGAATCAAATCTATATCGTATAAGTAAATTTGTTCTATAAAAAGAGACTTGGAAGGGGGAGTTGAATATAAATAATCAATTTGTTTTCATTTATGAACGTTATTCGATCAATAAATATAGTAGATACATAATTTATAGTTTTATTTTGGACATGTCACTCGAAATGCAAAGAGACGGCTCATCTCCCTCACAACGAGTACAATGATGACAGGACGACGAAGCCGCCCACAAAATTTAAATTTGTTACTTTATTCAAATTAAATTTTAATAATAAAGGCGACAACGTATTTTCTATATATTTAACGATGTATTTCTATAAAATATACCCCAGAGATAAAAAAAATGTTGTTGAAGCTCATGTTATTAGTATACATGCCTCCAAATTAAAATATTATTAAATATCGACACGACATACACATACGACACGACAACCAGTAAAAACCTAACCCTTTGAAATTCTCCTAAGGAACACGGGAATGTTACATAATATATACCTACCTATTCATTTGATACTCATGATTCACCAGTTTTCACCAATTCTCTAATCGTTTAATATTATAGTCAAAGAAACGGTGTACTTTGAAAAACAGAGACAAAAATATTGTTACACGAAAAGAAATTACGTACCAGTAAGTAAGTAAAAATAAATTGAAACTCATGTTTGCGCGTTAAGGTTGTGAAAATTTATTTTTATATAAAATTTAAAATGTATACAAAAAACTTAATTTTCTTCGTGCTACTGTACTTCTTCAATTGATGAAAAATCAATGTTGATAATTAAGCCTTATCACTTGTTCTGTAGACAAACTAGAAAAAAATATAAGCTTTTACAATACGATAAATTCAGTTAACTAATAATATATCAATTCCCCAGAGACAATGTTTTATATATTGGGATCATATTTATTTGTTTCAAGTTTGCGAAACGTAAAGAATAATATTTCAAATGGAATATAATATATTCTACCAACGAAAAATATATTTAATGTAAATAAAATAATCCGCAAACTCCTTATCACAATATACGTTTGTTTCAGGGCCGCTGTCACATCAGAAGAATTCCCTCTTGGGATAAGCTGGAGACGATATTGTCATGGAATTGAAGACGTAGGGTTCACGTGACATACAACATACATTTATAATATACTTGTCTTTGACAAACACTTTTACGATATCCTCTCGGGCAGTACCAAAACGATAATTCTGACAGACATACCCTTTGTACACTTTTTACGGTCCTAAATTAAATTTACAGTTTTTCCTGATGATCAACCGAGAAGAAATTGTATAAAAAATTATCACAAATTCAAACTCAAATATATTTATTATTGATAAATATACAATTGATAACAACAATCATTTACTTATAATTATACCTACAGTAAGCAAAACATAGCAAATTTTATAATATTTAATCAACATTGCTTACGTCCACTTTTATAAATATTTTACTTATTTATTTTATTCCTTACTGAACACTGTAGGTACTTTACATTATGCACCGCTTGTACACTCTAAGTATGTTCCTAAAATACTTTCAATTGATTAAAAGTGGTCTATTAATGAAAAAAAAACTACATTATCGTGCACAATTTATACATTATATATTATTATATTATGAGAAAATTTCAACTTTCCACACAGTAATCCAGTATATGTAAATATACAATACCTACAATATTACAAGTGGCGTAGCCAGCAGACTAACTGTAAGTAATAAACATGCGAATTGTCATCTCCGTGACAGTTAAAAATTAAAAATTCCGGATGGCTGGCTGCATTGTAGATTTAAATTGCCTTATATGTAACTAAACTACAACTAAAATTTTTACACTAATTCAAATGTTACCCAAAGCAATAAATTCTTAAAATAAATTTGTTCGGGTTGAGTGTAGTTACAATACTTATAATAATAATAATAATAAAGACAATTTATATTTGGCGCCGTTTAATGATCCGTGACCATCTCAAGGGCGCCATGACTTTTCTTGAAAAGCAGTGTTTTCAGCTTACTCCTGAACGTTATACATAATATTTTGCTTTATAATAATAAATTTTATTTTGATACACAAATGATACTCAACATGCATCAATTTACCATCTTAAAAATGTATGAAATGAGCAAAAAAGATTTTAGTACAGTATCTAACACGAGGCCTGTTGTATCAACACAAATCCCTTTTCAATGTTACGCTCAGCTGCCACACTAAATAAAAACCTAGAAAATGTTACATATTATGTCTTATCCTAAACAAATAGTCCCTATGCGAATGCTTTCGTTTAAGTATATCAAATGTTATGATATGTAGATAGGTACTTTATTTTGTTCTTTTAACGTTGTATGAATGTGAAAATGTGCCAAAAATACTTAAAAATTGGTTTTGTTGATGTTAGATATTACCCGTAATCTGGCAACGTGAACATATGTACGTTTCAAATTTTATTCTATTTCATTTCCTTTTACATGAATATTTGTTATACGAGTACCTGGTCTTCATACTCGCATATCTATAAAATTTACAAGTTTAAAAGAAGAAAACTACAAAAAGGTTTATATTGATGTTTACATACCTACTTATTTAAAATGTTTTAGTCATCGCTAAGAAAATATCTTGAATGTGTACATTGTTTTGAAGCCAAGTACGAATACGCTTACCAAAATGGTAAAACAGACACGTTTTACAAACAAAGTTTTATGCTTTCAGCCCCCGTAAAGAATTACCCTTATTTAGGGATTATTTATCTTACAACACAAAACAATTTATGACTATTTATTTACCTTTTATTTTCTTGCGGTGTACCTACACATTGTATTTACTAAGCTTTTTGAATGGAGGAGAAAAATTGTTTTTGAATTTTTATCTTAAGTGATAATATTATTCTAAGACATTCGTAACGAAATAGTATTTTTCTAACAATATTCAAAAATTCTGTGAAAATATTAATGAATTTCCTTCTTGATATTCAACTTTTTATATGACAACTTTGAAGCCTTAGGGAGGTTTTCTGCCCCCACAACCTCCCACCGCCTGAAGACGTCAATGAATATGTCAATTTTAATTTCAGCTATTATACGTCAACCAGTTCATATAATGTTTTTTCTGGAATAAATTACTAATGATATTTGCGAAGAAACAACTTTATTAAACACTATATTTCAACTAAACAAATTAAATATTCAGTGTTATATCAATAAATTAAACACAAATCACTTGTACCGGGTGGAATGCCTTAAATGAATAAATCAAAATTAATAAATTAAATGTGAAAATTGCATTACGATACCAGACTGTGGAGTGGTGTATTTTGGATTAGGTACACAGCTCTGCGAGGATATTCTCTAAGATGAGGGGCAGCAGCTTAGATTTTTTTTCGCTACAATCTGAGCTGGGGCAGTTGCCCTCACCCCCTTTTACCACCACCATCCCTAAGATACGCTCTTGCAGCTTCAGTAATATTCCATAACAATGACTTTGTAAAATTTTATCTTCAGCACTCATATGAATGTTCATGGTGGAGGAAATGTTAACAGTACGGTGTGCTACAGTGTTACAGTATTATTATTCATATTTACATTTAAAAATTTCTAAGTAGAATGCAGAAAAAGAAGCTGGTAAGTGTGGAGTTATATGAAATAGCCTGTTCCGGGCTGTGTATGGCCGTGGTCCTGGTGGGCAAAAAGTCTCCCAACGTTTCGCCTATAACTGTAGTGGGCCTCTTCAAGAGAAGGTGGGGGTTTCTACTCGTATATATATATAAGTATTTGGGTTATTGGTTAAGCGCTGTTAACTCTTTAAATAACCTCAAGGGCATTAAATTATATATCTGTTACCTGAAACTTCTAGCAACTGGGTGTGATTTTAGCTCCCTTGGTATATTTACTTTATTGGCACGCATTGTTTGGTAAATTCAACAAAATATGCTGTAAAGAATAAAATATGCAATTAAATAATAATATATATAAGTCAACTTCTCATATAATTCCGTCGCAGACTATAGGTTAAAACTTTTCTGTTTACATACTTATTGTACTACAATGTACTAGAACATCCGATTAATCAGTGTTTATTACTGTAGGCAAACTTTCCTTAGTTTCTTATTACTATCTCGTCAGTCCACTCACATCAGCTGTGTTTTATCCTTGGCAAAGGCAAAAGTTTTATCTCTGTTATAATAATATTTTGACCAAAGTACATAACTTCTAAGACTTTCTTCTCATTTGTAGAATAGAAAGTTAGAAAAAGCTTTACCGTGTTAAATGTAACATCAGTTTATTTCTTTTTAATACTTATATATTAGATGCACCATTGAAATCTTTGGCAAAGAATAGATCTTCCATTTTTTTTTTTTTTTTTTTTTTTTTTTTATCATCCGTAGGTCCGACCGGACACTTGGAATCGTCAGTCAAAATAACAATTAGTACATGCACATATCAAAAGCATAAAATTTTTCAGCAAGACGTCAGAGAACAATAATTGGTAAAATTTATTTCAAAATCAATGCTGATCAGAGTGTAAATGGCTCCGAACAGCATTTCGTCAATTTATCTAAATAAAACAAATAATATAACATTGGCAAAACAGTATGATGAATAGGTGGAATCGAATGCTGGGCTAAGTGTAAAAGTTTTAGGCCAGCATTCACGTCGATGATTTTTATATGAGATATAATATTATAAATACAGTGAAGCAACCGAGACAACCAGAGGAATCACCGCGAACAATATAAATGTGCGAATGTGCTCGCATTAAGATAACGATAATAAGCAGGTATATTACTATATTACAAAGATAATATAGATCCACGCTAAACAGGATCTCTAGCCCCGGTTAGCATTTCGTCAATAGTATAAAATTCTTTACCTACGAGATGCTTCTTCACCTCCCTTCGAAACACCGCAGGCTCCAGATGTTTCAAATCGTCAGGCAGAACGTTAAATAGGCGCACACTCAAACACACAAAACTTTTTGACATTTTAGCCAATCTGTGCTCTATGGGCCGAACGCGGCCACCTGCGCGAGTATTATAGTCGTGTGCATCTGAGTTTAGTGGGGTATTTGAAAGATTTGACTGTGCATAACATAGACACTCGTATATGAGCATACCAGGTAAGGTGATAATCCCCAGCCCTTTGAAAATGCTACGACAGGTCTCCCTGGGCTTCATGTTAAGCAACGTTCTGATTGCCCGCTTTTGGAGGATAAATATTCGTCTCCAATCGGCACCCGAACCCCAAAACATTACTCCGTAGCTCATAATGCTATGGAAGTATGCAAAATAAACTGTTTTTGCTGCTTCAAATCCGCAAGATTCTTTTATTTTCCTAATTGCGTAAATAGATGAACTTAACCTCTTACATAATTCCTCTATATGTGACGACCATTGCAATCGCCTATCGATCGTTACACCCAGAAACCTACATAGAACTACTACCTCCAGTCCCTTTTCAGAGAGCGCCGTAACAACCGTATCTGGATTCGCAGTTTGTCTCAAGGAGAAATGAATAGCATTCGTTTTGGTCACATTTAAAACTAAATTGTTGTCGCTGAACCACGCCTCCACATCATTCAATGTCTTTAAAATATTCTTAGTAGTTTCATCTTTATTGTTTTCATCTCTAATTAACAATGAAGTGTCATCAGCAAACATTACAATACGGTTATTTTCAGTTATGCAATTAGGCAAGTCATTTATATAAATAAGAAATAGTAGAGGGCCCAGGATTGATCCTTGTGGGACTCCACAATCCACCTTGGCCATGTCTGATCTACTGCTATTAATTTCAACAATTTGTTGTCTATGTTCTAGATAAGACTTAAAGAAATTACACTCTGTACTCTTAATTCCATAGTGCTCAAGCTTTTTTAACAGTATTTCGTGATCGACGCAGTCAAAAGCTTTGGATAAATCGCAAAAAATGCCATATGTATCACACCTTTGATCCAAAGATTCAAGTATATTTTTGGTTAGGGAAGCTATAGCAGTAGATGTATTTTTACCTTTTTGAAAACCAAATTGTTGTTGGTGAATAGTATTATTGCTAACGAGAAAGTGGGTGAGCTGTTCCGCGACAATTTTCTCAAAAAGTTTACTGATAACTGGCAATATTGAAATTGGTCTGTAGTTACCTAAGTCGTTTTTGTTTCCTTTTTTAAAAATAGGTATCACTCTAGCAATTTTTAATTTATTTGGAAAATTTCCTTGCTTCAGACATATGTTGAAGATATCTGCCAGATGTGGAGCCAACCTATCTATAATTTGCTTCAACAATCTGGCAGACAAGTACCACAGGTCATTTGAGTTTTTTGTTTTTATTTGTTTACAAGTCTTTCTAATTTCATTTGCTGATATTTGTCTAAATTTAAACTGTGGTATTTCTGTTCTGGAGCAACTCAAATGCCTCATAGAGTTCTCGACAGACGACGAAAGATTTTTTGTTAAAGAAGATGCTATATTTATGAAATAATCATTAAAATGATTGGCTAGTTCTAGATCTGTTATTTTTTTATCGTCAACAATAAATTCAATTTTATCATGTCGTGTGTCATTTGATCTACCTGTTTCGTCTTTAATAATATCCCATGTAGTTTTAACTGGGTTTTTGGATATCTTAATTTTGTTCTTTAAAAATATTTGTTTCGCTTCACTACAGACTTTTTTAAATAATGCACTGTATCTACTTACAAATTTTCGTGTTTCCTCTGAGTTGTCCTTCCTTCTCAATTCATACAATTTAAATAGTCTTTCTCTGGATATCCTGATACCACGCGTTGCCCAATTTTCAAAGGATTTTTTCTTATTTATTTATCTTAACTGGCAAATGGTTATCTAACTCTAGTGTCAAATTTCTAAAAAAATCATCATACAAAATGTTAGGATTTGTGTTCTCTGTGATCAGAACACCATTTAAATTTTTTTCCGTCGACTGAAGAAAGCTTTCGAGGTTACTGGAATCAAAACATCTTTTGTTTATGTAGTTACAACTGTTACTATGAGTATCGGGGCAAACGTCAATATTTAGTTTTATTATCTGTCCACAATGATCAGATCTTATAAAATTATACAACTGGGAAACGCGGGTCGTCAGGTCAGTAAAGATATTATCGATACAGGTAGCCGATCCGCCAGTTACTCTTGTAGCCTGAAAGATGCACTGTTTCAATAGAAAACTATTCATAATATCCATAAGTTTATCTTTTTCACTTGAGTTAGTATTAAAATCAACGTTGAAATCTCCAGAAATTACAATATATTTATTATTATTATACGAGATTTTATTAAGTGCACTTTCTAAGGTGGTCAAAAAATTCATAAAACAGCCACTAGGTGATCGATATATAGCTACTATTACGACGTTATTGGACTCTATACAGCTCAGCTCACAGTCCTTTTCAATCGATAATTTTACGATGTCATTTCTATTTTTATATTTATATTTTTGTGAGATTAAAATCATTGTTCCCCCCCTAATAGCATTTTTCCTACAAAAATAACTGGCGGTATTAAAGTTAGGTACATTAAGGTTTACAATTTCATCTTCGTTTAACCAAGTTTCACTTAAACACAACACATCTATATCGTTCAATATCGGATCAGTACACAGTTCATGTTTCTTAGAACGTAGTCCTTGGGCGTTTTGGTGTCCAACTGTCAATATTTTTTCTTGAGGTACGCCTATGTGCTGCAACTGGGCCTTTCGAGAGGATCCTGGTCCATATCTAAAAAAGCACCATCTGTATCAGGAATCTCCCCCGGTCTTTGACTGTCATTGCTCCTGACAGACACCCTTATCAGTGCACTTTTCTGTGCTGGAAAATTTAAATTATTTATAATGTTTTGTGCGAGTGTAATTGTATTCGTAAAACATTATTATAAGGCATTCGAGTCCGATGCTGTGGAACACAATTCCTTATGATTTGCAAACTCTGGAGTGTGTGGAAGTGTTCAAGGCAAGTTTAAAAACCCTAGTGTTCCGGAAGTGTTAATTCTTGAATGGGTCCTTGCTGTGGTTTTTCCACAAAACAGCGCATCTTAAAAAAATGTCTATATTCTATCTCTATACCATCACGGCATATCCCACAAGTGGGGTAGCCAGCAGACCAGCTGCATATAAAATATGCAAGCTGTCTTCTCCGTGCCAATATAAAATCAAGACATTCAGGATGGGTGGCAAACCTCATCGCTGAATTTAAGATGTAAAATGTCTTATTTTTTCGAACTACGTCTATATTCGATATTTTAATTCAGTTATAAAGTTCGTTGAACAATTTGCTTGTTTATTATATATGATTAGACTACTGAATGCACCAATTGTAATGGATGATGTGATATTGTACATAGTAATTTGAGACATCAAAGTAATGACACAAACAAATCAATTTATAACAACAATCTCGGCTGTGTTCCGTTTGAACAAAAGGCAATTTTATGGGAAACTTGTAATAAAATATTTTGGTTGTCACGATACAGACAAGAGTTGAACATATATATAGAGTAGGTATGTGATGATCGGATGTCACATACATATGTGTCATTTAATTCCAGAAAAAAACCAAATGATATAAATTATAGAAATTATTATGGGTACTCTCAGTATAAATATACTAGATAGTTGTACAATTCTCTAAGTTTTCATAAATCAGATTTAATATCATTAAAAATACATTAAACAATAATTGTTAAAGTTTTGTATACCTATTGTTGAATCAGAGTATCTTATATTTACGAAAGGTGCCTACATGCATATCTTCTTCAATATAAATACTTATGATAAATTACTTGAGCGCTTTAACGCTTGTTGCCTTAAAGTTTATTTATTCAATTAAATTTCCTTCCATTTTCCTGATACAAAATACCAACATTTGTTTTTAAACAATTACATTAAAAAAATGGAAAATAATAAAATTACGCGCAGCCCAATCACAAGCCAATCATTTCTAGTCGCGCACCCTCTAATGTGGTGTTCACATTTGGCGAATATCGCCAGGACTCCAAAATATCGTCAGCCATTTGAACCATGTGAACAAAATGACAGCTTGTCTGAAACGGTAAAAACCAGGAGAAACGATATCGTCTCAAGTTGACCACCTTCCAACTTTTAAAGCTGGTTGAACGATGCGCACATGCGTAGATACGCGTGGCATCCGTATCTATGGTAAAAACTTTATAACCAATATTTTTTATAATGTTTCCCGCTTCGTGACAGTTGTTTTCTTTGTTGTTGGTTTGTGTAAAAGGCGCCTTTTAACCTCTACTTAAACATTTTCAACTTATTATACACACTTCACGATCTCCATCTCGACGTCCGCCATTTTGAAAACAATGTCAAAATCAAAGCGTATCAGACAGATCGTTTCTATATCGGTTGGACTGTGTGAACAGGTGTGACGATCAATGGGTGTCCGGCGAATTTTGTTTTTTTTTTGCCTGGCGATATAATATATATTATTTAAAATTCGCCCATCGATATTCGCCTGATGTGAACATTCCATAAGTGGATGAATTCGATGTGTCGATCGAACTAATGTTTTTGTCTCGCTCAAGTACCTCATTGCATGGCACGTAATTAGTGTTCGATAACGTTTACTGATACAATATTTTAGCTAGAAGTACATGCCATATAATGGGAATAAGGGAAGAATTATTAATCCCGGCTTTTTGCAATGTTCCGCAGATCATAGCGAATTGCATGGACCGACCAATGTCCGATCACTTGTGTGCGAGATGGGTGATCATTAACCATATAGTAATATGGAGTTGATTTTTTTGTTTTGTTTTTAAGTTTGAGGTATTTGTGATTGCATTTTGTCCTCCTGAGAGGAGTATCGAAGATGTAAATTTAGTATAAAAGATTCCTACGAGGCGGTATTAGCCAGCCAGCCCTTCAGATTGCCCGTTATGACCAGCCCGTGAGAACACAAGTTTTGCTTAGAAGAGCGGGTAAATAGAAGTCCCCCGACTTCTGAGATATCCGGGTATGGAAGGAAGTCTTCAATGTTTTATTATTTTTACAGAATTTTTGAAGTGAAATGTAGTAGCTCCTTTTAATTGTCAAGAGTGGACATACCCGGTATGAAAACCTTAACACGCCACTGGTAGATAGATATGCTCCTAATAAAAATTTAAATATAGAATAGTTTTATTTGTACTAAGGAATAGTCCTAAGTACAAATAAAACTATTCTATATTTAAATTTTTATTCAAAATTGATGGCATATACCTACTACCGTTAAAAAAAGATGTTACTTATACCTATGTATGTATAGAATAGGCATTCTGATTATCATCTTGTCATTTTCCTAAATGAGGTCTTCTTGACTAAAGCCTTCCCTCATCAATGAGCATATTGCGCCTTATTCACACTATTTCCTTCAGGCCGATATCACCTTTGTGGCAGGGTTTTTTTTTAATAATTAAATCGTCCTTTTCATTCTATGTTTTAAATAAATAAATCGTTTAAGATGGACAATATTTTATGAAACCTTTCTCTAATGGGTCAAAAAATTAGAGAAATTATGCAGGTCTATTTTATTTCAGGACCTTCACAGATAAGTCAAAATAAAACAGGGATAAATAGTCAAAATAAAAAATAAATAGTCAATATGGCCAATTCTGAATCATAAAATAGTTTAATTGCACTAAGTGTGAGGAGATAGTTGAGTCATGATAGTTAGTTCTAATTCGTATTCACAGTTTTCCGTACTAAAACTAATTTAGTTAGACACCTTAGTAGAACTATAAATTACGTCGCTCTATGGATTTCGTATTCAGAATGAAATTTTAATTGAGAACCGACGACTAAAATTAGTCGGATTTGGCAGAATTTTATTCGCGACTAATGTATATATTAACGAATTAAGCTCCCTGTTTTAGAATAAATTAATAAATAGTCGGAATTTCGATTTACACTGCCCGACTTTTGCCAAGTTTAATTAACAGCTTATAATTACTGCGATATTTGCAGCCAGTTATGCCAGTACAAACAAAGGAATAATCGTATTTATATACCTACGTACTTCAAAGTAATTTAAAAAACAAATTCTTAGTTTTTCATTTCTTAATGATCCTCGTGAAATTATATAAAATAGGAAATTGAGCCAAGTTTCATAGATCTCCTTCTTAGTTCACCACTTATACTGATAACTACCTACGTACAGTACGTAGATACGTATATTGGAGTCATACTAATCTAGGGTTTACTTAATATATCATTCAATTTTAAAATTAATGAGATTTTTGTATTGTTTTATTTTAATGAGGGCATTTATTAAATTTTGAGTGATTTGAGTGAAAATTGATTTTCATAAATTTACTCGTTTAATTACTTGGAGTATATAGTATTTTTCGTGACGAACTGAAGAAACTATTTGAGTGGGAATGGCTGAATTCTTTTTTGTACTTCCATGAAGAATTTTAAAGGCAATTAATAAATATAATTTAAATATACACCTACAATAAAAATTCAGCATTACATATTTGCGATACTCGCTTCGCTTGCGCTTTAAACCTGATAAACTTACGTCATTTTATACATAAACAATTAAACACTGTTTTTCCCTATGAATATAACTAGACTCAAAGGCATTTCGGATGGACATCCATCATCAGTGAGTTTTTACTAGTAAGGTAGAAAAATTACAAATGTTTACAAAATATTTTTAATTAAAGAATTAGTTTATTATGTACTACAACCACTTTAATTTTTAAAAAAACACTACCGGTTTCAACGCTCAGATGTGTCATTGACGAGTGTTATACTAAAATAACACTCGTCAATGACGCATCTGAGCGTTGAAACCGGTAGTGTTTTTTTAAAAATTAAAGTGGTTGTAGTACATAATAAACTAATTCTTTAATTAAAAATGTTTCGTGATTACCACATAGTTAGTGCCAACAAAATCAAACAAATTGTTTACAAAATATTTGATGACAATATTTCGGAGTCTACTTTCACAACGTTGATCCAAATAAAATAAATCAATTTCATTCTGTTTTCCACGAAATACAAGATTAACTGAGGAATGAAAAAAAATACATTTTCAAATTGTGTTTATGCAGAGGTCTAGAACGAAATTTCACAACAAATCATTGGTACGTACCTACTATCAGATTAGGACCAGAGATCGTACATAGATTTATACCAATGAATCGTTTGTACGATCTCTGGTCCTAATCTGATAGTACCGTACCAATGATTCGTTTTGAGTATTTTTCTCAGTGAAGCTTACATAGCCAAATGTTTTTTGCGCAATGTTTAAATATTATATTTAAAAAAAAAAACTAAAAAGAGTATTTTGCTGATGAGTATCCTTACACTGAACACAGGTTTGTACCACAAAGGTAGAGTAGATTGGTAACGGAATTAGAACCTCGAACGACTTGTTTGTAGTTCTGATATTTTGCCGTCAAGACACCAACTATAAAAAATCCCCAATTATTACTACTTTTTAACTATTATTGACTTAACTGATTCAATCTAAATAATAGTTTTATAATAAATTAATAAATACTATACTTATAAAGAGGCGCTGTTTGAATACAAATATAAGGTAAAAATATTTCTCCAAATTATCATCAATATCATTGAGATTATGAACACGGGAAAAAAAGAAGTATTGTCCTTTATACTTATGTTTAGGGTAACCCAACATATCATATATGTATAGGTATAAATCGATGTTTTTTTGTAAATTCTTAAAATGCCTAAAGGCACGATAATCCTCCCGCGTCGACTCTGTTCATGGCGATATCAAAGTGTTACCAATACGCGATTGTAATAAAAGAACGGAAAATAATATAGCAAGAAGGTAAAATAACTACCACCCAAACCCAATGCAGGAATACCCCGACATAAGTGATCTCATAATTATATAAATACTTTCACCAACTCGTTTCACAACCGTGAAAATTTCGAACGTCCTGCTCTTCTTACACTTGTGTACAAATAACATAACATAACATGCATAGACAATTCACACAGATCGGGCTAGTCCTAAGCTAAGATAAGAATCTTGTATTATGGGTACTAACCCGAAACCCAGGACAATTTGAAAAAGGTCATCCTTCAATCTGCCCTGGCCGGGAATCGAACCCGGGACCTCGTGACTCAAAGGCAAGAGCGTTACCTCGGCGCCACACCGGCCGCAAGGGTGGTTGAAAATTTGATCGAATGTGTCAGTACAATTGAAAAATTAATTATTTATTATTTTACCTTATTTGTTATGTCCTTTATTATATTGGGTACATCTTATTTTCTGTTTTTACTTTTTGGTTTTGATTCTTTTTATTTTCGAAATTATTATTAAATATCTCGTTTTTGATAAAAATATACAATCGTTCTATAAGATTTTTGTGTCATATAGATAATATTTAACCCCTCAACCTTCATAAAAATTAGGAAATTTTCCTTTTTTTCTCTTTAATTTTACGCAACATCATATTATTTAATATGGTTTGTTTTAATTTTATTACTGCTGTCTGGCTGGCCACTCTACTTGTGGGATATGCCGTGATGGTAGCTAAAGTTGTAGTTACAGTTGTCAATTTGAAAAAAAAATGATTTAATGTCCCCAGTTATAACGAAATTGAGTGTAGATTTATTATGTATATTTGTATAGAAAAACATACTTCTTTAAAGCGAATCCTATTCACTTGGTATTGTATTTATGTATAGTCCCGTGAATGTCATAATTTCGTGGTTTTAGTGTACCTACGCTACACACAATATTCAGGCTTAACAAGAAAACGAAAACCTTATAATGAATGTGAAACCACCCAGCGTACGACAAAATTACCTA
>OX388308.1:13752575-14043192 GCA_947579605.1 Athripsodes cinereus | reverse complement strand
AATTCTTTATTAATTGTTTACATATTGCGAATAAATGCGGGTGAGATATTGCTATCGAATATCAGCAATACAATTTAATTGAATTGTTCATCCAGAATTTTATAGTATTCCGGTGCACAAAGTCTCAAAACAATTTTTTTAATCCTATCAGTTATGGCCGTGGGGTATTAAGGGGTAAAAATGACAATTTATTTTGATGCACCTACTTCTTACACGATACGAGATTTCAGAGGGTTGGAGCAGTGAACAAATAAGATTACATTCTTATTAATATATGACAAACAACATAAAAATCTACAGAAAAAACGAAACGGAAAGTTCTTTGACCGGATAACGAACATCCAGCGAGACCTCAAGCCAGATGACATTGGGACAATTTAGTTTTTTTAATACCAGTAAATATATAAATTCTCTGGAATTAATTATTTGTCTGCAATTATTTTAATCTGCCTTGTTATAAAACACTATTGTATTGCACAGAACTTATAAGGTTGTAAGCTGACTTTTGGAAGCATCCGCTCTCATTTTTAGAATATTGCAAAGAAACCGTTGATGATATTGATGCTTTATTATGTTATTTGATAATGATATTTGTGTTATTCAATACGAGAACTATCCGGCTGTATATTACATACTAAATCTATTTTCTGTTATGCAGCCGAATTGTAAAATAAGGTCGAACGTAAATAGTTCCCGGATGATGACGTCGGATCATTTGTTTATCCGGCGCCATTTTACGATTCTTTGATCGTCTCAAGGGCACTAGGGAAAAATGCAGCTTTCATCTTTCGTAAAGCTGGTGGTATTGGTTTGGCGCCCTGGATCGCCAACCAACCTATTCCACGTCACAGTACCTGCATCACTGAAGACTCTATCATGGAATTGTATGATTTGAAAAATTCTAGCGCTCATCGAGGAGCAGTATCCGGGACGAATATCCGTTTCATATTTATTCCAGAGCTAGAGCATTCTACACACAATATCCTGTCCACACAACGTAACTCGTTTAAGTTTTATTAACAGCAGAATATCCAATTATTCAGAACAATGAGGGAAATGAAACCATGTTCCTTTCTCATACAAGTCATTGGTACGCTACTACACACTTCTACAATATCATACAGTAGGTACCTACCTACAGCTAGCTATTGTGAAATATTCATAGCGTTCTAATTTAGCCTGAATAAAAGAAACCTCGTGAAATTTTAATCATTCAACAACATATTTTATATCCACCTCCAATTCCAAGACATTGATTGGAAATAATAAATTGTTATGTTACACAACCGTCATAACATGATACATAGGTACCTATAAATAAAAATATGGTGTACGTATCTAGATGTAATAATATGTGATGAATGGAAGTTATTCTTACTAAAATACTCTTATAACATAACTTAAGCACCCCGTAACATTTAGGTATAGGATGGTAAAATATTATGAAGATATTGTTTGTCCAGCATGAACAATTTTAAGGTGTTTCCTTTGTTCAAACTAACTACATAGTATCTACCCACCCACATACTGCTTACTGTTACTCAATAAACTCATTATTAATAATTCTACTATTAAAACACAATACAGCCATGATTTGAATTTAACATCTGTGTATTTATACTATCAAGGAATATCCACAAATTGAATAGCCACCAGGCCAACTACATGTAAACATAAACATAAACAGATATCCATTCGGTACCATACATCGCTTTGTCATTTTCTGTTTCTAGAAAATGACAAGTCGTTATAATCGGTGACACAATCTATTGGAGTGAAAAGATTTAAGTTGGACACGAAAATAGCTATGTAAGTAAATGTTAATAAAAATATTAAAACAGTGTGCATGAGTCATCGCTGGTTTGAAAATATGAAATGTTTTAGGCTATCATTTAAACGATCAGCATAATATTGAAGTTTTGTTCAGCAGAAAAATGTATTCTGTCGACAAATATATCATTTTGATATTATGCTACTTATGCCCAGCGAGAAAATTATATTTGTATTGCAAATAATATGACATTGTAAATCTCTAAATTTAATCGACCAGCAAAATTATTATTTGACCAGCATAATGATTATTTGTGCAGCAAAATAAATAAATGAGCAGCAAACTGTGAGCTAATTTTAATTAAACTTGTGAAAGCTAAATTTTTAATCTTGTTCAAATAATAAATCTTTGTATGTAGCATCTTTTTATGTGATTTTATATGTAGCATCTAGCAACGATTCTAGCGTTTTTCGACATTTCAGTTAGATATTTCTTTAATATAGCAAAGCGGAAACTGGCATTATTTTCGTAGTCATCACTAATTTGGTAAGAAATCACAAAAACTTCATGTGGATCCGAAGGTAAATCGGTGTGTGAAAAATATGTTTATCTAATATTTTCTGCCGGTCAAATAATAATTCTGCTGCTCAAATAACAATTCTGCTGGTCAATTAATTATTTTGTTGTGCGATTATTTATTAAGCTGTTAAAATTTGTTAATTTGCTGATACAACCAAGTTTGTTTGTAAAACTAGTGTTGCGATTATTTTTTATTTATTGCCGATGAAAACATTGTTTGCTGCGCAAATGATTTAAATGCTGATATTTTCTTGCCGAACGAATGGATTAATAGCCGATCATATAATTAGTTCCCAATGTTTTATCCTTGATATATTACGAATGCTTGTCAATTATATATTATAGGACACTCGAAAGCATTAAAAAAAGAATGGAAGATCTATGATTTGCCAGAAATTGCAAGAGATATAAAAAAAATTTATAAAATAACACAAGATATAAAATATAAATCGGGTAGGTGCATATGATTATATTTTTACATTCGCAATATACAAATGGAGATTAAAATGATGAAAAATAATGTATTGACTCCCATGAGTCTCCTATTCATACAGTGATTGTATGGCGTCAATAGAAAGCACATCCAATCCAATTGTTCATACAAATACGAATTCAATACATCACGATGTACCTACCTATTATAAACAAAGCTGGCCGTTAACGATTAACGAATGCATGAGTTGATTGACTTCCGTTAAAATTGTAATATATATTTTATGTGTGATAAACGTTTAAGATAGTATAAATTTTCAACTCTAACGTAAAAAATTATTAACTATAAATGCAAATTCATTTACTGTAACGTTAACTTCGGTAAAAAAAACAGCATTCTGTTAAATTAAGTCGTTACTTTTGGGGGGGGGGGGCTTTTCAGTGACTTTTTACAGAGCTGATATTCATCAATCACATAACATAACATGTATGAACATTTCACACAGATCGATTAAGTCCCGAACCAAGATACGAATCTTTTATTATGGGTACTAACACAATAATATATACAATGCATTAAACACATACACAAGTAACACTCAGACTTAGAACAGTTTGAAAATTTGTCATTCTTCATTTTGTCTTAGCCGGGAATCTTTACCGGGATCTCGTGAATTAAAGGCAAGAGTGTTTAATCCGCGCCCCACTGGCCGACAGATACTGGCTTTATAAATAAGTGCCCGATGTTTTCACTCTGTTTAAAGCTTCTGTAATTAACTGCAACGCTACATTTTCAACAAAAATATATCTATAAAGAGTATATTAAACTAATAATTAATAAAGAAACAAACATTAACGGATTACCGATTAACAGAGGTAAATTTTTGATAAATGGCGCCCTACTCTGATAATAATAAATAAAGGTTAGGATTGTATTGGATGATGATTATGATAGTATAAGTATTATGTTTTTGAATGTATTGGATATTTAATATATAAACCCAACTTCCGGAAACCACTTTAATTTCTATTGATCGATATTACATTTTGATTATAACATAACCGAAAGGAAATTGAAATGTTTTCTTCTCGTCCGCAACAGTATGTAATATCCTTCAGCTAATAGCAGTATGTCCTCCTATATCATATTACTTCTACTGATCAGTTTTTAATTAAATTTATTTATTTTTTAGAATTTATTTACTTAGTCCAACAGTTTCTGGAAAAAAAAACTCATAATGGTATCTCCATAACTTTTTCAATATAATCCCAAACTTTCTTATTTATTATTGGTGAGCGTTTTTATTTTATCGTTTTTTGTCCAAATTGTTGATTCTTTCGAACTTTTTGTGTGAAATGTGTCATGGTTTTTTTGTTGTTGAATCAACAAATTGTGGTGAAATGTGCATCTATAATTAAACAGAATATAGATATTGCGAAAAATGCTACTTTATTTGCACTTGGAAGATAACGCCTTTTTATGATAAACTCGTCCATTGTTCATGATTGTAAAATAAAATACCTAGTTTATACCATCCAAAGACTTTCTTTAATCAACTTTCACATACCAGTATTTCGAAAACAAATTTATTTCGCAATATCTGCGCATTATTCCACTTAAGTCAATAAACAATCTATAAATAATTACTTCGTAACATTTCATAGCTAACGAAGACAAATATTTTTCACGACTCCTCATGATTGACCGAGTTGTTTTTTCTAAAATAGTTCTAAATTCTCATTTTATAACAATGTTGATTTATAGCGTAAATAAAATACATCCACTAGATATGGCAAGAAAAAAAATAGTTTTCGTAATCAATTAAGTACAATTTTTTTTAATTATCTTCTATTAAACATAAACAACAAGTGCAATAAAATTTAATTTCAACATACATATTTTATGTTATAATTTTAAAATATAATTTTAACATATATGTAGTAATTCATGAAAATAGAAAGTTTCTACTTACTTGTACAAAATAATTTAAGTGTGTTTGGGTTTATTAAATACTAAGATTCGTCTTAAAAAGCTAAGATTAAAGTCTAAATGAGTCCTCAATGTATATAATATAGTATTTTTGGAGATCGCATTGCTAAAGATGAATATCTAACAGGTGTATTCTATTGTGAAGGTCCTTACAGAAACAATATGAAATTAAAAATAATGAATCCAGTGAGAAGTAAGTGGTCCCGCAAATCTGTCCATACATAAGGGTTTATACGAAATTATTCAAATTGGAAGATACTCTAATTGGGGAAGCCATGTCGTTACTGTTGAAGTTTTGAGAAAGGTTTTCAACGTAGATGTGTGTCGTTTTGTTTTATGAAAAAGAAATATAAGCAATTCACTGTGTCGGTGTTTAGGTAGTAGAATTCCATATCGAAATAAATAAAACAAGTGTTTTATTCTACTATTGATTTATTCGATGAGAGAGACGTCTTTCGTCTTATGAGGACATTGTCAATCTGATTTTAAGAATACAACAATATTCATATATATAAAAATATTTACAATAACAATGATAAGAGAATATAGTATAATATTACAATGTGGTATGTATCAGTAACTAATTCTAAGAAATTATTAATTACCATGCGAAAGGGATAACAATGTATATGTATTTGTATGACAAGGACAAGCAAAGTGTATTATATTAATCTGGTTAAACCTATATTGTTGTTGTTATGTTCTTACAAGGTGAATTTGTGAAAAGGGAAGTATATGATCAGAATGATATTGTAAAAAGGTAGGTAGAGAGTTTGTTTTTGATCTGAATTTATATAATGCAAAACTTGCATTATATAAATTCAGATCAAAAACAAACTCTCTACCTACCTTTTTACAATATCATTCTGATCATATACTTCCCTTTTCACAAATTCACCTTGTAAGAACATAACAACAACAATATAGGTTTAACCAGATTAATATAATACACTTTGCTTGTCCTTGTCATACAAATACATATACATTGTTATCCCTTTCGCATGGTAATTAATAATTTCTTAGAATTAGTTACTGATACATACCACATTGTAATATTATACTATATTCTCTTATCATTGTTATTGTAAATATTTTTATATATATGAATATTGTTGTATTCTTAAAATCAGATTGACAATGTCCTCATAAGACGAAAGACGTCTCTCTCATCGAATAAATCAATAGTAGAATAAAACACTTGTTTTATTTATTTCGTTAAATATAAGCAAGTATATTGGATAAAAATACTTATAGTTTAACCAAAAATGCTGGGTACAAGTTTTTATTATTTAAGCAAGAATGCTGGATACGAATTCTTATGATTTAAGCAAATATGCTGGATACAAGTTCTTATGATTTAAACAAATATGCTGGATACAAGTTTTTATAATTAAATCTAAAATGTTGGAGACAATCGCTTATATTTTGATTTTAATTTCAAAAAAGTTTTGCTTTTCGAGTAGATATTGAAAAGATGTAAACCTCTAACGCTTTTACAACATTATGGTATCTTCCAGATGCGGGGTAGCCGGTGGACTAACTATTTCGTCTTCTTCATGCTATGGAAATAAAATGGGTAGCGTGTCTCATTACTGATGAATTGACTGTGTTATATGTCTTATGTCGTGATATTTTACGAATACCTGCCATTTACAAAGGAATGAAAAACTTACGGAAAAGAATGGAATAATGGTTTATTGGAAAAATATTTACAAAAATGAATAATTATTATAGATATACCAATTGTATTCCTCACATTTTCTAATAGTTTATGAATTTATTTTTCGGATTTATAAAATTGACGAATAAAATGACGTGGCCAGTTCTTGAGTCGGTCGATTCATTCATTGATTCATTTAAGCATTGAAAAAATAAATGTTGAATATTGCATAAAAGTAAAGAACAAATATAATTAAATAATGTTGTATATTAGAAACATGTTACATTTATACATATGAACCGAATAAACAAAATAAAGTTTTCATAGGAAACATAAATATTTAAAAAAAAAAATCCTTAAAATATAACTAAATTTAAACGAAGATTGACCAAGAATAAATAACCGAATAAAATTATTAAAAATCAAGGTTCATGTAAGAGTATTTTGCATAATGTAATATGATATAGATTACTTAAGTACTCATTTCAAATATTTTTTAAGTATTTGAAAATATTGTATTGTGTACATGGATGGAAAATAGAATTGTTTTAAAACCTCTAGACTATAGAATATTTAAATTACTATTCGAATGAAAAGTTCTAGGGTTGGACTTAACCACTCGGGAATTCGACGAGTTTGTAATCAAACAAAAGTTTTTGAATTATATATCTGTTCAAAAATGTACAAAGGGTAGGGGGATGAACTATGACCTAATATCATAAAAATATACAATATTATAACATACTATAGTTTTATATTGTAGTGTACTATTTATCAAACTTTAAATAGGTACCTATTTATTTATATCTAGAATACAGGCAATAGTTTGGAAAATGATCTAAAATAGATAGCTACATCAAATATAGACTTTGTAACTTACTTTAATATATTTGTTTTAATGCAGCAGAAAAAATGTAGATAATATTTGAAATACTTTGAAAACAATTTCACTGAAAACCATCTGAATACTTATAATTAGTTTGATTTAGTTAAGTGTATTGATTTTGCGACGCGTCCTCACCGCGCGGGCTTACGAATGAAACTGAAATAGAAGGGAAAACTACCCCCAGAGCTAAACATTATCTAAAAAGCATTTCAACAGAGTCCTCCCTTAAAATCACAAGCTTCCTAAATTCAATACAAGTAACAGAAAATTAAACTAAATCACAATACTTTCATACATCAAATTATTATTTTTTATTAAATTTAGTTTTTGCTTTATCACCACAGAAATTATACGAATACAATTAAAATTAATTAAATAAAATAAAGAAAAAACATTTATCTATCTACTTAAAACACATTATTATTTTTTCTAGGAACTTTCAAGTCTATTCATAAAGCAGATATTCGTATAACTTCAACCAAGTATATTTTATAACTTTTAATTCGCACCTTTTAAAAGGAAAAAACGAGGCGACATGTAGGTACCTACCTGCTGAAAATTATTTAAAAATCACAAATACAAATTTTCAAAAATTAACAATCCAAAACAAAAAAAAAAACATTTAACCTTATTTATGAAATATGTAAATTTGTTTGTTTTGTATATATACATGTTTTTTTAAATATATACTTATCATTTACTGAATCAAACATTCTACAATGTAGAATGTTTCGTTAACTATAATATAATATTTATTATGTGGATTATTAATTGTTATACCTACTGTTGATTTGTAGTTTAAACATTTTGAATTAGGTTTCTAGTAAGTGAGTAAGTGAGAAGGTATTTTAGTTCATTGTTATGAAAATATAAGTCTTTAGTGATGTGGTTATATTATGACAAAATATTTACCTATGTAAACATTATCATAAACCACGAAGATTTACGTAAAACATGAATCGTGGATAAAAATTACTTCTACTACTTTATAACTTTACTTTATAAAATTTGGTTCTCTGTTTGCTGTTTGTTGATTTGGTTTTCTTATATTTAATGACATATAATTTTGTTAGAATTGTCACTGTTGTATTTGGAAAATGTTATGTGTAATGTATTTTGTCATGTATCATGGCTAATGCCGTGAATTTATGTAAATAAATAAATTTAATAATAAATTTATATTGACTCACATTGCATGTAGCACACAAAATTTGGTTCTCTGTTTGCTGTTTGGTGATTTGGTGTTTTCTTAATTTTAATATAATATTGTTTTGTTAGAATTTGTCACTGTTATACTTGTAAATATTATGTATTTAGACATGTAATAGGCTTATGCCGTGAATTTTTGTAAAATAAAATTAAAATAAATAAAAAATAACAGTCATTTAAATAAATAGGTATCAAGAACTACAAGTATCTCGTAGAGTCTCTAGAGAAGAATTATTCTCACACTCTTTACTGTAGGTTTTCGAGTGTCCTCTAAAAGACAGGTTTTCATTAAACCTTATTAAGACAATTAATTACATCAATAATGCAGACATTTGCTACCATTCCTGAATGTCTTTAGTATCTTTTTGTTGGCACGGAGAAGATAATCTGCATGTTTATCACATGCAGTAAGTTTGGTGGTAGCTTCACTTATAGGATTTGATGAAATGGGATAGATTTAACATATTATTTTTATTGTAAATAAATAAACTTGATATTGTAGACTATATACATATATATTCGCTATAGACAATAGCTAGAATTTTTTTGCTTTTACGGAGCATCACATCAAAGGTGCTCATTTGTAATAATGATATTCGAGAGTTTGATATGACGTTAGTAGAATGAGGTCATTCAGTTTATGTTTAGGTACATAGTATAAGAACCTACTTACTATATGAAAACTTGTATTCACTTATTATCAATAATCTATAGTATGATTCTGGTTGATGATTAATATCACCATGTTGTGTAAATTTATAAAAGAGAAACACATTCTCTGTAAAACTTTTTCAATACCTATTGTATCTCGCATTATATTTATGTGCTACTTAAACATATAGGTATTATATTTTTTGAAAACAAAACACACAATGCATTTACCTAAATAGTCCATTATAAACGATATTAACTAACAGTTTATAGGGCTTTTAAGTCATATGCATTAAAAAAATATTGTCTTGAACACGAAGATTACCTACTACCGACATGGATTTTATTTAAAATCTGCTACTACTATACAATCACGCCACATCCCACAAGTGGGGTAGCCAGCAGACCAGCTGTATGTAAGAAACATGCAAGCTGTCCTCTCCGTGTATAATAATATAAATATATCTAAAATCTAATCTATGAAAAATAAATTTTCAAATTGATACATATTCTTGTAAACAAATTGTTACCTTCACTTAGTTTACAATCTGCATAAGTTAGTGTCTTAAACATTGTCAAAAAAACTTATTATTGTATGGTATTTATTATTTGGGACTCTTGAAGATTAACAGTTTATTTTCACGATTACTAATTTTACTTATTCAAAGATTCTAAATTCAAATGGCATCGAGATTAAACAGAAATTTTACTTTTTACACAAATCCTCAACAAATTAAAAATAATTTTCTTCAAAATTCACTGGTTGAATACATTTTGTATTATTTATTCGCATGAGATAAATTATTAGGATGGATATGATTTTTTTTTATATTTAATTATGAATATTGTTGAATCCAAGATGAAACCACGTATTGATATGATCAGTGATAGGGGAAGCTTTTAGTCCTGACGATCCAACTTCGGCAATCAACAAGGCAATGTCTATCATTGCTTATTAAAATGACAAATGACAAGACAATGTTATTGATCCATTTTAAGAATAAATAATTTTATTAGAAATACAGTCAATGAACTGTGTGAACTATGAATTGTATTTAAAAAAATTAACTTTATGTAAACTTAGCGTGTTAAAAATTGACATAGTCGCCAAATGGAATGTATAATATTATTAGAACATCTTGCAATGGGAGTTTGGTCATGCATATTCTTATGTTATTTGTTATCTCGTTAATAAATATATAAATAACACATAGTACAAATTGTAGAGAGTTCTGTGGTTATAACGAAATTATAAAAGAATCTTGCAATATACCTATTGTTTTGAATAGTGATGTATGTGAAAGCACTTATATAAAATAAATATATATACAAATTTCAAAGAAACATTGATGAAGAAATGTGTTTAAAAACACGTACGTAGAAAGACCTCAGTAGAAATAAAATATCGAGGTGTTCGTATATTTCTTATCAAATTTACTTTTCCTGCCTTCAAGATTCGTCTGAAGATTATTCACGACACCGTCATAAAAATATATCACAAAAATATAATATGTAGGATATTGTACTACATGGAAGCCAAATAATATATTTTATGTAAAACATAAGGCGTGTTGCTTATATACATATATATATCTAAACATATGATCTGCACTTCCTAAATAATTTATTCCGATATCCTCCATGTAACAGAAGGACAGAAAATCCGCTTTCATGGGTCCTCTATTACAATGTCCGTGTTATTAGATTTCGCGATGTGGGCCTACATACATATTATGTAGACTACGGGTCGTCACCTTACATATATTATGTACGTACGAGATATCTATATATACCTTACTTTAAATGGCCAACAAAGAAAAAGAACTCTATGTACTATGCAAATAAGAAAACTAAGAAAAATATTATTGCCCTTGGCTATGTAAATATCAGAGAATTAAGTGAAATATAAAAAGGAGATCATGAGAGTAAGATATTGCCATGTGAAGACCTTTCTTGAGTAAATAGCATCTTATATTATTATTAACAATACATATACATAATACAATGGAATCTCTCTCTGTACATTTACCATTCTCCTTAAATCTGATGAAATTATTAATAAAATAGTTGATTCTATAGACATGCTTGTAAGTACTTTAACACCACTTTTATTGCAATAAATAATTATTATTATATTCCTCCGTGTACCGTAGTCTTGAAAAAGACTTGTGATGGTCATAATAAAGAGTTTTAGCAGAGGGCATTTATGCATTTAAAAAGCATTGAATATTAATAATAAACTTAACAATTTATTAGGCGCCGTTTTGCGAAACAAACCACCGTAAAGGCTCATTTAATGGTTTTTTTTATTCTAATCACCCAATTTTAATATATTTTTTATTTCAATTTAAACTAAACATCAATTTATTTTATCACCATTTATTTGAAAATTTCGAAAGCATTTGTAAGAAACTATTGTCACAAATTTGACTTTGCTCACTTTGAATATTAAATTTTATAATTTATTGAATATTGACTATTTAAAAATATTGATATAATTTCAGTACTATCATTGAACTCAATAGAGGTGTATAAATGTATGACAAAATTCATCAAAGTAAATAATAAAAATATTTAACTTTTCGAGTCACCTTGTTATTGAATTAGAATAGGTATAATTAGTTATAATAGGTAGCTGTGTGTTATTGTAAACAACAGCTGTGCGATGCATCGAATGAAGTATTGTCATTATTATTTGCTACCCCGTCTTTGTATTAAGGTTCATTTTGCTGTGAAACACCTCATTGTTGTTTTTTTTTGTTTTTTTTAATACATATATACTACTACTACTACTACTACTACTACTACTACTACTACTACTACTATACCATCACGGTATATCCCACAATAATACATATATCATTGTTAAAAATCCGTTGTTCCATATTGGCCTAAATCACTCGCAAACGAGTGGATGGCCTTGAGAAAAATAGAATAGAATAGATATAATTTCAGCACTGTTTAAAATTAAAACTAAAGGACGATGAAATTCACCGCATGTAAAACAATAGAATTTTGAAGTTTTCATGACTTAAAAGTGTCTATATCTTTAAAGAGTATAATTATATTGTAACAACAACATAGACAATGGATTTCAATAACCGACCCCGCTGAATTCAATTCCATTTAAATTTAAAAAATGTAATCTTTTTCCAAAGACATAATCTAATAAATGCTTGTATTTTAGTATCCACTTAGTGGTAGTAGTAGAACCGTGACACCCTGTACCGTATAATGTACATATATATGGGTTATTATTGTATGTAAATAAAATAATATTGTAAGTGTATCCCCCCATCTTTTCATTCTCCAAGAACTTGTTTCAAGTTGTAGTTCTACAGGAGTACCTACATCACAAATCGCGACACGTTACATACAATAATGTACCTACTATTATAATATGCTAAATAGATCTTGGTATAAACTTGCCATAGTTTAACCCTAATGTATTGGTGGAAAGAGAACATTCTCTGGGATGGGTTTTTAGTATTTGATCCCATTCTGTGAAGGTTTTTTGCCGATCTAATATTTATGATGGATCCAAGATACGTGTCCTCTGCCTGACTGGTTTATCTATTCTCCCCATCCCTACGGAACAACCCAAAGGGAAGTATTAATAAATAATTTATGAAAATAATATTTTTTACGTCGTAATAAATGAAAACTCAGAATTCGATCATCGAAACAGAAACAAAATATTGAAACCATCGCGGAATTCCCAACTATAAATAATATTTACGCCAGTCGTCATCTTCTCCGCGCTAATAAAATCTAAGACTTTCAAGATGAGTGGTATACCTCATTGCTGAATTGAAAAGGTTAAATATCTTACATGAAATATACATATGTTCATATGTATTAACACTTACCTTTTACAAAAATTCGAAAACTTTAAAAAAAGATTGGCTAATCTATTCTATTTTATCTTTAAAGGCCATCAACTCGTTTACGAGTGATCAGAAGTGGCAAATCTATTCTTTGCCGGAATTGCCGGGAGCTTCATGAACATTAATTTATTTATTCAACATCCAACTCTAAGCACAGTGTACAAACCTCCTCTATTCTGAATGATTATGTATCAGTGGAATCACCTCTTCCCACGACATTCCTACTGTTCTAGTGTCTAAAAATGTGTGTATGTATGTATATATGAGTGCGTGCGTGTGTGTGTATGTGTGTCATGGGAATGGTGTATTGTGAAAGAAGGACATTTGGGGGAAATCCTTACATATTGTCTTCACAATTAACGTTATTTTTCTATAAAAACAATAATCAAATATATGAAAAAGTAAAACTTCCTGTACACCATATTTAATAAGTCATCCTTTATCTATAGTTCAAAATGAAAAAAATCTTGTCGTTCAGTTGTAAATATCAACTATTTTATAGTGGGTTTACGAATAGTTTGATACATACTTAATAGGTACATACTTAATTTACATAAAGTATAGATTACTCTCGAAAACATAAGAGGAAAGGATTGGAGACTCGTTCTATTCCAAGCACTCCAAGGATCAGACTTTATAAAATAGTTATCTTAATGTTTTCAGACACAATATACAATATTCAGCTTATTCGACAAGCTTAGAAACTTTCACAGACAATTCTGACATAATAAGTAGGTGCCTATATTTTTATAGTAATTATGTATTATCTGACATGGGTAGTTACGATGAAAAGGAATATTCGAGATATCCAACTGTGTATGTCTGTGCAATAAAATTTAAATTTCCAGATTGTACTTTTCCCTTAGGTATGCGATATTATTATGCAGGTTGTAAGATATCCTATTATTTAAATCGATTTCCGATTTGTGTGAAATATACCTATACTGTGGTAAGCTTTCTGTCGAGTTTGATTCTATGGTGACACATGGTGACTGGAATACTGAATATCTTAATACCAGCATCTATGATATATTAAAATGAAAGTGAATACTTATAAACATCAAATTATACGTAAGCATATACAAACAAGGAAATTAATTATATTGATACGGTTTCAACTGTGAAATAATACCTGTGGTCTCAGGTTTCCCTCTATTCTCTACGCAGTTTTAGTATTTTTTAACAATATTTTAGTTTGTTTCGTGGAATTCCCGTCAAAGAAATGGTGACTATTTTTTTCCGTAGGTTTTCGAGTAAAAGAGAGGTATTCCTACATCATAATATAATTATGTGTGTGAAATCCATTCTACAATATTTAAAGTACTTAGGTATTTTACAATAATATCAAATTAACTTTAAAATAAAGTGCTCTCTTTCTTATGCAGAAAGGGTATAGACTTCACACTTTTATTTTGATGTTTGGTACTTAGCTGACTAAGCAATTTGAGATTTGATACATTTCTAATGGTCTCATATGAAAAATCAAATAAAAACAAGAGAAGATGCAATAAATAAAAAATTTCAGAAAATTTCAAAAATGTTCATATAGAATAATGTTTTACACAAATATATTATCCCCTTATAAGATGTTACAAAAATAGGTAGTGCGTCATAATTGCGCTTTGAAATGTTGTTTGAAAGTGTATTCATATTTTTATAACCATGAAAAGCTTGTTTCATCTTTTCTCTTGCTATGTAATATGCACGTGCTGTGCACATTATTTGTACCTAAATATGTAGGACAATATCCAATACAGTAGGTACAGTACATTATTATGTGTGTAGTAGCAGTGTTGGTACTTTTGTAAAGAGTATCCACATAACCTACCTAGTATAGTTAGTTAAAAGTTGTGTTAGTACAAAAGTATTGGGCTGGGATGTTCATGAAGTTAGCGATAATAATGCGAATGTTTTTACAGTGGCCGCATTATGTTCCGGTAGCTGAACCGCTTTTCACTACTTTAATGATCACACACACTATTTTTCTGCTCATTTAACAATAATATTATCATCAGCTCTCGATTGAAGGCACCTGTTTCTAACCCTTTCAGTTCACACTAGTGTGATTTTAAATCCAATTCGACGTGAAATCACATAACTGTAAGAACATCATAGGAGTTGATGTTGGATGTTAAATACAAAGTGAGGGGATGAGGTATCCTCTGAAGCGTGAAGTCGCCCTGTATACCTACTTACATACATATATACCTACTCGTACATACATACATTATGAACACTTAAAAAACATCAGTAGACAATTAGGTAATGCCTCACACTTATTCACTAGGTGACGTTGAATTTTATTTATTTTATTACAAAAGCGTTTGTGGTTAAGTGGCTCAGAGCCAATGGTGCCTATCCAACAGTCGCAAAAATTTGTACTTGGGCATATATTTCTTGATTTATCACTGTTATTTACTTATTTTGGAGATGCGTATTGTCATTAATGCTTAGAATATAGTATGATTAAATCACTGCTGACATAAGGCATCTTTGAAATAAATAATACAGATAACTCAAGAAATATATGCCCAACTACAAATATTTGCGACTGTTGGATAGGCACCATTGGCTCTGAGCCACTCGTTTAATATCCCGATATTTTATGCATCATCATTGTATGCAAGCGACCGTTGTGTACTTATATATAGAGTTATCTAAGGGCTTTGTGTCCAAGTTATTAATATATTCAATTGCCCGTGGGGACACCCGATGAATCTCCTCTACATCCCCGACAAATCTTCTTTTTCAACAACAATTAACGTTTCAATTTCCCCATATGTGAAGAAGATGTTCGCATCTGCCATAGCCAGTTCGGATTCTGTTTATTCTCGACCATTGCTTCCATGATAAATTAAACCCTGGAAGTCTTAGTGTCAGATCATTATAAGATGCCTCTCATCCATTCATTTCGCCACGTCTCATCGATTGTGGACCTCTTCTCAGCGAGGGGTCCACAATCGATGCAATTAGATTCGCACTATATTTTTCGAAATACTTGTATTATTGTAAATAGATCTCAATAGGATAAAGAAAATAAATCATTAATAAATTCAGGATGGGAGACATGCCTCCTCAAAATAAAGCTTTCGTTTTTCTCTTAGTTTTCGAGTATGCCGCAAACGGCAAATATTCATAGAACAGTATTTAGGTTTAAGCCGTAATAAACATCTTTAATAAAAATATGAGGTATGCCATCCATCCTGAATTTCCTATTGTTTTATTGTCCCGGATAGGATTGCCTGTATGTTTTTTGTACGTAGTAAGTTTATACTGGCTATCCTACTTGTGGGATATATCCTATCCTACCTGATGATGTAGTAATATATTTAGTAAGAAATAAATTTAGTTATTTCCATTAACAGATAATTTATTTTCACAATGTAATATGTATCCTAGACCAGGGCTTCTTAAACTTTTTTATATAGCGACCCCCTTCAAGCTTAGGAAATTTTAAACGACCCCCTCCTCCATATAATGAAATATATATTTACCGTAGATGTAGGGATATCGGTCGTAATAAAACACAATAAATAGACTCCCAGGGGGGTCTCGCGACCCCCCTGGGGGTCGCGACCCACAGTTTGAGAAGCCCTGTCCTAGACTGGAGTAGAGTAGGGTATGTCGAGGAACTCTTTCAACTGGCAGAAGATAGACAGACCTTTGCAGAAATGATTGCCAACGTTAGGGAAACCTGATAGGGCATCAGAAGAAGATATAGGCTATCTATCTTGACCGGCTGAAATATTATTCTCTATTGCATGGTTGTTTTTCATAAAATATAATTAAATGAAAATGAATTATAAAAGTACTTATACATACATACAGAGTTCAGAATGGATTGTCTATTTTTTAGATCACTTACTTCCTCGAATTAAATTACCACATTTCTCAAGTCTGAATATAAAATTAGTTTCATAGCTATAAACTACATAATTTAATTTTTCTCCTATTAGAGGAGCTCAATGCTAAAGACGACTGGCAGTCCATTGCTCAGGATAGAAAGGCTTGGAGATCCATTGTTTCGGAGGCAAAGGTCCTACAAGGGCTGTTCGGCCATCGGAATTAAGTAAGTTTATAGCTATAATATTAGTATATGAATAATAAAATAATGTATTTAGTTTAACTCGTTTTACCTGGCAATCTGTTAGGGGTGTAACGTATGTATTTATTCGCAAAGAGACATTTTATTCAAGCGTATTACAAGATTATAGATACATTTTCTCCATTGTGGGTAGATATTAATACTTACATAACAATATAATAATATATCGCTGAACATTATAATTACACCTCGTGTACGGTTAAAATAAGATTATATTTAAATTGAAGTGATTATAAATAATTTCCTTACCCATGTATATTTTAATACGAGCAAGAAGATTTTGATACTTATACTTATATGTGAAATTTGAAAAACTGATTTCAATAGTATGTTTGCTTTTCAGGTGATCCTCTACTCTCCGTGTCATAAGAATAAAACATTCAACATGAGTTGCATACTTCAGAGTGAACAGTGATAATAAGTAGAAACAATCTCAAGTAGGTACATTCATAAAAAAATTACCAAAAAGCCAAACCAAACCAAGAGCTATTTGTTTTCAGACTAGAGAATTTCCAAACAATTTATCACATGGCATCAAAAGCTTAAATATACATGTTCTTTGATAACAAATCTATGAACATGATAAGGAATAGGTATATTAATAACTTCTATATATGTAGTTATATATCTCACGCCGTATCACAAATGGAAGAGGCGGAGAGAACGGAACGCCATGTAGATCTGTCCTTACATACTTATTTCGCTTCTTCTACAGTCATACAATAGCTCATACACGCACGTCGATCTCTCTTACTTAATATTCCTTGAGAATGTAATCCATAGATCAAGCCACGTGGTTCTCAGATACCTGCGCTTCTTTACATCCCGTATTTCAAATAGGTATATCCTCTCTGGCATCCTTTCCTCATCCATTAATTCCATATGTACAAACCATCGTAAATTATTTACAAGCATTCAATCCACAACACTCCTCTTGCATCCACTTATTCTTCTAATATATCCTCATTTCTCACTCTATCACGCAACGTTTCATCAAACATTCTATTGAGCGATCCCAATCTTCACTGTATACGTAAATGACGATACTAGAGTGGTATTGTACATATTAATATTGAGTTATTGCACTGAGAAAAATACTAACGAAATTTCGCAACGAATCATTGGTACGTACTATCAGATTAGGACCAGATATAGTACAAATGATTCATTAGTACGAATCTATAATATTAACTTTTCGCAAACAAATTGTTGGTAAATTAGCCAATAATTTGTTTGCGAAAAGTTAATATTTGTACTATCTCTGGTCCTATTCTGATAGTATGTACCAATGATTCGTTGTGTTTATTTTTCTCAGTGTGTGTGTGTATGATAGGTGGTATATTTATTTTCTCCTTGCTTCAAGTAACTTCCCATAGGTGGATAGGCCGATATTGAAGTTTTTGTTCTCTATCGTTAAGTTGGTTCGTTATTTGTAATGTAGGTATCACTATTAAAATCAGTATGTATGTAGGTACCCATACGTAATAAAAAAGTTAATCGCGTTTTATCTTTTAAGAGAATATTGAAAGAATTTTAACAATGGAATTTGTCTGTTGTTGATGATTTTCATTAATTTGATAAGTAGGAAGCAACAGGGTTACTCTTGATACGATCTAAATACCATCTTAATCTTGTCTTGATCTTCATCTCGACGCGTGAAGTGACTACTTTGAGATTGGTATACACGTAGGTATTTTAGCCGTATGATTAAGATCAAGACAAGGTTAAGATCGTGTTTAATTTGCGTCAAGAGTAACCCTGCTGTTTGAATAATCTCAATGAATTTTTTTTTTTTAAAAAGATATATCTGGGTTTTGTTATAAACCCAAATACAACCTCATACACCTTTCACAGTAAGCTTGTGTCGTGAAAGGGGAGTTTGCCGGTATCTGGGATCGAACCGCGGACCCCTTGTTCACGAGGCCGAGACTCTACCTCCAGGCTACCGACGAACTCATTGATTATAAGTTTTCGATATTTCATCATTGACATCATACTTTCTCCTAATAAGTAGGTAGGTAGTATTGTAGAGCATAGAAATTGGCGACAGTACATGCAAATAAAGATTATAAAAATTAAATTGCTTTGTAATTGTTTCATGGTGATATTGGTTTGTTGGTTGGTCTGTATCTATAAGATATAATATAATAGGGATATTCTTGTATCGTTTACAGAGAATATTACAGAATGAAGAATTTTACTGCCGGTTCACTTACCCCTTTCAGACCAATAGTCCATTTATCACTTGGATGCTTACATAATCATTTTCGCTCTACTGACGAGTATTATAACACAAGAGGATCTGATTGGATTAAAAATTATAATCAATGGTTTTATGTAAATCGCTTTGATCTTTATAAACCAAAAGCAAATCCTATTACTAGATGTACTACGTAATATCTATATATCTATACCTAGGTATAGGTACTTATGTTGCAATAGTACACTGGAGGAGTAGATCTTCAAACCATGAAAACTGTCATACTTATCGTTTTGCAATATTGTTTTATAGATCATGAATGAAATATATTTTAGTAAATGAAATTGTTCACAAACATATTCTAGAACATTTTTATTTTACATTCTGATATTTAGTAATTTTAACATTTTGATGCAAAGTAACAACATCTCGAGGTGGCCTGTAGCCTAATGATAGAGTCTCGTACTTAAGGGCCCCGTTTAGCAAAAACGGTAAAATATTCTATTTTCAACAAATTTGATAGAAAAACTGCCAAAACTTGTTGACCCTTGCGAACATATTGATTTGATAAAATAAAAAATCAAATATTTATTACCAATATTAATCTTTTACTAAAAAATAAATAAATCGCAGACTGACGAGTTTTATTTACATAGGCACTCTTTGTTATATCAAAATACAAATTATTTGTAAAATATATATTTTTTTTATTCATCCTATCAAGCATCGAGAGAACACGGATCGATTCCTGAGGCTGCCGATCTACTCCACTCTGGTGATACGAGAATATTGCCTACTGAGAGAGTATTTGAGGTGTATTTGGGATTATAATGAGCTCACATTCACACTTTTTTTAACAAAAGAATAATCTCATCACAAATTACATAAATCTGCGTGGAGTAGAAGTTATCCAAATTATCCATTTCGTTACGAAAATGTCATTATATTGCGTAATCTAGTTGTACCCCACCTCTTTATCTGAATTCCTATATCTTTTTTCTTCTAATTATAGATATAGGCACATCATATCAATATAAATCAAATTCACCGCATATAATATGTCAATTATTATTAAAATATATTTCAAACATCGCTAATTACATACATAATATGTATAACTATGTATACTATATCATTACAGCATATCCCACAAGTTGCATATAATAAACATATTACCGTAAAAACCAGCCGATTACAACGTTCAGGGGCAAGCTGAAGACTTCGCTCTTCCAACATAGTTTCCCGCGCCCTTGAGATGGATGCTCCATTAAACGGAGCCGAATAAATCATCCAATATAATAATAATACTATCATATCGTTGTAATTAAAACATTAATACATTTAGGATGGGTGACATGCCTCATCGTTGATTTATAGATGTTGGTTGTCTTATACGAGCAACTAGTTATATTTGTAAATTACTTAATTAATTTACTTTAATGTTAACATAATATTGTAGGTACTAAAATCAGACTTATTACTACTTGCTTCAGAGCTAAACCTGACTAGGTACAATATCAGTATAATTTTATGCATTAACTGGAGTGCACAATGCATAAAACTTAACTGTAGATTATACTTATAGATAATTACTGAGGATTTTTAATTAAAAAAAATACATTTCATTGGTTCATTGAACTAACATAATAATAAAGGCACATTAAGGGTTTGTCGACACAACAAAATGGCAAATAGCTTTCTGTAAAATGGCTAATGCGATCTACTGAAGAATGCAGACGTATTTTTAAAGTCACCCATTAGATACATTAACCCGCAGTATAATTTCCTTTACTCTAAAAGCTTTACATTTGTATGTAATGAATGTACCAACGTACCTACATAGTTACGTTATAGGAGCGTAACATTTTATTTCGATAGTGCTCCCTATGGTAAAACTAACAAGCAAATAACTCTAAATTTACGTATCCATTTTTGGAGTAACAGAAATATAAATTATATTCAAACAATTAACTTATTGTAGATTATTAAAATTTCTTGCCTGTATTTAATATGTTGGTATAAATTGGATACAGACGGCTCGGGATCAGAGAACGTAGAAAGAAATGGAGGAGGCCTCTGTCCAGTATTGACAGGGAATAGACCATGAAAATCAAAATTAAGAATTTGTTGTAACAGAAAATGTTTGATACCGACGACAAATGAAATTGACATAGCATTAGGAATAATTTCATGATATTAAAAATCGTTTTGATAATTAAATTTATTTAATGTTGTACAATTAAATAAATAAAATTGTATATGAAAACTAATCTATGATACTTATATAGCAGGAAATGGGTATTTTTTTTTTAAAATATACAAATACAAGTACATAACAGATAACTAGAATAGGGTGTACATAAATTAATAATCACATGAGAACAATTTTACAGAAAGAATCAAGAAGCAAAATATCATAATGGGAGATCTTTCATTTAATTCTATAATAACTATTGATTTTACATATTCAAATATTCACAGGTCTTTTCCTTTTAACGGGCTTCATCCAACTAGCTATCCAAACTTTTCCATTATTAAATCTAGGTTTAGATGTTGTGGTAGTTATTGGCATCTGCATAGTAGATGTAAATGAATCAATTACTGTTTGGTCAATTCCAAAAGGTACATTTGGAGAACTATTTGGCTTCGATGCATCAAAATTAAAATCATCGTCTTCAAGTATGTCATTTGAAATAGTACGAGTTTCATTAGGTTTAATCGTTGTTGGTTTTATAAGTTCTTTATCAGATTCATTTGTAGTTTTTGTCTTAGGATTTTTTTCAATTGTATTGGGTTCCGTTGTTTCATAATTAGCTTCGGCGCTTTCTTCACCTATTGTCCTTTTTGTTGCTTTATCTTCGTCGAGTTGGGCATCTATTTTGTCTGAATCGTTTGAATTTGAAGGTATATTTGAAGGGTTTCCTATTACATTATTTATTTCATCCTCAAGATTCGTAAGCATCACCGTTGTTGCTGTTGCAAATTCAGAAATAGTCTCCGGTTGATCCGTTATTGGTTGTGTTATAGTATATTGCTCTGTGGTTGGTTGTTCTGTGGTTATCTGTTCTGTAGCCGTTTCTTCATTTTCAGGCCAAACTATATTTTCTATCCAATCTATGTAGTAAGAGACTCGAGTATAAACTCCAGGAGAATTACGGAAACCACAGAAACGTCCAAATGACGTAACACCAAGAATTACGTATAAGTAGAATGTATTGATGCAATCCGGGTTCTAGAAAAATATCAAATAGACCTTGTTTACGATAAAACCATTTATATTCTATCCATCTATACCCTATATATTCACATCATCACATCTTTACCCAAACAGGGTTGGCAGAGAGAACGTAATGCCATTTTAGCTTATCTTTGCATACTTCTTTCGGATCTTCCACATTCATGCAATTTCTCACACATGCACGCCGATTTCATTACTCAACATGCGGCCATCCTTGAGAATTCGATTCACATATTCCAACCATGTATGTAGTTCTCGGACATTCGTGTTTTCTCACACACCCTCTTTCATTCATATACATTTCCTTCGTCATTCTTCCTTCATCTATTCACTCCATAAATTCAAACCATCACAATTTGTTTACACGCATTCTATCCACAATACTACTCTCGCAACCACTCATCCTTCTAATATCCTCATTTCTCACTTTGTAACGCAACGTTTTACCAACTATTCTTCTCAGCAATCGCATCTCTATATCATTTATTAGGTATATATTAATAATAATAAAAATCCTTATTGCACAAAAAAAGTATAAAAAATAAACAATTTAAACTAGACAAATAAATTCTGTGCGATAGGCGAGTTTATCGCAGAAGCGCGATATCTTCCAACTAACCCATGGAGGGTCCGTGGCCGCGTGGAGAAGCCGTCGGCACCAGATGGAGTCTAATTGGTGTTCATTGTGATTATTCACTTGGATGTAATTGATAAGTGAAATGCTGAATATACTTTCTATGTAATTATACTCGTATATTCTAACTCAAACAATATTTTATTTTTACTTTTATGAAGTTTAAATATTGTAATTAAAATTTCAACTTTGTTTTACCTCAGGCAATACTTGTAGCGGGCCTCCTGAATCTCCTTGACAAGTATCTTTTCCACCTTTGACAAGATCTCCAGCACATATTTGACTTGGAATTATACCTTGTCTTAGTACTCCACCGCGACGTGCCATAGACTGAAAGTAATTCATATTAATGATATTCTCCATTTCTTTTAGCAGATTTTCATTATTGAAATCTATCTTAATAATAGATTTTCATTATTGAAATCTATCTTAAAAATATTTTGGTAATATTACGATTTTCAAGAAACATTTGATACCTAGTTCGACCGGTTTTCAGTAGTCAGAAAAGTGTATATTCATGTTCATGTCAAAGACCAAGATATTATTATTTGACAATTATTCATCTTTCATTAACGATGATATACATGTGCATACATATACGGGTACAAGCTTAAAAATATGAAACAAAATAAAGTCTCATTGAAACGTCAAATTAATATCTATATTCCCTTTCCTCGAAAATAATCCTACGGTTTTTAGTTACCTTACAATAAACTGGAAGTCTTTAAATCAAAATTGATAAATTGCGTAGCATGATAGAAAACTGGACCGCCAATATTAAAGCGCTCCAATTTGACGTTTCTACGATTACTTAATATAATATTAATAAAGTATTATAATATTACCCGCAGGGAGTGATTACACTGCTTCTGTGGAATTATATCGAGGTCCACGTGCATCATAGTCTGACTCCCATCAGTGTGATCTAATAATATTACAATAAATTTAGATTTATTCAACAGATATCATATACAAGCTGTCCTTTCCGTGTCAACAAATAATTAAGACATTTAGGATGGGTGGCAAGCCTCATTGCTGAATTTAATATGTAAAATGACTTTTTTTTCGATGTTGGCATGGAGAGGACAATTAACGTGCAATACTCCATATTTTTAAATATAAAGATAAAAATCAAATCGATATTAGTAATAGAGACAGACTAGGTACCATCCTGATATTTAATAAAGATAGGACAACCACCATGGCGAATGGTTTTATACATCAGGGAGTGCGGTGTTTTAATAGTTTGCCAAGAGAGTTGAGAGATCTTAGAACCTATGTCTTGTTTAAGAAAAGATTGAAAGAATATTTTTCACATTAATAAATTGACTGTAAATATTAAAGGTAATTTTTTTTATGAATGTTATGAAATATGTTATATATTTTCTATTTAAGTTTAAAATATGTTAAATTTTGTTCTATATACTATTATTGTTATTTTAAATATTTGTATTTTGTATAGACCGCCGCCCGGACACAAGCTAGCAATATGCAGCTTCGCCGGGTGAGATCTAAATACAAATTAAGTATAAGAAATGTTATATGTAGATATCTTGTTTATTTTGTTTATATTTAATGGTTTTTTTTTAAAAAAAAAACGTGTTTATTGCACGGGACTGCTGGTTACTTGTTAGATATGCCGTGCTGGGATAGAAGAAGAAAAAGATAAAGATTCATCAACACCGAGCCATACGAAAAGTAAAGTAAGTAAGTAGAAGAAAAAGAATACCTATATTTTATATTAAACTTTGTAATGATTTGACATGTATGTATATTCTCGCATTACTGTAAAAAGATATTTTGCTCTCAAAAAATACAAAACAGAAATAATAATTTAAGAGGTGGTCCAACTACAGGTATTTAGATTTAACTTTGTCACATACAGTTGAGAAGTAACAGCATTAAAGAGACTCCAACTCTTTCCTTCTGTGTCATGATCACGTACACATTCAAACTTACTTTGACCCATGGAATTGCATCGTCACTTTAGAATGTGTCGCATACCATTTCATCACTTAAAAAAAGCACACTTGACGCCGACGACCGCGACGCAATAAGCTACCGACCGATCTCATATCTCTTTTTTCTGACCAAGGTGCTTAAGCGTGTAATAGCGTCCCAGCTGACAGCTTACTTTGAAAGTAACAACCTATATAGGACTAATTTGCGTACAGAAAATACCACTACACTGATTCCGCCCTTGCAAGATGACATCTGACTTGACAACGGGCGTTGCATCAGGAAACATTAGCTTAATAACGGTCCTCGACATAAGTGCCGCCTTCGACACTGAAGATCATAAATAATGCTCCTCCAATATCTGGAGACTTCACTATTTTTATTGTAACCTGCATTCATCGTCAAATTTCAGTTATTTTAAAATGATGTTAAATTATGCTAACCAAATTTCGTTTTCCCAAATCCCGACGCCTTGGCTTGGGCAAACTTTTTACTGGATTCTGTGTGAAGGCACGCAATTCTAATGTCCCCATACATATCTATCGGTTTATCTATCTTTAGTAGTGCTATGTCGTTGTATCTGAAAACAAAGATAATAAAAATCTTAATAGTTAGGTGGAATTGTTTTGGGTACATGATAAAATTTATTCAGTAATTTAACTACTTTGTAAAATTTGCAAATTGCTCATGAGCACCAAATAATGTTCGTATAAAATGAGTTAATATTACAAATCCATGTCAGATTATTAATAGATCAATGTTATTGTAAGGTTTTGTATGTGTATATTTTTACTTTGCTGGAGGTTTATATTCAGGATGAATAATCAGTTCTGTTAGTCCTCTTTCCTGTATGACATCTTCTTCCTGTTCCTCGTCTTCGAGAGTTGTAGTTCCCATACGAACTCGAACTGGAGGACCACTAGAATGAAATAATACATCATATCTCTAAACACAGGCTTACCATGTTCTAGGAAAATAAGCAAAAATAGTATTTAAGTACGAGAAAACTATGTAAAATAAATATAGAAGTATAAAGCTGCCCTCCTACCTCCCTAGAAGTCAGACTAAATATAAGATGGTTCTTAACTTGTTGTACAAAACGAAAAGAAAGTAAACGTTTCATGTTCTTCAACCAAATAGAAAATATATCGACGGGGAGGAGGGAGCAGTAATTTTATGTATACTCCGAAGAAATAATTACATTCGAAGGTACTTGGAAAGATTCATAGATCCTCAGTTTACTAAAAAATATTCAGTCTACTTCCTTAATTGTTTTTTTTATTGCTATAGACATTACAAATTTATGTATACAGTTTTAATGTGTCATATTGCAAGAGCAAATACAATAATCTGAAGGTTGAGCTGTGAAGGCATTCAAAGAAGTTATCATAAGTAATATGGCTTACGTTCTGCTGTCCCCTATGCAATGAGCTGCAGATAATACCCACAATGGGCTGATAAGACTTCCACCGCATTGGTAACTTATGTCATTGCTTGAATTTAATTTGTAGCCAACCATTACCTAAAAAATATTAAATAATTATCAATCCAGATAAACTAACCATTAATTTGTATGTGTATATTGTACCTATAGTTTTTTTTTTTCTTCCACTTGTGGCATAACATCCTACAAGGATGATTTGTGCCGTGTACCTATAGTTGATAACCAACTAAAGATAGAGCACTTCACACACGAACAAATAAGTAAGACTATGGTAATTCTTTAAAAGCTGACACAAATAGGCGTATCATATCTTAGCAGAATGCAAACTTGTGGTACCTACATGAGAAATCTATCTCATAAAATTTAATCATCTATATAAATTGGAATACATATGTATAAATTCTCCAGCAGTCACTGAAAACTGTCAGAGAAAATCGTAGATACAAAATAAGGGCGTATTTCAACTAATGAGTTCATGTTTTAATGGATTAAAAGGTATAGTATAGTCAAGTTGCAGTTATACCTACCTAATATACCTATGTTGATTGCGGCGTCAAACTGAATGAATTCTTTTATTCCCTAATATTATTATTATTCAATTCAAGACAAAATACCCAATTACGAGTAAATAATGGTAGGTGTATAAGATTAGCACACTGTGCCCACTTGAGTGCATATTATATGCATAAGGATGCCTATGTATACTATAAGTACGGTATTGATATTGCATATGCATACAAAATGTAGATGTATATAGTGTGGAATACCGTGGGCCTGGATGTAAATTGTATTGGCTGCGAGTGCCTGTGTATATTTTGTTGATTTTGTATAGAATGTAATAGGTATGTATTATTTGTATAGATATACAGTAAAGAATGGAATAAATGATTTAATGTGAGATTGGAGTAAGTTTTGAAGGTGTATAAAAATTGTCATAGAATGATTTAACATTGTAAAAGGCGAAAGCCGTTTATTATATGAATAAATAAATAAATAAATAAATAAATAAATAAATAAATAAATAAATAAATAAATAAATAAATAAATAAATAAATAAATAAATAAATAAATAAATAAATAAAAAAATAAATAAATAAATAAATAAATAAATAAATAAAAAAATAAATAAATAAATAAATAAATTATATAGGTTTGATGTTAATCAATATATTTTGGTGGTTTATGCAGAGATGAATCCATCTTCATTTTCGACGCTTCACTATACTTCCAAACTGTAATGTTATATTGAATGACAATATTCAATTTGTTCTTACCATATGAGGAAACTCCAATATGTCGGCTGGAACTCTTGTTTTAACACCATGAAGTTTTCTTTGGCATTCTACCATTTTTTCTCCATATTTCTTACACTCTACAAGCAAAAATATTAGAAAAAAATATTTATTTATTTATTCAAGGTACATTAATACACTTGCATTTAATGTAATTTGATGATGTAAAAGGAGTTTTAAGATTATTCTATAAATCTAAATACATTTAGACAGCGCAGCATGGCGTTCCGTCCTCTCTATCTGTCCCAATTGGAATACGGCGTGAGGCTATAGTACAGAATTGTGTATCAGTAAAGTCAACGTCACGAATGATTTCATTATTATATTTGAACCCGACTATTTGCAAATGCATAAAATAATTTTCGTAAAGTTTTGCATGTTTTGTATTTTTTTTTTAATTTTCTGCGTTTTATAATGATAATATATATGTATATATATATATAACTTGTATAGGTATATAATTATATTTTGCACGCGAGGTATTTTTTACTTTGCAAATAATAATCCTGACTGTTTTTCAATTCACATTGTTATCAGCAATTGCATTTTCATAATATGTGAGCCGTGCATATTATAACGATAACAAATTATTTTGATATTCTCGTTTACTACTTCTCACATCGTATCAAAAGTAAAACAATTGAAATAAAAATATATAAATCTTATAAAAAATATTTTCAGCACGAAATAAATTATTGACACACAATTGCTATGGAGAACAAAAATATTGAGTAAATATTGTAATAATGAAGTTATTGTGGAAATACTAAATATTTTTTTTTTTATTTATAACAATTTAAAATGAACTTCATCCAAGAGTTAAACCTGTTTCTAATTACTGTTGGATATATAAGCTTCTTTATAAACACACCACTTTGATCTATCCTCCTATCTTCTTTACATTGTCGCTCCATTTTGTCAGCTGACTTCCTTCATTTTTCCTCCTCCAAACCATATAGTATTCATTTACAGTAATTCACATAATAAGTTTCAATTACAACATTTCCTAGACTTCATGTAATTTGGTGACCGAACCGCTGAACTCTCTTACTTGTTTTGTTCATGTCCACTCCTGTCGTTGGAGGTGGCTTTTCAAGCACTCTGTCCCTTGGTTTTGTAATTTTTTTCTTTTTTTTTTGATCAGCTGCTTATTTGCTTCCCCTTTCATACCCTTGGAAGTTTAATGTGTTTCTTTCCCTTTCTTTGTTTTTTTGTTTCTTTCAAATTCAGTAAGGAAGAAATTACGTGTTTGGCAGTGGTGGGTATGATTGGTAAGCATTTATTATTATTGTCTTGAATACTCTACTACTTAGATAATAAGCTGTAAAGTGTTGTCTTTAGTGTTAAGAATTTTAGTATGTAGCAATACGTAACTGTAAGAACATAGTTTGTAAGAATATTGTAGTAGTGAGTAGTGCCTTGTAGTGAGTATCTCCTCCAAGGGACATTAAGGGTTGTAGTTTAGGGGAGGATTTTGTCGGGGGGAGCCCATAAGGCAAATCCTGAGCCCTCCCTTTGAATTTTTCTTTTGTTTTGTTGAGTCTGGATGATATAGGAGCTCAGCTCTTAAAACATCCAGGGGAAAGTGGTGGGAAAACCCTTAATAAAAAAAGACTTCATGTAATCCAATCAATTTAGTAGAGTTGGCGTTATAATACCTTTTGTCTTGTAGGTATACCTTGAGAACAATAGTTTATATTTCTTATCTTCTGCAAGACAATTTAGTAGAGTTGGCATTATAATACTTTTTGTCTAGAAGGTTTACCTTGCGGACAATGTTCTATATCTCTTATCTTTTACAAGATAATTTAGTAGAGTTGACGTTATAAAACCTTTGTCTAAAAGGTTTACCTTGTAGACCACGTTTTTATATCTCTTATCTTCTGCAAGACAATTTAGTAGAGTTGACGTTATAAAACCTTTGTCCAAAAGGTTTACCTTGTAGACCACGTTTTTATATCATCTATCTTCTTAAGACATTCTACTCATCTTCTAGAAATATTCCACTCATCTTACTATTTACTATATAAAGAGAAAACTACCAAAAATTATATTTTATGGCGTATTGTTGGGACTAAAAATTTCTCTTACAGTATTACTTTTTTACCATTTGTAATTTAAAAGATGGTAAATAACACAAGGAGTGACATGATACCAAATAAGTTTTATATTTGTTATAATAAAATATAATTGAAGTAAAATTTGCTGGAAAGAAATTATTTTCGTCATATTTCTTTTTAAAATATAAGAAGTACTTATTGTTATATTAATTGTGTCGGTGCACATGTAGTAGAATTCCATAATAATGCAATTTGAAACAAGTGTTCCTTTCTACTATTGTTTGTTAATTCGCAGAGAGACGTCTTTCGACTTATAAGGTCATTATCAATCTGAATTGTTTACAACTATTCATCTGTTTATATAGTGTTTACTACAAAAGAAATTCATATAGTGTTTACTACAAAAGAAATTCAATGACTTTATAATGTTGTAAACAATTCAGATTGATAATGACCTTATAAGTCGAAAGACGTCTCTCTGCGAATTAACAAACAATAGTAGAAAGGAACACTTGTTTCAAATTGCATTAATACTTATTGTTACGTAAAATTGGAATATTTTTCTTTACAAAAAAATAATGCAAATATAATAAAATTAAATCTTTCCTAAAATTGAATAATAAATTGTGTTATAATATTATTTGATATAAATCCTACCTGTCTTAGCTCTATCTCCCACATCTGCCAATACAATAACACTACAATAATGACACAATAGATTAATAAAAATAATTAAAAGTACTTTACACATTTTCTCTATAATACCAAACACAATGCCATTTTAACAATGCTTCACACAATATATATGAAATAATAATTGTATTTGTCTAACAACGATAGCACTTCCATATTCGCTCACTTCATAATCGGCTACAAAATATTATTATTGTTTTTGATTTTGTTCATTGCAAGTATTGTTATTTTACGAGCTGAAAACTAAATACCGTATCAATAGTATTGTTTGGTACTTACAATCCTAGATGTTATGTACATAAAAATTCCTAGCTGCTTGACAACTACAAAAAAGTTGGAAGTTGGAAGACACCGTACCATTGCTTTAAATTTTCCCTCTGTTTATTGATTGTATTTACTTAAATAGCAATTCTCTATGAAATTATACCTATGTTTTGTGATCAATGTACAGTGAAGAACGAATTAGTAAATAAAATAAAAGTGTTCAAATTACTAAGCTATTAAAACAAAAACCATTGATATAAAAATGACTCTCTGGGCTTACCTAGTTTTAGATGTCGCTGCGATGCGATGGATGGTAGGGTTCGTCGTTAGCCTGGAGGTAGAGTCTCGGCCTTCAGAACAAGGGGTCCGTGGTTCGATCCCAGGTGCCGGCAAACTCCCCTTTCACGGCACAAGCTTTTAGCTTAGTGTGAAAGGTGTATAAGGTTGTATTTGGGTTTATAACAAAATCCAGATACATCTTTTTTTTTTTAAAAAAAAAAAAGGTCATGTATTGTCCTTACACTTGAATAAAGTTTATTGTTGTTAAAAATATTTAAAATATCTTTTACTTCTTTGTGTGTTCCCAACGTCAACTATTACTCTAGTCTGCCTGTCCTGAGCTAGTTAAAAAAATATATATAGTCATAATATTTAGTAAATTTGAGTTCTTCGGTAGCCTGGAGATAGAGTCTCGGCCTCCAGAACAGAGGGTCTGTGGTTCGATCCCAGGTGACGGCAAACTCCCCTTTCACGGCACAAGCTTTTAGCTTAGTGTTTAAGGTGTATAAGGTTGTATTTGGGTTTATAACAAAAACCCAAATATATTTTTTTTTTTAAAAAAGAGAGATTTATTGGTTCAATATCAACACAATCGCATACATATTTACATAAAATATATATTGTTATAATCCGTAGCATTCAGTGGTAAGGAAATAATAATATTTTAACTATAATAATGATTGTTGTGTGTAGGTACAGGTACACTGTACTCGAGGAAATACAGAAGAATTCACAAACAATACGTAGAATACGCGAAAGTTTACACATATTATAATAATTATGTATGTACATAGGTAAAACAAAATATCGAACATTATATCAAATAGTACGAATAGTAGATACCTACCTACCACCAATCGTAATATTATTACAGATTAGTGATGTAACGAATATTCGTATTCGCATTCGCGAATATTCACGTACGCATTCGTATTCGCAAAAAAATATGCGAATGTTTTGCGAATATTATTTCGGTTATAAAGTATCGGATATTAGGTAAAAGTACCGGATACTTACCCGGTACACAGAAGAAAAAGGTACTGCTAGAAAATATTCTTTCAGAAAACCGAGAAGTTTTGAAATATTTTAAATTCCTATACTATTTTGAAAATTCGGCAACGAGGGGGGGGGTAGAAATTTTTAATGACTGAGCTATATTGTAGAAATCTAAGCAAGTCAATATTCGCATTCGCGAATGTCGGCATCAAATATTAGCATTCGCATTCGCGAATATCCAAAATCAGACATCACTATTACACATACATGCATTGGAACTGTGGCACATACATACTTAGAATTAAAGAGTCTAGCAGAAAATAGGGAGAAATGCAAAGGAAAATCGAAACTCGTTGCAGACCAATTCAATAGACTGTAACTCACTATAAATATACATTGGTTGACATATTATAGGTTTATAAGTCGGACTGTGCGAACTTCTAAATTGAAAACAAATTTTATCTTCTTTGAACATCTGCTTAAAAGATCACACGTCATCACTTTTATGATTAGGACAATCATAATAATATAATAATAGTCATTCAAATTGTAATGAAACATATTTTTCTGGAGTTATAATATCTCTACACAGATAATGATATTTACCTACTATAGAATTTGTGTTATTATTATATTATGTTTTATTATGTATATAACTTCATATTTTTCTATTTGATTTTGATTATTGATTGTTATACATTTGTCATAATTTTTATGATATTATATTTTATTATGAAATTGCTACAGAAATTAATCTTATATATTTTTTAATTGTTTTAGTTAATTTGTTCTTTCTTATACGTCTGTTGTTTTGTAGTTATATTGTGTTTATTGTTTTATTCAATATTAATCCGTGAATTGTGGTATTTAATTTGGAAGGTGTTAACACCACTTATAGTGAATAACATTAAATACCTACATACATTGCAAATAATACTCGAATTTCAAAATAATTTCGCGTATTATATGTATACTTTGATTATGAATAGATATGTGACACTGAACACGTGCTGTAATCTGTGGTGAGAGTATCGTAAACAACTTAAATAAATTTATATCATTCACACGAATCACAAATATGAACGAATTGTGCAAAAACAATATTTCAATACGGCTGTCTATTGGCCGAAAAAGCTATTTAGCTTCTGGCCATTTAACGTTATTATTATTTATAGATAATTATTAGAAAATTTTGTTTTTGATCAAAACGACGCCCAAAATGATGGACGTGCAAAATATCATAACTTAGATTAAAAGTGATGAATGTGCACTTACTCTATCGACAACTGATGGAATCAAATTCACCAGAAACCTCATATCGAAGATTCAACCAATATCAATTGAATTCATGGCGGCTACGAGCATGGCTACTGCCAAGATAACCAGCCAATTTTTTTAATATGTCAAGGCTTCCTCAATATAATTATAAAAGTTTAGTCATGTACAATATTTTTATTATATATGTGCATTCTGTAACTGTATGTTTTCTTTTACATGTAGTATATATAATGAGTTACAATCCATTGGATTGGTCTGCAACGGGTTTGGTTTTTCTTCTCCATTCGTCTCTATTCTCCGCCAGTCTTTTCAGCTCTACGTATGAGCCACAGTTCATATCACTCTTCAGTTGGTCCATATATGCATCTCTTGGTCGGCCTCTGCCATTTGTCCCGTCGGTCTTACCCTCCACGATGGCTATGAGTAGTCCTGGGTGCCTGATGTTGTGGCCAATCCAGTTAGCTCGTTGTTGGCTGATTCTCTTAAGGAGTTGCCTTTTTTCGCCTACCCTGGTTAATACTTCTTCGTTTTCGACGTGCTCCGACCAATGGATCTTAACATTTCAAAGGCCGCCAACCGTCCGCTTTCACTCTTGCTGATGGTCCATGTCTCACAACCATAAAGCAGAATGCTCCATACAAAGGCTTTAGTAAGGTTCTTCCTTACGCTTAAGTCAATATTTGGGGATTCCAATATCTTCGATTTTTTGTTAAAGGCAATCCTTGCCTGGTTTATTCTGCTTACGATTTCTGCTTTGGAGCGTCCATCCTGGTTTATTCTACTGCCCAGGTACACGAATTCACTTACTTGTTTGATGCTCACTCCATTTATGGCAATGTTCGCAGTCGCTTCCTCTCTTCCAACGACCATACATTTTGTTTTTTCTTTATTTATTTTCATGTTGTACTTTGACAACAGTATACTTTCCATTTTTCCTAAGGCTTCGTTCAGCTCCATCTCGGAGTCTGCGAGCAGTGCTATGTCGTCAGCATATCTTATCATGTCGACCTTTTTCCCATTTATTTTTACTCCTGTCCAGTTCTTCATTTCTTCTCTCAGTTCATCAATGGCTCGCTGTATATAGCAGTTAAAGAGAGCTGGCGACATTGAGCATCCTTGTCTTACGCCTTGTTCGACCCTTGCTTCTGCACAGCTCTCTCCGCTTTTAATCACAGCCATTTCGTTCTTGTATAAGCTCCAGATTGCTCTTCTGTCTTTATAACTCATTCCTATCTGGTTGAGGGTGTTAAAAAGTTGTTCCCATTCTACTTTATCGAATGCTTTTTCAAGGTCGATGAATGCTATGTATGTGTTTTTATTAATTGCTATTCTCTTTTCTAGAGTAAGTCTGAGACTCAGGATTGCATCTCTTGTACCTGTCTCTTTGCGGAATCCAAATTGATATTCTGTAAGTGTTTTGTTTATTTTATTTTCCGCCCTTTTCATTATAATAGAAGAAACTAATTAAACTTACTTAAGTAACTGGTCATCATGATTTTGGAGTGGTTTTCAATAAAAAAAAATCATAAATGTATTATTATTATAGAAATAATAGCAAAAGCAATAAAGACCCTTGAAGAATTTTCATAAATTTGATTATGTTGGATAGTGTAGTTTTATAGAAGTCAACACGACCAATATTTCTGCGTACTTAGTTTAAAATTATATTTCTGGATTTTTTCACCTTTGACCCTAAACTACTCTAACCGTTTATTAAAAGTATGGCATCTACATACATTACATTACATTATATATGTCAATTTATCTTCATGGTATTTTTTTATCATTATATTATTATTAATCTGCATTTAACTTTATGGTATATTACATTTAAATAAAAATAAATAAATATATTTGTAGAATATATTTTGATAACTACATTAAATGGTGTTGATAAAAATATTGTTTGAATACACAACAAAAATACTATATAACTATTTGACTATCTATTTCAAGAAGTGCAAAGAGCTTTTTGAAAAGTTTTCTCTTTAACTGTATTACTATTACTACCTATTGTATTATTATATAACTACGTGGTTAAATGGTTTAAAACTTCTAATGTCCATAATAATTCACAATATTCGTAAGCTATTATTTAAACTCATTATAAATTTATGTTTTACTTCCTACATGTATAATATTTATAGTTATTCCTCAAAATAAAACAATGATTAGGTATTGTGTGAATCTTTTCCTTATTTTAATTGCATACCTATTTATCTTGTGAAAATGAAAAATTAGTGAAGTAGAACTTGTAGCAAATAATTATGTGGGAATTTTTATTAGTGGGAGCGTAGGTACACACATACACATCTTGATGTTATATTCGTATTATCATTGTTTATGACTAATGTGATTTTACATTGAAATAATTAGTATTCATCAACAATGAGAATACAGTAATAAATATCATACAAATACATTGACAATAATATTAATTCAAGCTATCCTAAAACCAATTACTACTGTTAGTTGATGTCTTGTGCTCAGAACGTTTACTCTCTTAAAGTATTTTATTAACATGATACGCTTGCTATAAAATTATCCCATTTGTGATTTCAAATTGAACAATGTATTACATTACGATATTGATTTTCCTATTAAAATATATTGTCAACTTTGATACCGTATTGGGTGAGGAGAATAAAACGGAAATATTAAGTGTGCCAGGTGAATAATATTGTTCATATATTTGTGTTTGTATTTCAATACAGATTCAATTAATTATTTGTGAGTTGTGTTTATTACAATCGTTGCGTTGGTGGAATGAAAGTTTTAATGCAGATACCTACAGGGAAGGCATGAAACAATATTTTGTAATTTTATTAATATTTAATCAAATTATTAATATTGCTCCCACAATAATTTTATAAATATTGCTCCCACATTCGTAGTGATTGTGAAGAGTTTTTATACTTTTAATCAAAATTTGAATTTTGTGCTTCAATAATCGCAATTAAAATAATAGATATCCAATTTTTTTGCTGTAGTTTGCTTATTATCATATCTGAATTTTTACGCTTATTGATGTTACCTAAGAATCTTTGAATTTCTTCACCTTCAAATGGTTTGTGCAAAAGATAGTTAAGTGCTTTATCATTTTTATACACTTTTATTTCACATTTTAGTCCCTATTTCAGAGCAGAAAATCATTGAATCCATTTCTCATGCTATACTCACGTCAGACACTACGGAGCCCAAGAGTCAACAACATGATCGAGATATTGCGAGTTTAAAGGACACAATAAAAGCATTGAATGGTGAGAAGTTTTACAATTGTATTCCGTTCAAAACCAATTTACAAATAAATTACAATAAAATCACAATCGAATATAATGAATTCCATTCAGTATGTATGTTTATTTATTATTTTGAAAAATTGAATACGACATTAATTTCACTAAAAGTTTATTCATTTGCGTGTTGGTTTTCAAGAGTTTCCACTCTTATCATCAAACAAAACTTTGATTATGAGAATAGAAATTTTCAAAAAAAGTCTCGAAAATTTATAAAATTACAGTGGAATTAGGTTATGTCATGTTATTAAAATTAATGTTTCATTATACGACTTATTTTGATTAATGTCCCCCAGATACTGTCAGTTGAGATGTTGAATTTTACTATTCTTCTAATTGCAGATCAATTGCAAAGTTTTAATTCGCTTTATATTGGTCGTTTGGACCAAAAGATGATGGCAATAGTATCTAACATGGCGAGTATCGATAGCAATGTGAAGAATATACAGGTTTGTAAATAATATCATATTAATCATCAACTAATTCAATGCTAAATGGATGCTATCTTAGTAGCTTACGGGACATACCAATCTAAAAGATGATGGCAATAGTATCTAACATGGCGAGTATCGATAGCAATGTGAAGAATATACAGGTTTGTAAATAATATCATATTAATCATCAACTAATTCAATGCTAAATGGATGCTATCTTAGTAGCTTACGGGACATACCAATCTAAAAGCTGGGTTTTTTATCAACAAAAATACATTAATATCATGATAGCATTGATTTTTTTTTGTAAATTTAACACATGATACTACTATATAGATAAGGCTTAGAAAAGACAACGTCTCCTCATTCGGTAGTGCCCCGGACGGGATTTGAACTTGGAAGTGTGCTTTGTCCAATTAATTAATCGATTTTTATTATTGAAGAATATATTTCAAAATAGAATAAAAAGAAATCCAAATTACTCAGCATAGAAGCATTGGGTAAAATATTTATTCACCTGTTGCCGGTACTTTTCGTTTTGGTGGATACTGTTTGGTGTTTATATGTTATATTGAATTTATATGTATTTTTATATTTTTGATACTATGTATGGACACTGCTTGCCAATCCTACACAAGTGTTGGTGCACTTTCTGGAGGGGTAAAAAACGTATTTATTTTTTCCAGTGAATGTAAAAAATATGTATAGTATGTAAGAAATAAAAAATGTTAATGTATTTTGATTAATAAATTAAATATAAAAAAATAGGTAGAGTCTCACATAAAATTATTCAGCATGTAAAAGCTTAAACAAAGATTAGTAAAACTCTAATATAACAAATCTGTGTTTTGTCAAATTAGTTAAATTCAATTAAATCAAACTCTTGCTTTGAAATCTGTGATACAATTTAGGCTTGTTGATTTATGATATAATTTCATCTTGTATTAGTAATGTTACCATATAATTATTATATCAACTCGGGCACTCATCGTTTCAACAATAATAATCATGTTTTATATTAAATGCAAAAAGTTAAATTGCTTTACATCTATCTTTACTCCTGCGACACGTCCCTCAAGTAGGGTAGTCAGCGGACTAACGCATGTCCACCTCTTTGTGACGCAAATAAATAAGATATTCATGATACATCACTGAACTGAAGATGATAAATGTCTTATTTTTTATGTTTTACGAATACCTGCCTTTTGCATAGCACTAAAAAATTCAATATTTTAACATTAATGTTGTTGACCGAAATGGAAGTCCATTTCAAGATAATTGAAAAAAACACAATATGTAGTTAACTTCCAAATGACTTTTATTAACTTCTCATACTAGTATTCGGAGACTCTCGACTCCATCATCAGGCGATTAGTAAAAAGTTTACTAATCGCCTGGTGATGGAGTCGAGAGTCTCCGAATACTAGTACGCGAAGTTAATAAAAGTCATTTGGAAGTTAACTACATTTTGTGTTTTTTTTTCAATTTATTCAATATTTGGGTCTTGTTTATCAAAATATGTCAAACAATCTGAATCACGATTATCTTCCTTCAATGACGCTATCAACAAAATTAAGTAAAATAACGTGAAATAGAAATATGCGAACAACACGTTTAGTGTCACAGCATCACGGATCGTGCAGCAACTGCTGACGTAACTTTATAACTAGTGGGGGGTCCGAAGAAAGCATCTAATGTCATCCAGCGTTCAGGGCTACTCGGCTCGGTTCCACTTTTATCGCAGTAACCCATCTTACCTCACTACCCCGTCATGCCACACCCTCACTTACATAACTCTATTTGTACATTTCACTAATTACTAGGTACCTACATTGAATATTCGTACAAGAGGATACCATTAGTAGGAAATTAGCAAATCATTTGCAATAGGGCCTCATAGCAACTCACATTTGTTCCTTCAATATAAAATAATAATACCTATAATATACCTAACTCTATGACTCTCCCGACATGTGGTAAAATTATTACTTCCATACAAACAAACAGTCACATTCACATACACCCATAAAGAATGTTTTGAGCAAGAGCAAAATAATAATACATAAATTATTATAATCATAATAATATAATTATGTAGATGTAGTATATACTAGGTACGAGTATAATAAGATAATACCTACACAATCTACAATTTCTATGTAGACATTATATAGGCACTAGTGTAGTTATGTTAGGTTTCGATTACAAAATTATTACCAAATTGACAAATTAATACATGCAGATGACGTACTTTCCTTAGAAATGACGAAAGTGAAGAAAATTATACAATTTCTGGCAACACCATGATGGAAAATTTTTGACAGTTCTATCACAATCGGCTCTAAAATATTGGTAACTCAAATTCTAAATATTGTAGTTTTCGCGTTTTGGAAAATATTAAACCAGCCCAAGCCGACTCGTAAGCGTCGGAGCACCTTTCCTATTTTCTAACGAAAGGAGTTTGCACAATCTATTGGATATGCGGATGAGGTGTCGGTTGAATAATATTCTTTTTGGGAATTTATTTTTGCATTTTCAGACAGTTCAATTATGATATGACGATATAATGGGATTTTCGACCAATTTTGATGATATGTAAGAATAAATATTTTTTATTTATTAGAATAAATGATATGAAGAATAATTTTGTCAGTTCAATCATTATATGACGATATCATATATTTTACAACCCTTAAAGATCAAATCTAAAGATTAATATTTTTTACAGGTCTTTTATAAATTGATGATTTCATAAATAATTTCGACAGTTCGATCATGATATGACGATATCATAGGTTTTCAACCAATTAAGATCAAATGTAAAAATTAATATATTGAACAAGTCTACGATGAATATTGATGACTTCATGAATAATTTGGACAGTTCAATCATGATATGACGATAAAATAAGTATTTCGATCGAATTGGATCAAAATATCGTATTTAAGATGAATATTTTTTATGCCAGGTGATGATTCAATGAATAATTTTGAGAGTTCAATGATGATATTACGATATTAAGGGATTTTTGACCAATTTAGAAGAAATGTAAAAATTTAGATTTATGACAAGTGACCAATGAATCAATTATTAATTTTGACAATTTTACTCATGACATAAAGAGATTTTCGATCGATTTAGATCAAATATAAAAATTAGTATTTCGATTGATTTAGATCGAAATATCAAGATGAATAATATTATTATTGACAGGTCTAACTTTTTAATGTGATGATTTAATGAATAATTTTGACAGCTCAAATAATGATATGACGATATCATTATTTTTTAGACCAATTTAGATCAAAATGAAAAAATAATATTTTTGACAGGTCTACCACGAAATAATGATTTTATGAATAATTATAAGAGTTCAATCGTGGGATTTTCGAAAAATTTAAATGAAATGTAAAAATTATTATTTTTGACAGGTGTACCACGAATAAAGGATTAATGAACAATTTTGACAGTTTGACTCAACGATAAAAAGAGTCTTTCGATCCATTTAGATCAAATTTAAAAATTAATATTTTTGACAGGTCTACCATGAATTGATGATTTGATGAATAATTTTATTATTATTATTTTATTATTATTATACCCTCACGCCGTATCCCAAGTGGGGTAGGCAGAGAGAACGGAACGCCACACAGATCTATCTTTACACACTTCCTTCGCTTCCTCCACATTCATACAGTTTCTCATACACGCACGTCGATTCCTCTTACTCAACACGCGGCCGTCCTTAAGAATTTGATCCACGTGATCAAGCCACGTGGTTCTCGGACGTCCGCGCTTCCTCACACCTTTTCTTTCAGACAAGTATATCCTCTTTGTCATTCTTACTTCGTTCATTCGTTCAACGTGTCCAAACCACCGTAGTTTATTCACGCGCATTCTGTCCACAACACTCTTCTTGCATCCGCTCATTCTTCTAATATCCTCATTCTTCACTCTATCACGCAGCGTTTTACCAACCATTCTTCTCATCTCCATCGCTCCGATCGCATCTCCACTGCATTTATTCCACTTTCGTCCTTCTTCAGCCACGTCCATGTCTCGCTTGCATACGTAAGTGACGGTACCAGAATGGTATTGTGCACCAGCATTTTAGCCATGTTCGACACATTGCCATTGCTGACAATGGGTCGAAGTGCACCGTTCACTCTAGCACCGGCCACTTTCCTTCTTTCAATGTCCCTATCGCATCTTCCATCCCTCGCAAACATACTTCCCAAATATACATACTCACTTACTTGCTCCAAACATTCGTCACCAACTTTGATCTCGCAAATCGTTTTTTCATCCTCTCTTTCAAACACTAGAACTTTCTTCTTCATAACATTCATTTTCAAACCATTCAAATTGCAACTATCATACACACACGTAACAATCTCTTGTAAGTCCCTTTCACTCTCAGCCACACCAAATCATCTGCGTACATCAATGCATTCACCCGAAACCCATTCAGCTCGACACCAACATCCATCTCTTTCACAGGTCGCATACAGTAGTCGAAGAATAGGTTGAACAGCCACGGAGACATGACACAACCTTGCTTCACTCCCTTGGTGAGGACAAACCACTCCGAGAGAGTGTTATTTACCCTCACGCAAGCGGAGCTTCCCACGTAAAGTGAAGAGATTGCGCGTATCAACCGGCTGCTCACCCCATACTCCGACAACACGCGCCACAACCTTTCCCGGTCCACTCGATCATATGCTTTCTCCAAGTCCACGAACGCACAAAAAAGCCTCTGGTGTTTACCCAGAAACTTCTCTATAACCATTCGCAGGGAGAAGATCTGATCGGTGCACCCTCTGCCATTCAAAAACGCTCCTTGTGCATCCCATATCTTACACTCAGTTATCTTTCGTACTCTCTCAATCAAAATTCTACCATACAATTTCCCTATTGAGCTCAGCAAGCTAATAGCCCGATAACTCCCGCATTCAAGTCTAGAGCCTTTCCCTTTGTACAGGGGGCAGATGATAGCCCTCCTCCAATCCTCTGGTGTGACGCCTTCTCTCCAACAATCGTTGAAAAGCTCCAAGCACCACGCGAGAGCCCCCGGTCCACCAGACTTGATGAGCTCAACGGCAACACAATCATACCCTGAATAATTTTGACAGCTCAAATAATGATATGACGATATCATTAGTTTATAGACCAATTTAGATCAAAATGAAAATATAATATTTTTGACAGGTCTACCACGAAATAATGATTCTATGAATTATTTTGAGAGTTCAATCGTGGGATTTTCGAAAAATTTAAATGATATGTAATAATTATTATTTTTGACAGGTGTACCACGAATAAAGGATTAATGAACAATTTTGACAGTTTGACTCAACGATAAAAAGAGTCTTTCGATCCATTTATTCATTTATTCATTTATTCATTTATTCATTTATTCATTTATTCATTTATTCATTTATTCATTTATTCATTTATTCATTTATTCATTTATTCATTTATTCATTTATTCATTTATTCATTTATTCATTTATTCATTTATTCATTTATTCATTTATTCATTTATTCATTTATTCATTTATTCATTTATTCATTTATTCATTTATTCATTTATTCATTTATTCATTTATTCATTTATTCATTTATTCATTTATTCATTTATTCATTTATTCATTTATTCATTTATTCATTTATTCATTTATTCATTTATTCATTTATTCATTTATTCATTTATTCATTTATTCATTTATTCATTTATTCATTTATTCATTTATTCATTTATTCATTTATTCATTTATTCATTTATTCATTTATTCATTTATTCATTTATTCATTTATTCATTTATTCATTTATTCATTTATTCATTTATTCATTTATTCATTTATTCATTTATTCATTTATTCATTTGTTCATTCATCCATTTATTCATTTGTTATCGATTTATTAATTTGCTGATGTGATTGTTTTTATACAATTTTATTTTTTTTGTGAGATGTATTAATCCTTGGTGAATGTATGTTTTTTTTTTTTTTATATATTTTTTACGCAGCACGCCTCGATACAGGGCAACCTAGTGAGGCTGCTGCAACTTAATTGAAGATAATTGGTGATATATTGTTTCAACGTTTGTATGATATTGATTGAATAAAGAAATATTTATTTATTATTTATTTATTATTATTTAGATCAAATTTAAAAATTAATATTTTTGACAAGTCTACCATGAATTGGTGAATTCAAGAAAAATTTTGACATTTCAATCATGACCCGACGACTAAATGAGTATTTCGATTAATTTAGATCAAAATATCAAAAACAATATTTTTGACAGGTCTAACCATTGTGATGATTTGATGAATAACTTTGACAGTTCAATTATGATATGACGATATCATGGGACTTTCGATCAATTTTGATGAAATGTCATAATTCATATTTTTGATAGGTCTACCATGAATTGATGATTTTATGAATAATTTTGAGAGTTCGATTATGATATGACGATATCATGGTATTTTCGAAAAATATGTATTAAATGTGAAAATTAATATTTTTGACCGGTCTACCATGAATTAATGATTTTAGGAATAATTTTGACAGCTCAAATAATGATATGACGATATCATTAGTTTCTCGACCAATTTAGATCAAAATGGAAAATAAATATTTTTGACAGGTCTATTATGAATTAATGATTTTTTGAATAAATTTGAGAGATCAATCATGATGTGTCGTTATCGTGGGATTTTCGACCAATTTATATCAAATTTAAAAATTAATATTTTTGACAGGTCTACCCTGAATTGGTGATTTCAAGAAAAATTTTGACATTTCAATCATGACACGACGATTAAATGAGTATTTCGATTAATTTAGATCAAAATATCAAAAACAATATTTTTGACAGGTCTAACCAATGTGATGATTTGATGAATAACTTTTGACAGTTCAATTATGATATGACGATATCATGGGATTTTCGACCAATTTTGATGAAATGTTTTTGATTTTTGATAGGTCTACCATAAATTGATGATTTTATGAATAATTTTGACGGCTCAATAATGATACGACGATATTATTAAATTTTCGACCAATTTAGATCAAATAGAAAAATTTATATTTTTGACAGGTCTACCATGAATTGATGAATAATTTTGACAGCTCAAATAATGATATGACGATATCATTAGTTAATCGACCAATTTAGATCAAAATGAAAATCTAATATTTTTGACAGGTCAATCATGAATTAATGATTTCATGAATAATTTTGAGAGTTCGATTATGATATGACGATATCATAGTATTTTCGAAAAATATGTATCAAATGTAAAAATTAATATTTTTTGACCGGTCTACCATGAATTGATGATTTTATGAATAATTTTGACAGCTCAAATAATGATATGACGATATCATTAGTTTATCGACCAATTTAGATCAAAATGAAAAAATAATATTTTTGACAGGTTACCACGAAATAATGAATCTATGAATAATTTTGAGAGTTCAATCGTGGGATTTTCGAAAAATTTAAATGAAATATAAAAATTATTATTTTTGACAGGTGTACCACGAATAAAGGATTAATGAACAATTTTGACAGTTTGACTCAACGATAAAAAGAGTCTTTCGATCCATTTAGATCAAATTTAAAAATTAATATTTTTAGTGATTTAGTGATTAGTGATTTCAAGAAAAATTTTGACATTTCAATCATGACACGACGATTAAATGAGTATTTCGATTAATTTAGATCAAAATATCAAAAACAATATTTTTGACAGGTCTAACCATTGTGATGATTTGATGAATAACTTTGAGAGTTCCATTATGATATGACGATATCATGGGACTTTCGACCAATTTTGATGAAATGTCATAATTCATATTTTTGATAGGTCTACCACGAAATAATGATTCTATGAATAATTTTGAGAGTTCAATCGTGGGATTTTCGAAAAATTTAAATGAAATGTAATAATTATTATTTTTGACAGGTGTACCACGAATAAAGGATTAATGAACAATTTTGACAGTTTGACTCAACGATAAAAAGAGTCTTTCGATCCATTTAGATCAAATTTAAAAATTAATATTTCTGACAGGTGACCATGAATTGGTGAATTCAAGAAAAATTTTGACATTTCAATCATGACCCGACGATTAAATGAGTATTTCGATTAATTTAGATCAAAATATCAAAAACAAGGTCTTACCATTGTGATGATTTGATGAATAACTTTGACAGTTCAATTATGATATGACGATATCATGGTACTTTCGACCAATTTTGATGAAATGTCATAATTCATATTTTTGATAGGTCTACCATGAATTGATGATTTTATGAATAATTTTGAGAGTTCGATTATGATATGACGATATCATGGTATTTTCGAAAAATATGTATCAAATGTGAAAATTAATATTTTTGACCGGTCTACCATGAATTGATGATTTTAGGAATAATTTTGACAGCTCAAATAATGATATGACGATATCATTAGTTTCTCGACCAATTTAGATCAAAATGGAAAATAAATATTTTTGACAGGTCTATTATGAATTAATGATTTTTTGAATAAATTTGAGAGATCAATCGTGTCAAGAGTGTCGTTATCATGGGATTTTCGACCAATTTATATCAAATTTAAAAATTAATATTTTTGACAGGTCTACCCTGAATTGGTGATTTCAAGAAAAATTTTGACATTTCAATCATGACACGACGATTAAATGAGTATTTCGATTAATTTAGATCAAAATATCAAAAACAAGGTCTTACCATTGTGATGATTTGATGAATAACTTTGACAGTTCAATTATGATATGACGATATCATGGTACTTTCGACCAATTTTGATGAAATGTCATAATTCATATTTTTGATAGGTCTACCATGAATTGATGATTTTATGAATAATTTTGAGAGTTCGATTATGATATGACGATATCATGGTATTTTCGAAAAATATGTATCAAATGTGAAAATTAATATTTTTGACCGGTCTACCATGAATTGATGATTTTAGGAATAATTTTGACAGCTGTTTTTTTTCTATGGTCAACCATACACTGGCGTGCACGTGTATTTTGAAGCTCTGGATTTCAGATAAGATATTTGGTTAAATATTAAATATTTAGAGTTTAATTTGTTCATGTACTCTGCACATAACAGGTATTTATAATTTGATTACTAAATTGTGGATCCTGATCATCATTATTCATCGATTTATGCCCTTTTTTGTTTTCTTTGTTTCGCTATAATTTTGTGGCGTAATTTTTGGCGAATATTTTTGTTTGTATGTAAAATTTATTTCATTTCGCTGTTTTTTTTTCTGTCGAAATTTTTGCCAATAATTTAATTGTTTTTTATTTGTTTCGCTGAAATTTTTTCATACTGTAGGTACTTATTTTAGGTACCAACATGGACGAAATCCCTCCTAAACCTCCGATTCCCCCGGACCCGCCGGAGGAAAACAGGAAAAGAAAACGGAGTGACGATGCGCAATTGATACCAAAAGGGATCTCATCTGATAGTGTTTTCGAAAATAATTCGTCCCAAATTGGGAAAACAAAGGAGACACCATCTGTCTCTCACACTCCCACTATACGAGAATACTTTTACGATTCTAAGTCTGTAGGTCCGTTTACTGTTTTTGTTCAATATGCAGACACTAAAACTACTGCACCATTGCATCCTATGCAATTGGGAAAAATCCTTTTCTCCAGAAATGTACAGGGTGTCGTTAATGGGTCTATCAAATCGGAAGGTAAATATAAAGTATCAGTAGCATTCTCTTCAGCAAATCATGCCAATTCATTTTTGAAAAATGCGTTTGTTCTTTCTAACTCTCGATACAAAGCTTTCGTTCCTTCTTTCCTTTCGTACCGCATGGGTATCATAAGGGGGGTAGACGAGGATTTATCTGAGGAGGAACTAAAAAGTGCCATCTCAGCCGGAAACCCTAAAATGGATATCGTGAAGGTGAGGCGCCTTGCTTATAAGGATAGACAATCAGAAACCATTTGTTGGAAACCATCCCGATCAATTGTCATCACTTTTGCCGGACAGTCTCTACCCAATCAGGTTTATATTTTTTATAGCTCGTTTAGAGTGGACCTATATGTATTACCGACGTTGCAATGCTTCAGATGCTGCAAATTCGGACATACTAGGGCAAACTGCCGCTCGGTCCAAAAATGTTTTAAGTGCGGTGAGTGCCACGCCTCTGAAGAATGCCCATCTCAAGATTTGAAATGTTTCAATTGTGGCGGTGACCATAAAGCAATTAGCCAATCATGTCCAGAGCATCGTAGACAAAAAGCAATAAAGGAAAGCATGGCAACTGAAAATTGCTCCTATATCCAAGCTGCAAAAATGCACCCCCAGAAAAAAACCCTGTTCTCGGTAATCACAGCAAATACTGGCAATAACAGTAGACCCCAAAAAAATAAGCCCGTTCCTAATCTCCAAAAACCACCTAACAAAAAAGAGCACAACTCCATACTTATGTTCCCAAATGGTAACCCTACTTACACTGCCCCTGATGGGTGCGCCATTGCCTCAGCACCCTCTGATGAAGAACATTCGTATGCCATGAACCCTACTGTCGAATCTTTAAGGGAAGACCTTAACAAAGATAACCAATTCTACCTGAAATCATTGATAACCATCTTAATTGACGCACTCTCTTCACAAACCTCTTACAATACAGGATCACTTATCTCTACGCTTCAATCCTTCCTAATCAAAAATGGCCAACACTCCTAAAAACAATTTCCCAAAAAAGACTCACAACTCACCATCTCATAGTTCTACTCGCCCTCATTCTTTAAACTTTCTCCAATGGAATTGCCGAAGTGTCTCATCTAGCAAAAATGACATCATATACCTTATTCAAAAATTTGAAATAAATATAGCAGCCCTCAGCGAAACATGGTTACAGCCACTATGGAATTTTAACATTCCCGGGTTCCATTGTTTAAGAGACGATCGTTTGGACTCAAGGGGCGGTGGAACGGCCCTCTTAATTCAGTCCCACCTCCCATTTCAAATGATAAAAACCCCAAAAAATCCATCTATACAATTAATAGCTGCCTCAGTAAATGGAATCTCTGTCATCTCTACTTATATTCCACCCAATACAAATTTTGATGAAAACTATTGGAATTCAGTACTTCAAAACTTGCCTAAGCCCCTCCTTATTCTGGGTGACCTGAATGCGCACTCAGTTAGTTGGGGCTGCTCTAGAAATGACAGATCCGGCAATTCAATCCTTTCTTTTGCAGACTCACACAATCTATGTATTTTAAATGACGGCTCTCCAACAAGGTTTACCTCCCCTCAACAAAATGCAAGTGCGGTCGATCTATCCTTGATTTCTGATTCGATCGCAGCCTCATCCACGTGGCATGTTCTTATCGATCCTCTTTCAAGCGATCACTTTCCTATCCTGGTGAGTATTACTGAAAGAAACCAAAATCCTGAACAAAGATGTAAGGTGGGGAAAAATTATAACAAAGCAAACTGGAAAGAATTTACGTCATTGGTAGAACAAACAACATCAAGTGTCAAACCTTCTAATTCCCCTGTTGACATAGAAACAAAATATGAGAGAATTCTCTCAATCATAGAGGACTCATCTGAACCCTCTGTGCCGAATCACAAGTTGTGCAAAAAAAATCCCATATCTCCTCCGTGGTGGGACAGCGAATGTACCCAAAGTATTAAAAAAAGAAAAGAGGCAATCAAAATATTTAGGAAGGATGTAACAACCGAAAATAATATACTAACAAAACAAATTCAGGCAGAAACGCGCAGGCTCTTAAGAAAGAAAAAGAAGAAAGGATGGACAGATTTCTGTAATAGTCTTTCTCCCAACACTCATCCTTCAATCGTATGGAACTCCATACGCAGGTTTCGTTCTTCCTATCTACCTCCTAAATCTCATATACAAGACGAAGGTTATATTGATGCTTTCATAAATAAACTCGCCCCCCCACATGTACCTAATGAAACAGAAATAAGCTGGGTTTCCTCTCAGAAGAAAACTACTCCAGGTTTTCTTGATTCCCCTTTCTCTCTCGAGGAACTACTTGGCACTATAAAGATTCTGAAGAATTCCTCTCCGGGGTTGGATAACATACCATACAGTGTGTTTAAACATCTCCCGGATAATTTTTTAAAACTCCTTCTACAGTTCTACAATGACTGCTTATCAAGTGGGCTTGTGCCAGAGGCTTGGCGAAAATCTTTAATTATCCCCATCCTGAAACCTGGACGAGACCCCTCACTTGGATCTTCATATAGACCTATTGCCCTATCGTCCTGCTCTTTGAAAATTTTGGAGCATATGTTAAAAAAACGTGTTGAGTGGTATTTGGAAAATGGTGATCTTCTGTCTAGTTCCCAATTCGGGTTTCGAAAAGCCCGCTCTTGTTTAGATAACCTAAGTATTTTAACCTCAGACGTAAGAGCGGCTCTTATTAACAAGGAATATACGGTTGCATCATTTTTGGATATTGAATCAGCTTACGATAATGTGCGCATTGATCTATTAATGACGATTCTGCAAGACTTGGGTATTCCTAGCCTTATTTTAAAACTTCTTTTTGGCATCTTCTCGCAGCGCACCATGGTTTTCAAAACTACTGATAGACTAGTCTACAGAAAAGTCTATAGAGGGCTTCCCCAGGGCTCTGTCTTGAGCCCGCTGCTTTTCAACGTCTATCTCTCAAAAATTAACTCAAATATTGGCAGAGATTGTAAACTACTACAGTATGCGGATGATATAGTTCTATATTCATCCAATAAACTCCTCTCGAAATCTATCGACGCTATGTCATCAAGCATAAACTCTCTGAATTTCTGGCTCACTTCGTTGGGTCTCTCTATCTCTCCCCAAAAAAGTCACACAATGGTTTTTACGAAATCACATAAGACCCCAACAGCAAATCTCAAATTAGAAAATAACCCCATACCATGTGTCGAACAAGTAAGATTCCTGGGGATGATTCTAGACAGAAAATTGTCTTGGCGTCATCACATAGAACATATCGTCTCTACATGTGAAAGAAATATTAATCCTCTGAGGGCTGTATGTCGAGTATGGTGGGGATGTCACCCAACTACAGTCAAACTACTGTACAACGCACTAATACGCAGTCTGCTTGATTATGGTAGCTTTTTGATGGACCCCTTGCCCAAGTATCTTCAATTAAAACTAGACCGCATACAACACAGGTGCCTGCGCATGGTGCTGGGAGCCATGTCCACCTCCCCTGTAAATGCTCTTCAAGTAGAAGCGGGAGAAATGCCCTTGAAAATAAGAAGACAGTTTTTGTCGGACAATTTCCTTGCAAAAAGAATATATCTGCTTAATCATCCTCTCATGCAATCAATCACAACATTAGGAAACAGGTTGTGTGACAGCGTGAGAGAAATTCCAAAACCTCTACTTATCAAAAGCTTAGAATCTCTCTCGGAAGAAATGGTTTCCTTACCCAAGAGAAATGTTCTACCATATTTTTCCACTCCATTTCCAGCTTTGGTACACATCCCAGAAGTCATACTGGATGGATTTAGTTTTTTCAAGTCTCATCTCAGTCTGAGTGTTTGCCAAAGTGATTTCCGCCGAATTGTTGATCGTTTTCCAACGTATACACAAATTTACACAGACGGATCCAAGCTTCCACAGTCTAACAGCTTCGGTGCATCGGTCTACATCCCAAAGTTACAAGTGCAACTTCAATTCAAAATCCCGAATCCCTGTTCCATTTTCACAGCTGAGACTGTAGCGCTTGCTGAAGCATTGAAAACAGTTGTTGATTTGAATTTGAACAAAATAGTTATATTTGTGGACTCCCGCAGCGTTCTTGACGCAGTTTTGGGACTCCCGAAGTCGTTAATACACAATTCTATTATATGTAGGGTAAAAAAATATCTTTTCGACCTCCATTTCGCATCGAAAACTGTATTGCTGGCTTGGATCCCGTGCCATCGCGCCATTGGGGGAAATGAGGTCGCTGACGAGCTGGCAAAGTCCGCCATAAATAATGGAGTGACTTCAAGCATACACGAACCGTTAATCGCTGACTTGGGCAAACAGTTCCGCGAAAGAGCTCTCACTGCGTGGCGTGAAGATTGGTCAGAGACGAGCAAACTTAAAGGTAAGTACTATCGCACGATCCAACCCGAAATTCCGAGTGCCCCGTGGTACTCAAGCGGAAGGCTTAACAAAATGGAAATCTCTGTACTTTCTAGGATGAGATTGGGACATTGTGTGATCGCTACCCATCTTCATAGACTGGGGCTCGTAGAGAGCTCTCTCTGCGAGTGTGGCCAGGACGATGAGACGATTGACCATGCACTCTTTAACTGCCCAATTCGTGCTGACATAAGTTTATACGACCATATAAGAGACGTGAATCGCCCCTTTGATGTTTGCCACCTACTCTCCCTCGGGTCTAACGATGTCAATAGGCAGATTGCAAAATACATTAAAACTTACAATATCATCTTGTGACCTTATTGAAATTATAATAATGATTGACTGATATGATATCTAACATGGGCAAAATCACCCTCTGTTGGGTGGAAAAAAAAAAAAAAAAAAAAAAAAAAAAAATTTTGACAGCTCAAATAATGATATGACGAAATCATTAGTTTCTCGACCAATTTAGATCAAAATGGAAAATAAATATTTTTGACAGGTCTATTATGAATTAATGATTTTTTGAATAAATTTGAGAGATCAATCGTGTCAAGAGTGTCGTTATCATGGGATTTTCGACCAATTTATATCAAATTTAAAAATTAATATTTTTGACAGGTTCACCCTGAATTGGTGATTTCAAGAAAAAATTTGACATTTCAATCATGACACGACGATTAAATGAGTATTTCGATTAATTTAGATCAAAATATCAAAAACAATATTTTTGACAGGTCTTACCATTGTGATGATTTGATGAATAACTTTGAGAGTTCGATTATGATATGACGATATCATGGGACTTTCGACCAATTTTGATGAAATGTCATAATTCATATTTTTGATAGGTCTACCACGAAATAATGATTCTATGAATAATTTTGACGGCTCAATAATGATACGACGATATTATTAAATTTTCGATCAATTTAGATCAAATAGAAAAATTTATATTTTTGACAGGTCTACCATGAATTGATGAATAATTTTGACAGCTCAAATAATGATATGACGATATCATTAGTTTATCGACCAATTTAGATCAAAATGAAAAATAATATTTTTGACAGGTTACCACGAAATAATGATTCTATGAATAATTTTGAGAGTTCAATCGTGGGATTTTCGAAAAATTTAAATGAAATGTAAAAATTATTATTTTTGACAGGTGTACCACGAATAAAGGCTTAATGAACAATTTTGACAGTTTGACTCAACGATAAAAAGAGTCTTTCGATCCATTTAGATCAAATTTAAAAATTAATATTTTTGACAGGTCTACCATGAATTGGTGAATTCAAGAAAAATTTTGACATTTCAATCATGACCCGACGATTAAATGAGTATTTCGATTAATTTAGATCAAAATATCAAAAACAAGGTCTTACCATTGAGATGATTTGATGAATAACTTTGACAGTTCAATTATGATATGACGATATCATGGTACTTTCGACCAATTTTGATGAAATGTCATAATTCATATTTTTGATAGGTCTACCATGAATTGATGATTTTATGAATAATTTTGAGAGTTCGATTATGATATGACGATATCATGGTATTTTCGAAAAATATGTATCAAATGTGAAAATTAATATTTTTGACCGGTCTACCATGAATTGATGATTTTAGGAATAATTTTGACAGCTCAAATAATGATATGACGATATCATTAGTTTCTCGACCAATTTAGATCAAAATGGAAAAATAATATTTTTGACAGGTATATTATGAATTAATGATTTTTTGAATAAATTTGAGAGATCAATCGTGTCAAGAGTGTCGTTATCATGGGATTTTCGACCAATTTATATCAAATTTAAAAATTAATATTTTTGACAGGTTCACCCTGAATTGGTGATTTCAAGAAAAATTTTGACATTTCAATCATGACACGACGATTAAATGAGTATTTCGATTAATTTAGATCAAAATATCAAAAACAATATTTTTGACAGGTCTAACCAATGTGATGATTTGATGAATAACTTTGACAGTTCAATTATGATATGACGATATCATGGGATTTTCGACCAATTTTGATGAAATGTCATAATTCATATTTTTGATAGGTCTACCACGAAATAATGATTCTATGAATAATTTTGACGGCTCAATAATGATACGACGATTTTATTAAATTTTCGATCAATTTAGATCAAATAGAAAAATTTATATTTTTGACAGGTCTACCATGAATTGATGATTTTATGAATAATTTTGACAGCTCAAATAATGATATGACGATATCATTAGTTTATCGACCAATTTAGATCAAAATGAAAAAATAATATTTTTGACAGGTTACCACGAAATAATGATTCTATGAATAATTTTGAGAGTTCAATCGTGGGATTTTCGAAAAATTTAAATGAAATGTAAAAATTATTATTTTTGACAGGTGTACCACGAATAAAGGATTAATGAACAATTTTGACAGTTTGACTCAACGATAAAAAGAGTCTTTCGATCCATTTAGATCAAATTTAAAAATTAATATTTTTGACAGGTCTACCATGAATTGGTGAATTCAAGAAAAAATTTGACATTTCAATCATGACACGACGATTAAATGAGTATTTCGATTGATTGAGATCAAAATATCAAAAACAATATTTTTGACAGGTCTTACCATTGTGATGATTTATGAATAATTTTGACAGCTCAATAATGATACGACGATATCATTAGTTTTTCGACCAATTTAGATCAAATAGAAACATTTATATTTTTGACAGGTCTACCACGAAATAATGATTCTATGAATAATTTTGAGAGTTCAATCGTGATGTGACGATATCATGGGATTTTCGACCAATTGAAATAAAATCTATAAATATTTATTTTAAAGGTGTACCACGAATTAAGGATTAATGAACAATGTTAACAGTTTGACTCAATGATAAAAAGAGTCTTTCGATCCATTTAGATCAATTTACAAATTAATATTTTTGACAGGTCTACCATGAATTGGTGATTTCAAGAAAAATTTTGACATTTCAATCATGACCCGACGATTAAATGAGTATTTCGATTAATTTAGATCAAAATATCAAAAACAATATTTTTGACAGGTCTAACCATTGTGATGATTTGATGAATAACTTTGACAGTTCCATTATGATATGACGATATCATGGGACTTTCGACCAATTTTGATGAAATGTCATAATTCATATTTTTGATAGGTCTACCACGAAATAATGATTCTATGAATAATTTTGAGAGTTCAATCGTGGGATTCTCGAAAAATTTAAATGAAATTTAACAATTATTATTTTTGACAGGTGTACCACGAATAAAGGATTAATGAACAATTTTGACAGTTTGACTCAACGATAAAAAGAGTCTTTCGATCCATTTAGATCAAATTTAAAAATTAATATTTTTGACAGGTCTACCATGAATTGGTGAATTCAAGAAAAATTTTGACATTTCAATCATGACCCGACGATTAAATGAGTATTTCGATTAATTTAGATCAAAATATCAAAAACAAGGTCTTACCATTGAGATGATTTGATGAATAACTTTGACAGTTCAATTATGAAATGACGATATCATGGTACTTTCGACCAATTTTGATGAAATGTCATAATTCATATTTTTGATAGGTCTACCATGAATTGATGATTTTATGAATAATTTTGAGAGTTCGATTATGATATGACGATATCATGGTATTTTCGAAAAATATGTATCAAATGTGAAAATTAATATTTTTGACCGGTCTACCATGAATTGATGATTTTAGGAATAATTTTGACAGCTCAAATAATGATATGACGATATCATTAGTTTCTCGACCAATTTAGATCAAAATGGAAAATAAATATTTTTGACAGGTCTATTATGAATTAATGATTTTTTGAATAAATTTGAGAGATCAATCGTGTCAAGAGTGTCGTTATCATGGGATTTTCGACCAATTTATATCAAATTTAAAAATAAATATTTTTGACAGGTCTACCCTGAATTGGTGATTTCAAGAAAAATTTTGACATTTCAATCATGACACGACGATTAAATGAGTATTTCGATTAATTTAGATCAAAATATCAAAAACAAGGTCTTACCATTGTGATGATTTGATGAATAACTTTGACAGTTCAATTATGATATGACGATATCATGGTACATTCGACCAATTTTGATGAAATGTCATAATTCATATTTTTGATAGGTCTACCATGAATTGATGATTTTATGAATAATTTTGAGAGTTCGATTATGATATGACGATATCATGGTATTTTCGAAAAATATGTATCAAATGTGAAAATTAATATTTTTGACCGGTCTACCATGAATTGGTGATTTTAGGAATAATTTTGACAGCTCAAATAATGATATGACGATATCATTAGTTTCTCGACCAATTTAGATCAAAATGGAAAATAAATATTTTTGACAGGTCTATTATGAATTAATGATTTTTTGAATAAATTTGAGAGATCAATCGTGTCAAGAGTGTCGTTATCATGGGATCTTCGACCAATTTATATCAAATTTAAAAATTAATATTTTTGACAGGTTCACCCTGAATTGGTGATTTCAAGAAAAATTTTGACATTTCTATCATGACACGACGATTAAATGAGTATTTCGATTAATTTAGATCAAAATATCAAAAACAATATTTTTGACAGGTCTAACCATTGTGATGATTTGATGAATAACTTTGAGAGTTCGATTATGATATGACGATATCATGGGACTTTCGACCAATTTTGATGAAATGTCATAATTCATATTTTTGATAGGTCTACCACGAAATAATGATTCTATGAATAATTTTGACGGCTCAATAATGATACGACGATATTATTAAATTTTCGATCAATTTAGATCAAATAGAAAAATTTATATTTTTGACAGGTCTACCATGAATTGATGAATAATTTTGACAGCTCAAATAATGATATGACGATATCATTAGTTTATCGACCAATTTAGATCAAAATGAAAAAATAATATTTTTGACAGGTTACCACGAAATAATGATTCTATGAATAATTTTGAGAGTTCAATCGTGGGATTTTCGAAAAATTTAAATGAAATGTAAAAATTATTATTTTTGACAGGTGTACCACGAATAAAGGCTTAATGAACAATTTTGACAGTTTGACTCAACGATAAAAAGAGTCTTTCGATCCATTTAGATCAAATTTAAAAATTAATATTTTTGACAGGTCTACCATGAATTGGTGAATTCAAGAAAAATTTTGACATTTCAATCATGACACGACGATTAAATGAGTATTTCGATTGATTGAGATCAAAATATCAAAAACAATATTTTTGACAGGTCTTACCATTGTGATGATTTATGAATAATTTTGACAGCTCAATAATGATACGACGATATCATTAGTTTTTCGACCAATTTAGATCAAATAGAAACATTTATATTTTTGACAGGTCTACCACGAAATAATGATTCTATGAATAATTTTGAGAGTTCAATCGTGATGTGACGATATCATGGGATTTTCGACCAATTGAAATAAAATCTATAAATATTTATTTTAAAGGTGTACCACGAATTAAGGATTAATGAACAATGTTAACAGTTTGACTCAATGATAAAAAGAGTCTTTCGATCCATTTAGATCAATTTACAAATTAATATTTTTGACAGGTCTACCATGAATTGGTGATTTCAAGAAAAATTTTGACATTTCAATCATGACCCGACGATTAAATGAGTATTTCGATTAATTTAGATCAAAATATCAAAAACAATATTTTTGACAGGTCTAACCATTGTGATGATTTGATGAATAACTTTGACAGTTCCATTATGATATGACGATATCATGGGACTTTCGACCAATTTTGATGAAATGTCATAATTCATATTTTTGATAGGTCTACCACGAAATAATGATTCTATGAATAATTTTGAGAGTTCAATCGTGGGATTCTCGAAAAATTTAAATGAAATGTAATAATTATTATTTTTGACAGGTGTACCACGAATAAAGGATTAATGAACAATTTTGACAGTTTGACTCAACGATAAAAAGAGTCTTTCGATTCATTGAGATCAAATTTAAAAATTAATATTTTTGACAGGTGACCATGAATTGGTGAATTCAAGAAAAATTTTGACATTTCAATCATGACCCGACGATTAAATGAGTATTTCGATTAATTTAGATCAAAATATCAAAAACAAGGTCTTACCATTGTGATGATTTGATGAATAACTTTGACAGTTCAATTATGATATGACGATATCATGGTACTTTCGACCAATTTTGATAAGAATAAGTAATAGAAAACAGACTCACTACATATGAACTTAAACTAATTAGTCCTCCTGATGATGCCAAGTAGAAGCCTTGGCGAAAACGTTTGAGGTGAATAAATTTAATTTGGAAATTATACAGTGTTTTTGAATTCATTTTAATTAAAAAATAAATATATTTGACAGGTCAATCATGAATTAATGATTTCATGAATAATTTTGAGAGTTCGATTATGATATGACGATATCATGGTATTTTCGAAAAATATGTATCAAATGTGAAAATTCAAATTTTTGACAGGCCTTTGATTGATTTGATTGAGGCCACAATTGATTTTTTGTCCTGATATGACGATATCATGGGACTTTCGACCAATTTTGATGAAATGTAATAATTCATATTTGTGACAAGTCTACCATGAATTGGTGATTTTATGAATAATTTTGACAGCTCAAATAATGATATGACGATATCATTAGTATTTCGACCAATTTAGATCAAAATGAGAATCTAATATTTTTGACAGGTCTACCATGAATTGGTGATTTCAAGATTAATTTTGAAATTTCATTCATGACACGACGATAAAATGAGTATTTCGATTGATTTAGATCAAAATATCAAAAATAATATTTTTGACAGGTCTAACCAATGTGATGATTTGATGAATAACTTTGACAGTTCAATAATGATATGACGATATCATGGGACTTTCGACCAATTTTGATGAAATTTTATAATTCATATTTTTGACAGGTCTACAACGAATTGGTGATTTCAAGAATAATTTTGTCATTTCAATCATGACACGACGATAAAATGAGTATTTCGATTGATTTAGATTAAAATATCAAAAACAATATTTTTGACAGGTCTAACCAATGTGATAATTTGATGAATAACTTTGACAGTTCAATCATGATGTGTCGATGTCATGGGACTTTCGACCAATTTTGATGAAATGTTATAATTCATATTTTTGATAGTACTACCATGAATTGGTGATTTTATGAATAATTTTGACAGCTCAAATAATGATATGACGATATCATTAGTATTTCGACCAATTTAGATCAAAATGAGAATCTAATATTTTTGACAGGTCTACCATGAATTGGTGATTTCAAGATTAATTTTGAAATTTCATTCATGACACGACGATAAAATGAGTATTTCGATTGATTTAGATCAAAATGAAAAATTAATATTTTTGACAAGTCTACCATGAATTGATGATTTTTTGAATAATTTTGGCAGTTCAATTATGATGTGACGTATCGTCGGATTTTCGACCAATTTAAATGAAATATAAAAATTATTATTTTTGACAGGTGTATCACGAATTAAGGATAAATGATCAAGGTTGACAGTTTGACTCAATGTTTAAAAGAGTCTTTCGATCCAATTAGATCCAACTTAAAAATTAATATTTTTGACAGGTCTGGTGATGGTGATTGGTGATTTGGTGATTTCAAGAATAATTTTGACATTTCAATCATGACACGACGGTAAAATGTCGATCGATTGATTTAGATCAAAATATCAAAAACAATATTTTTGATAGGTCTAACCAATGTGATGATTTGATGAATATCTTTGACAGTTCAATTATGATATGACGATATCATGGGACATTCGACCAATTTTGATGAAATGTAATAATTCATATTTTTGACAGGTCTACCACGATATAATGATTTTACTGACGTTCTAATCTTGAATAATTTTGAGAGTTCAATCGTGATGTAACGATATCTTGGGTTTTTCGACCAATTTAAATGAAATGTAAAAATCGATGGCTAAGTGGACAAATATTTTTTATCCACATTTTATAGTTTTGAGAAAACTCGACATGAAAGTTTGAATAGTATTTGAGCCTAATATGCATTTTTTAATTGATCATATCTCGATTTGTATTGCGTGAGGATCAACTATTTTTTCAAATATCAAAGAAAATGTCACGTTTTATTAAAATGTGTATCATAACTCAATTATACCAAAAAGTGGACTTACAATATTTGTTCGGTTAGCCATCGAAATTATTGTTTTCAACAGGTGTACCACGAATAAAGGATCAATGAACAATGTTGACAGTTTGACTCAATGATAAAAAGAGTCTTTTGATCCAATTAGATCCAACTTAAAAATTAATATTTTTGACAGATCTACCATGAATTGATGATTTAAGAATAATTTTGACAGCTCAAATAATGATATGACGATATCATTAGTTTTTTGACAAATTAAGATCAAAATAAAAAATTAATATTTTTGACAAGTCTACCATGAATTGATGATTTTATGAATAATTTTGGCAGTTCAATTATGATGTGACTTTCGACTTTCGACTCGGACTTTCGACCAATTGAAATGAACTATAAAAATTATTATTTTTGATAGGTGTACCACGAATTAAAGATAAATGTGCAATGTTGACATTTTGACTCAATGATAAATAGAGTCTTTCGATCCATTTAGATCGAATTCAAAATTTAATATTTTTGACAGGTCTACCATGAATTGATGATTTTATGAATAATTTTGTCAGCTTAATAATGATATGACGATATCATTAGTTTCTCGACCAATTTAGATCAAAATGGAAAATAAATATTTTTGACAGGTCATGAATTAATGATTTTATAAATAAATTTGAGAGATCAATCATGATGTGTCGTTATCATGAGATTTTCGACAAATTTAGATCAAATTTGAAAATTAACATTTTTGACATGTCTAACATAAATTGATGATTTCATGAATAATTTTGACATATCAATCATGATACGACGATATCATTAATTTTTCGACCATTTTAGATCAAAATGAAAAATTTATATTTTTGACAGGTCTACCACGAATTAATAATTTAATGAATAATTTTGAGAGTTCAATCGTGATGTGACGATATCATGGGATTTTCGACCAATTGAAATAAAATCTATAAATATTTATTTTAAAAGTGTACCACGAATTAAGGATTAATGAACAATGTTAACAGTTTGACTCAATGATAAAGAGAGTCTTTCGATCCATTTAGATCATTTTAAATATAAATATTTTTGACAGGTCTACCATGAATTGGTGATTTCAAGAATAATTTTGACATTTCAATCATGACCCGACGATAAAATGAGTATTTCGATTGATTGAGATCAAAACATCAAAAACAATATTTTTGACAGGTCTAACCAATGTGATGATTTGATGAAAAACTTTGACAGTTCAATAATGATATGACGATATCGTGGGACTTTCGACCAATTTTGATGAAATGTAACAGTTCATATTTTTGACAGGTCTACAATTAATTGATGATTTTATGAATAATTTTGTCAGCTCAATAATGATATGTCAATGTCATTAGTTTCTCGACCAATTTAGATCAAAATGAAAAATAAATATTTTTGACAGGTCAATCATGAATTAATGATTTCATGAATAATTTTGAGAGTTCGATTATAATATGACGATTTCATGGTATTTTCGAAAACCATGTATCAAATGTGAAAATTAATATTTTTGACAGGTCTACCATGAATTGATGATTTTATGAATAATTTTGACAGCTCAAATAATGATATGACGATATCATTAGTATTTCGACCAATTTAGATCAAAATGAGAATCTATAATTTTTGACAGGTCTGCCATTGGTGATTTCAAGAATAATTGGAAGTGTCTATCGTGCCGCTAGCGGCACTATAGTCTAATTTGCTAAAATGCCGCTGACGGCAGCGTAAACATGAAATAACTAATTTGCCGCTAGTTGCCACATTATAAACATTGTGAAGATAGCTACAATACAATACTGTCAATTAGCGCGTTGATGCTATGGTTGATGCGTGTGTTGTGTTTGGGTGAAGTGAAAGGTTATTTTTGTCCTAGCTACCGGGCGACTCGCCAAAGGCTCCAATATTTTCTATCATGAACCCTGATAGCAGCTTCAATTGTAGACTTATATATTTATTTATTCTTTACTGACATTGATTCATACAAATTCATACAAAAATACATTTAAAACAAATACAATCGTACACTCAATATACAGAGGGCGAGTTTATCGCAGAGGCGTGATTTCTTTCCAACTAACCCAATCCATACCTGTATTGTTCTAAGATATTTTTATGTGTTTTAGCATTTTAATTCTTCCTGTCTCTTTTATTTAAATAAACTACCTGAAATTTATGATTATTATTTTGGTAAGAGAGGGATCTTAATTGGTCTCCACATTGTTGTTTTTTTTAATGTTTGTAGATACTTATTGTTTCAACTGTTTGATCCACACAGAATAAATGAAATAAAATAAAATACCTAGCATGGGTATCCCATGTTAGATACTTCCGAGTGTAGTTGGTTAGAATTTCATATATCATGAACTAGGTATGGTTCTATTATTAATTAAATTTACAATGTAATCCTTGTAATATTTCATTGGACAAATGCTATTATTATTCCTATACAGTGTGTATGTAGGGATTGGAATGTGTGGTATTCGACTCTCTCTGCCTACCTTGCAAGGGATCAAAGATCTTTCAAATTGTATGTGATACATTTTTCTTTTTCAATAGTATCTAACCGTAATGATAAACACATCCTGTGATGATGAAATAAGTTTCCCTTTTATTTTTCAAATTAACAAGTTTGGAGTAAGTATGTTTCACGTAATATAAATGTTCTCTCAGTGATTCCAATAATTCTTGCTAGTGATGCAACCCTATCATGTATGAGATTCTCCTAAGTAAGTTTGCAAATAAAAATTTAGTGTACTATTTGGTGCTTAAGCACTTATAATTAAGTACATAAAAACTGTTCTTATTGTTAATTAATTAATGTACTTAAAATTACATTATCACTAAGTTGGCATCTTTAAAACTACTCTCACTACGGTTTAATATAGAATTCTGTGTGATCCTTATTTAGTAAAAAATGTGATTTACTTGACATTCACTTGACAGAAAAATGATGCGCGCGCATTGCCGGCAATTTAGTCCCCAGTACTAAACAACCGCTAGCGGCTTTTTAGACACTTCCAGAATAATTTTGACATTTTCAATCATGACACGACGATAAAATGAGTATTTCGATTGATTTAGATCAAAATATCAAAAACAATATTTTTGACAGGTCTAACCAATGTGATGAATAACTTTGACAGTTCAATTATGATATGGCGATATCATGGGACTTTCGACCAATTTTGATGAAATGTTATAATTCATATTTTTGACAGGTCTACACTTAATTGATGATTTTATGAATAATTTTGTCAGCTCAATAATGATATGTCGATGTCATTAGTTTCTCGACCAATTTAAATCAAAATGAAAAATAAATATTTTTTACAGGTCAATCATGAATTAATGATTTTATGAATAATTTCGACAGCTCAAATAATGATATGACGATATCATTAGTATTTCGACCAATTTAGATCAAAATGAGAATCTAATATTTTTGACAGGTCTACCCTGAATTGGTGATTTCAAGAAAAATTTTGACATTTCAATCATGACACGACGATTAAATGAGTATTTCGATTAATTTAGATCAAAATATCAAAAACAATATTTTTGACAGGTCTAACCAATGTGATGATTTGATGAATAACTTTGACAGTTCAATTATGATATGACGATATCATGGGATTTTCGACCAAATTTGATGAAATGTAATAATTCATATTTTTGACAGGCCTACCATAAATTGATGATTTAATAAATAATTCTGACAGCTCAATAATGATATGACGATATCATTATTTTCTCGACCAATTTAGATCAAAATGAAAAATAAACATTTTTGACAGGTCAAGGTAATGATTTCATGAATAATTTTGAGAGTTCGATTATGATATGACGATATCATGGTATTTTTGAAAAATATGTATCAAATGTGAAAATTAATATTTTTGACATGTCTACCATGACTTGAGGATTTTATGAATAATTTTGACAGTTCAATGTATATGACGATATCATTAGTTTTTAGACCAATTTAGATCAAAATGAAAAATAAATATTTATGACAGGTCTATTATGAATTAATGATTTTATGAACTATTTTGAGAGTTCAATCATGATGTGTCGATATCATGGGATTTTCGACCCAATTTGATGAAATGTAATAATTCATATTTTTGACAGGCCTACCATAAATTGATGATTTAATAAATAATTCTGACAGCTCAATAATGATATGACGATATCATTAGTTTCTCGACCAATTTAGATCAAAATGAAAAATTATTATTTTTGACAGGTCTACTATGAATTGGTGATTTCAAGAATAATTTTGACATTTCAATCATGACACGACGATAAAATGTCGATCGATTGATTTAGATCAAAATATCACAAATAATATTTTTGATACGTCTAACCAATGTGATGATTTGATGAATAACTTTGACAGTTCAATTATGATATGACGATATCATGGGACTTTCGACCAATTTTGATGAAATGTAATATGTCATATTTTTGACAAGTCTGCCATGAATTGGTGATTTCAAGAATAATTTTGACATTACAATCATGACACGACGATAAAATGAGTATATCGATTGATTTAGATCAAAATATCAAAAACAATATTTTTGACAGGTCTTACCAATGTGATGATTTGATGAATTACTTTGACAGTTCAATTATGATATGACGATATCATGGGATTTTCGACCAATTTCGAACAATTCATATTTTTGATAGGTCTACCATAAATTGATGATTTTATGAATAATTTTGACAGCTTAATAATGATACGACATTTTTGACAGGTTTTACCATAGTGATGATTAAATGAATAAATATGACAGTTCAATCATGATTTGACGATATCATGGTATTATTGACCAAGATGAATATTTTTCACAGGTCTAACCAATGTGATGATCAAATGAATAATTTTGAAAATTCAATTATGTATTGACGTTATCATGGGATTTTCGACCAATTCAGATCAAATGTGAAAATCAATATTTTTGATAGGTTTGTTTTGTTTGTTAGTTTTGTTTTGATAAGTTTTGATAAATTTATGATTTAGTGAATAATTTTGACAGTTTGACAAGATAATAAAAAGAGTTTTTCGATCGATTTAGATCAAAATATCAAGATTAATATTTTTGACAGGTCCACATAATGTGCTGATTTATTTTGACAGTTCAATTATTATATGACGATATTATGGAATTTTCGACCAATATAGATGAAATTGGAAAATTAAGATTTTTGACAGGTCTACCATGTATTGATGATTTCATGAAAAATTTTGACAGTTCAATCATGACACGATGATAAATGAGTTTTTCGATCGATTTAGATCAAAATATCAAGATGAATATTTTGACAGGTCTACACAAACAATTTGATTATTTAAAATCCGTATTTTGAATATTATACATCGAGATAATAGCATAACTTTTATCCCCATCTTGATATGAATTCAAAAAATTACAAATAAAATTTAATGTTTTGACAAATTATGCTAAATAATATAATCAATTACTATGCAAATCTGATGACATGCCCTTTTTAAAACTGCCATATTATTGTCATTTAAAAACAGACATATATATTTTATATCTTGAGACCTGCCTTGAAGATGAGGTTTTGTATAGGGTGTATTATTTTTCCTCCGTTTTGCCTACTTTCTAAAAATTGGTAGATATAGTGTTTAATAAAATTTATGATGTTGTCCTTGGGGGGGTTGATGTTGTATGAGCTACAAGTAAATCACCATACTTACTGTGATTTTCTCTATTTGTTTGAATATTAATAATTATGTTCAATAGCATATAATGGAGATTGGCCGTATAATATACAAATAAGTATAATTTATTATAATCTTTACAGGAGAGAGCGCATGTATGGGATACATTCCAGTTACACGTGTCTGCTTGGAACGATCAAATCAAATCACTTGATAGGAAAGTTGATATAATAAACAGGTACACAAACAACTAATAAACAATAACTAAGTAACTAAATATTTTTAAAAAATAATATAAAATAACTATATAAAATAAAATAATATAAAATAAAATAATATAAAATAACAATAATAATAATATAAAAAAAATATAAAATAACTAAATTTTTGTTTTGACATTTTTCAATAATTTGACTTTTATCAGCTTCTATTGACACTGAATGTTATTAATTCTACAACATCCATTTTTAAAGACTGTATGCTACTTGACCGTCCCATTTATTTTTGTTTGAAATAGTCTCATAAATACTCTTTTATTGAAAATTTGACAATATAACCTACTATCGAATTGACTTGTGATCCATTGACTTTTTTTCCATTCATAACTTATGCTGTGATACTGATAGTTGTGTTGTTCTTTTTTTGTGTTTTTTTTTTATTTTTTATTATGATTGTTGTGTCTTAATATTCTACACTTGTATATAAACTATGTATGTAAATGTATAACAACATGTAAAAGGCTAGCGCCGTGAATTGTTAATAAATAAATAAATAGATACCTACCCTTATAATACCTTAAGGATCATGGACTTTCTATTAATAGTTAATGGTTTCAATACCATCTACTGCTAACCTTTTCCGCCTTCACGAGTTAATCATATTGCTCATTGAGAAGATTTCTGGAGTTTATTTATATCATTTTAAATCCATATTCATCTTTAGTAAAAATACATACTTGTAGTTTCATATACACCTGCCTTTACCTACAAGTTGGGTAGCTGATGATTAACTGCATGTAATTAATACACAGGTCATCCTCTTGTTCTTCCTAAAATATACAAATAATTTCATACAAACGACTCTTATTCGAAATATGTACTCGTAACAAAACTTTGTTTCATATTTCTACTTAAGATATATTTTTACATATTTTTATAAATATTATGTAATTTCAAAGATTTCTGGTGCTGTCTTTGGATGAAGTGCCTAGATATTAAGCAAACCCACATTAATGAAAACAAAAAAATGAGTTTTCTATTCTGTCTACTATTTGTTTTTTTATATGTTAGTGTTATTGCTTATGCTGCTATGAAATAAAATCGAAAAGATGTCTGTGTAAACGCATCATTGAACATTACATTATGAAGATCGTGTTTTGATATATTATTTATAAACCGAAGTTAAAGGCCACAGAAAATCTGGCTAAACACTATTCACAGTTTTCTATAACGAAAGCTTGCTTACTCTCCACTCCTCAGTCATCCATCCATCAATGACGTGGGGTATAATCCTTTTAAGTATTTCCTTTATTAAGACATTTTTGACGTTGACTGATCTATTCAAACCGTTTGGGTTACCAGACACATGTACATTGTACATAGTAGGTATTACTATCTCTACGGTTAATAACATTTTCATAATGTTCTTACATAGTCCAATATATCAAAGAAACTCCTATAAATATGTATCAGATATACGAAGTCATATCTGACTGAATCTCGATAATAGTAATCAATATTGTTTATATTCTGATGATGACAGCAAAGTTTTTCTCTGAACTCTTTTCTACGCTAACGAAGGTTTGTGAATAATTTTTGAAAATAAATGAGATGGAATATTGTATTATATTTTAGTGGACAAGAGAAAATGTCTCTTCTCGAAAGTAAACTAAGCATCCTCTTAAACCTCGAATATAATTCTGCTAGAATTGTGAACAAATTGACGTCAATAGAGGACAGACTTGAGCAAGTAGAGAGGACACTCAGAAGACAACAATCCGATATATCGTCAATAAGTCAAAGAGATGGCTCAACTGAAAGTCTTCTGAGCAGGAACCTACCGGGTGTTATCAAAGCAATTGATAAAAAAACAGATCGGCTGATTGGAATAATTCAGCGTAATACACCTTTGGGTCGAAGGTTTGGTACGTATAAAAGTTCATTATTTATAATTTTCCACAAATACCAAAACATTCAGCACTGCTGATATATAATAAAAATAAAACATTCAAATAATATTTACCATTCATGAGTTCTTACAAGAAATATCTTAAAATCAATTCAGGTTTTACCTTTACATACTTCAATTGTGGTAATGCAGAAGACAGAATTTGAAATTTTCTTTAGAAGAAGATATGCAAATATTAAATGAAGTCATAGGAATATCAAGTGATAAGAATCAAATAATAATCAGAGTTTATTTTTTCCCTTTCAGCTAGAGGTAATGGACTAGGAAATGACACACACTCTCCACCGAGAATAATAATCAAATGCACAACTCCACCAACAGTTGAGGAAATAGTAAAAGATGTTGCTTCCAAAGTTGATTTGATATATGATAAAATCATTTCGGATAACATTAGTTATGATTGTAATAGTGAAGAAGATAGAAAAAATATCGACAACTCAGATGAAATAGAAGAAGACAGAGATCATGATTATTCTCTTTTAGTTTTTAATTCCAACGAAGATGACTCTGAAGAGAAACAGTTCAAGAGACAATCTAGACATATTCATGATGAAAATTTATCAAAATTAACAAATATCACTAGAACAAAACGTTCTCAGTTAGACAGCATTAATAGTGCATGTGGTGATATTGGTGAAGTGAAATCATTAATAACAAAATTACCAATCAGTGTTAGCAAACTTAACAATGAAGCGGCTGATAACATTATTGAGACAATTAAAAAATTGCTAAACGAGAACGTGAATAACAAAATAACTTCAACAAATATAGACAGAAGAATCACGCAACTTTATATGAACTTAAATTACGTTTGCGCTTATCTACAAGATACGATTACATCTGGATTTCAAAGTGAACTTAAAAGATATTGTCATATAATATTATCATCAAATAAAAATGAAAAAATCGATAAACTTACAATGTGTCTGAGAGACACGGGATACATGACGACTTCTAGTGAAAACACAACCAATAAACATGAAAGGTCACCAATAAATAGTAATGTGGATACAGATATAGTGCAATCGGATAATAATCAAACTAAATATTATAATGATTTCAAACCAGTATGTCAAAAATATTTTGAATCCTTTGAACGAATGTCAATACGAGATGTTGATAATCCTGAACAATTAACATGTTTCATAGTAGGTTCACATATTAAAAATATGTCAATAGAATTATGTGCTGATCCGAAACCGAGGTACAAGTGTTCTTAATTAATAAAATATAAAATAATATTGACGATTTACATTGAAACATCTGCGATATTTTTCTTTTTACAGATTTTGTGATGAAAATCGCTTTTTAATATTTCAAAGCAGAGTTAGTGAACTAGTCACATTTTCAAGAAGTTGGAATGAATACAAATGGGGTTTTGGTGATATGAAATCGGGAAATTACTGGATAGGAAACGAGGCTCTACATTTATTAACTAAAAAATCTCATCCGGCTATATTGAAAATAAATTTAGAGGATTTTAACGGTGATACAGCTTGGGCAGAATATGATACGTTTAAAGTAAGTATTTTTTTGTTATAACAAATATGCTTTAAACGGGCTCAAATACTGATTACTTTTCATAAGATGCATTAATCGTGCGGTTAAAAATGTTAACATTATGTAATTTGATAAGTATGGATAAATACATTAATTGTATCGGCATTTACTTTGTAACACTTCATTTTAAATTATAAAATAAAATAAAATAAAATAAATATTTATTATTATTTTGTTTTGTGTTACTGTTGAGTAAGACTAACGCACGACCGGTTTGTTTTGACAATTTATTTACCACACTTATAATACAAAAGATACACCGAATAGAGCTTGGAGAAAAATATTGTACATAGGAGAGTTGTCTAAACAATTAACGAAACTATTTCCCGACATAATTCGACCAGCCTTCTACACGAACAACAAACTTGCCAACTTATTAGCCAACTCTAAATCAAAGACGGACATTCTAAAGAAAAGCGGGGTGTACGAAATGAAATGTGGGGACTGTAATAAAGTATACATAGGACAGACTTATAGGAACTTAAAAACTAGAATTGACGAGCACCGACGATGTATTACCAATAACAATTTTTCTGAATTTGCAAACCATATAATAGTAACTGACCACTCTTATAACAACCATAGTTTAAAATTATTACATACACACACATACCGACCAACTTTGACAGCACTGGAAGCAATAGAAATTAATAAAAATAATAACTCGACTAAAACAGCTACTGTATTAATAATAATAATCTTCCAAATTCGTCTCCCTTACTACAACTATTCCCCATCTCATATTCCAAGAACTCCACGCCTGAAACCAACACGACCCCGCCTACCCCTACACCCTCACTGTAAATCCTAACGAACTTTTGTATTTGTTTTTGTTTAATTCAGTATAGATCAGCACCTGGTGATGCGAACTCGGAGTCCGCGAAACCGGTCGTGCGTTAGTCTTACTCAACAGTAACACAAACTACTACTATACCATCACGGCATATCCCACAAGTGGGGTAGCCAGCAGACCAGCTGCATGTAAGAAACATGCAAACTGTCCTCTTCGTGCCAATATAAAATCAAGACATTCAGGATGGGTGGCAAACCTCATCGCTGAATTTGAGATGTAAAATGTCTTAATTTTTTCGAACACCTGCCTTTTACAGGACACTCGAAAACTTACGGAGAAGAGTGGGAGACCAATTCTTTACCGGGTGCTCCACGGGAAAAAACAAAATAATAATAAATATTTATTTTATTTTATTTGATAATTTTATGGATAAATACTCTTAAAACAAAGGTTTTGCGGTTAATACGTATGTACGTTCGTCTAATACTTTATTATTGACCTTATCAAATTTATATTAAACATGTAACACTTAGGAAAAATACATAATACGACAGTAAGTTTTATTCATTTAATATGATTATAATAATTATGTAAAACCACATCGCTAACCATATTATAGAAACTGACCACTACTTCAGCAACCATATTATTAAATTATTACATACACACGCATACGACCGACTTGGACAGCATTGGAACAATAGAAATTTATAAAAATAGTAACTCGTTTAAAACAGCTATTAGTAATAATAGTCTTCCAAATTTGTCTCCGTTACTATAACTATCCCATATCTCAAATTTCACCTTCACTCTAAATCTTAACGAAATTTTATATTTGTTCTTATTTTATTCAGTATAGATCAGCACCTGATGATGAACTCGAAGTCCGCAAAACTGGTCTGCGTTCAATTTACTATTGAAGAATTTTACTATTGAGTATAACTGATACTCAATTGTAAAGTTAAAAAAATAGTAGTTAATATTATTTTTTGTATAATGTAAACAAATAATTATGGTTCAATGTAAAGTAAATAATATTTATGATGCAGATCCTACTGGACAGACACGTAGTGAACACATTGAATAAAATAGCATGTATGAGAATTGTATGACAATCGTATGACAGTGATAGAAGCGAAAGGCGTAAGCAAGGATAGGAAGAAGTCGCGCTCGATTCTTTTGTTTACCAACAAGGGAAACGGCATTATGGTATGTTGCATTGATTAAGAGTAGGTGAAAGGGTCCAATACAAAATGCTCTTTATGGTCTACAAGGTTCTGAATAATATAGCACCGTCAAATCACTTTATTTATTTATTTATTTTATTCTTCTTGCACATCATCATTCATAATATTGTGTGCTCTGTATTCTCAAAATACTTACAAGTAGACCCCTACTTTCAGCATGGGTAACCAGTAACCACCCATACGAGTATGCTAGACGAGATCAATAGAACCTTCCAACAAGTCCTGTTTCTACAACAGAACTATTGGTGTTGTTGGACCCATCATCTGTAATCGACTCCTCGAAAACCTTTGTAAAAACCAATCAACAACAACAGGAGCAAACTGAAGATATCCACTGCGAATTCTAAGATTGTGAAGGGAATAGAGGTACCTAATAGAGTTTTCTATTTCCAGATATCCACGGAAACGGAAGGCTATCGCATCTGGGTGAGTGGGTACCGCGGTAACTCATCGGACAGCTTGGCGTACCACAGCGGAGCAGCCTTCAGTACTGTGGATGAGAGATTTGATGAGGCTCCGCCCTGCTGTCCTTGTGCTAATTCTTATGGCCGCGGAGGATGGTGGTACAGGAGGTGAATTTAACTTTAGATTGTTGTTTTTCGTAGAGTCCCTGAAATTGAATAGGTATTTAATATACTTTTCTGTAGTTTCGAATGTCTTATAGAAGACAGATATTCCTCTGGTAAATTTATAAGACTACAACATCTTCAGCATAAAAGTTACTAAATACATAGGTCATTCACTTTCTTATATGAAATTTTGTGAAAAAGCAAGTAATTACGTAAAATTTCACCTACAGGACCAATAAAATCTTGAATCCATTAATGAAACATGCCAGAATGGCTGAATTCTTTCACAGCATATACAGAGAGCTTTTGTAATGCATATCACGTGCTTAGTTTTCTGTATATGGGTAGGGATTATAAATCCAATAAAATTATTGTAGATTATAAAATGTATCGATATGTTTTCCTTAAATTTCTAGTTGTTTTGAGTCCAACTTGAATGGGATATACTTCAACCCTCCACGTGAGCCGTTAGATGGAGGAATAACCTGGGAATCGTGGAGACCAAACTCCACGCTGTCAAAGACCACCATGGCTATTGGGTTCTTGAATTCTTCAACAATAAAAAAATACGACACAGAAGATCCGTAACACACAAATTACAGAAAAAAACAAGCGTCAGTAGGTTTTGATAGTAATTTTCTATATAAATGAAGGTTTATGAAAAAGTCATTCAATTGACATTTCGCTTGCCCAATGCAAAAGGTTGTGCATTTTTTATAAAGGAAGTTTGCCGACACTCACTTTTTATGCAAGCTTTATTTGATTTCTAAATATTAATTTTATTAATTAAAAATATATATTTGTACCCTTTACTCACGGAAAGCGTACCACCGTCTTCTGCTTCAAACGAAAAATTTAAATATATTTTATTTCTTTTAACGACCTTTGCGGAATCTGCTGCATTCTTGGGAGAATTCTCTTATGATGCAGAATATTCCTTTTAACAGTAACTGCAATGTGCGATGTAATCAGTCACAAGTTTGAGAAACAGAATTGTAAATTGTACCGTTCGCCAGCACCTTTGTGAATCTTTTGATTATTATCATTTCGTTATTATCACCAAACTACATAGCCTACAAATTATTTGAAATTTCTAATTGTTTTTACTTAATTATTCTTTACTGTACATTGATTATATATATATTTATTTATTTATTTATTCTTTACTGTACATTGATAAAAAAACAATTACATAAAAGGTATACATTCAAATTAAATACAATCAATATACAGAGGGCGAGTTTATCGCAAAGGCGCGATCAATATAGGTACAATTTCATTTAAGGTATGTATTCAAATTTAATACAATCAATATACAGAGGGCGAGTTTATCGCAAAGGCGCGATCTCTTCCAACTAACCCAAATTGTTTAATTTTGTATATTTATCACCATTAAAATATATATTTATCACCATTTTTCTCTAGCTAAAATGAGAAATAAAAGGAGCAATATACCCGTACATAGACTCAAATTCTCATGCAATAAACATATTCAAAAAATGTTCTGGCACCTATTTGTCAAACTGTACAATAATTATTTTATGTATTTATACAATCCAGAAATATTATTGTCACTTAAAAATTGTTCTCTCAAAATTCAAGTATTAAACCTAGAACAAAATAAAATTTTGAGTTCGTCGGTAGCCTGGAGGTAGAGTCTCGGCCTTGTGAACAAGGGGTCCGGGGTTCGATCCCAGGTGCCGGCAAACTCCCCTTTCACGACACAAGCTTTTAGCTTACTGTGAAAGGTGTATAAGGTTGTATTTGGGTTTATAAGAAAAACCCAGATATATCTTTTTTTAAAAAAAAAAAAAATACAATCGATTCTAGTTATTTCGTGGACTATATCTAGTACAAACTCAATCAGATCTAATTAATTCGAGGATTATATATTGTACAAACTCAATCAGATCTAATTAATTCGAGGATTATATATTGTACAAACTCAATCAAATCTAATTAATTCGAGGATTATATCTAGCACAAACTAAATCAAATCTAAATAATTTGAGGATTATGCCTAAGACAACGACAATAGAATATAATTAATTTATAATATTTTTAAATCAATTTTAACAACTTACTTACTATTTTTTTATATACAGCGTACCTAGGTACATAATTATACTGTGGGTATATTTACACACAAATATTATTGTCTCTAGTGTTGGATCAAGAAAGATTGATACCCTTAGAGAGCTAGTATATTTTTATATACAGCGTACCTTATAGGTACATAATTATACTGTGGGTATATTTACACACAAATATTATTGTCTCTAGTGTTGGATCAAGAAAGATTGATACCCTTAGAGAGCTAGTATATTTTTATATACAGCGTACCTTATAGGTACATAATTATACTGTGGGTATATTTACACACAAATATTATTGTCTCTAGTGTTGGATCAAGAAAGATTGATACCCTTAGAGAGCTAGTATATTTTTATATACAGCGTACCTTATAGGTACATAATTATACTGTGGGTATATTTACACACAAATATTATTGTCTCTAGTGTTGGATCAAGAAAGATTGATACCCTTAGAGAGCTAGTATATTTTTATATACAGCGTACCTTATAGGTACATAATTATACTGTGGGTATATTTACACACAAATATTATTGTCTCTAGTGTTGAATCAAGAAAGATTGATACCCTTAGAGAGCTAGTATATTTTTATATACAGCGTACCTTATAGGTACATAATTATACTGTGGGTATATTTACACACAAATATTATTGTCTCTAGTGTTGAATCAAGAAAGATTGATACCCTTAGAGAGCTAGTATATTTTTATATACAGCGTACCTTATAGGTAGGTACATAATTATACTGTGGGTATATTTACACACAAATATTATTGTCTCTAGTGTTGGATCAAGAAAGATTGATACCCTTAGAGAGCTAGTATATTTTCTCTGAAACAACTTTGTATTTAATTAAGTTATATTATTTATATTTTGGTTAGTTTTTCTGGTTTTTGATCTTTATTATATTATTTTGTCATATACCTATGTATTATTTTTGACTTAAACGAACGTTTACGTTCGAATATAGATGACGTTGCGAGAAAGTGTCAACTTTCGTAGATAAAATACACTAGCAGCTTCGAAAATTGACACTTTCTCGCAACGTCGTCTATATTCGAACGAAAACGTAACGCTAAAATGTGTTTTGACCACGGGCCCTGTACTGAACATCTAATAACAATGACATATCAAATCGTCATCAACATCATAAAAACTAGCTGGGAGAAGGTATTCAATGCTGAAGCCGTACAGAATCACTCGGGAATAGAGAGGGCTGGCTTCTACCCTGTCATCCAGAGAAAAGCATTGAAGGATAAAAAGAAGAAAAATTTGAGGATGTTGCAAAGTGTTTTGACTTAGAGAAGAGAGACCCACCTCACAGCCGGTTATGTCAGAAGTCAATACGAACATGTAGTCAGGAAAAAATCTAAAATATCAGCTGAGAACATACGAGTACAGAACTAATGTGAATAATCGTTGGCAAGATGATCTAATAATATATTAAACCACAGGAAAAATGTACCTACCTCGTCACTGTTCAACAATAGAAATAATAATAAGGTAGATTTTTTTTAATCACCCAGTTCTGGAGAAAAATATACACCTTGTATTTTTTTTCAGCTATGTTCTTGTATATTGTTTGGTTATTATTTGTCGCTCCTCTCAACGACCGGGTCATCGCCTATACTGTAACATTTATATTAGGTATTAGGTATAATTACGAGTCCGTGCTGATTATCATGACACACACGCAGTCCAGGCATCATTGCAAGACTTATCAAACCAAACAACATTCAAGGCTTGAACTGAAGACTGAATAGTCGTTGTTATAACATCAAAACCAGTTTAACAACACTATCATATTTTATTCGGTTTAATTATATATTTTATTAATAATCATTAGCGTCTTCAAAACAAATACATGTATTGACTTCTCAAGTCTTTGAAGTGTATGATTTTTATACAATAAGTTACTATCAAAATGTCTAAGTTATTATTAGTTTTAAATTTCTTTGTGTTATTTACAAAGATTAATTGTCAACAGGCTATAGGTAAGTTTTATAATTTGTTTTATTTTTATCCAGTACCTATATATATTTTACATGCATTATAATATCTGATATTATTGCATGATTTTGATTTATTCGTCGATATGTGTTTTGGAAATTGCTATTATTGTATGAAAATGTAGACGTTTTGACAAAAAAAAACCACTTTTGATTATAATTGTGTAGAAATATTATAATGCGTAAAAAAACTGTATGTAAAATTTACAGTGAGAATATGACAATATCCCTTCATTACCAGCTCTTAGTTGTCGTAGACACATCATTAAATTATTTTTAAATGGTTCTATAACCATTTATACTATTTCAAATCGATTTGAAAATTTTGAAAGCGTTAAAAGATTATAAAATAAACATAAAATAATTTATTGTCATCACGTCTTCCTAAATTATTCGTTTTTAGCTTTGTATTTAGCTTCATGTCTTCATTTATCATTATAATTGTTATATTTTATTTTCATTATATTTATTTTATTCTTTAGTTCAATAATCTTACAGAATAAACTAAATTCGAAAAGTTTTTAGAATATTTCATTATATCTTCTATTTATTTCAATATAGAATTATGATATTATTATAATGTTAATTAATGTCTATCAATATAATATTATCGTTATGTGTGGATAACATACGGTGCATCACCCAATACAGGGTAGAATGCGTGAAAATAAAATCCATTATTGCATAGGTATCATCTAAAACCAAACATAATCATATTAGCAAATAATTATGAAGTTTTCGTTAGACAATCACTTCAATTTGATTTATACAGTTAATTTTAATGTATACTTATTTTTTTATGATGAATCGTGGATAAACGAGCGAAAAAAATCGGTTGCAAAAAAATACGGAGATGAGCATACCTACTTTACAGAATTACTGACGAAACGACTGCAATGTGACCGGCCGCATTATACCTACTCGTACCAATATGAGCGACCGCATGATACTAATGTGAGCGACCACTTACTTACCTATAAGGTTTGTGCGATCATATTTTAAAACAATTTAGGTGACAGCATTGTGACAACCAAGTAAATAGAAGGTAGAAGGCAATAATTTAAAACGAGTTGCATTTTATTTAAGGTGTTATAGTAAATATTATTATGGGACTCGACATTTAGTCTGTTATAGAAAATGGAAGTCCCCAGACTTCTGCACTATCTGGGTGGTCGGTGGGTCTCCTTCAATGCAACATGATAATTACCTAGGTATCTATAATACAGCATCATAATAATAACTATAGGTAATTAAATCAGTTTTTCTTGTTAGACTGGTATTTCTCAAAGGTAAACATTAACATTATAATCACAAAAGCATTAAAGAATTAACATAAAAATATATAATTATTATGCAGGTATTGTATATGTTACATATATACCTATGTAAGTGCACATTCAATATTTGCATTAATCAAGAAAGTAATGAGCAAATAATAAGTACCTACCTAATATACCATATACATATACCTAATAATCAAGTAACAATTGATATTATATTAAGTCCTTATTTTACTAAGTACCTACCTATCTACATAATATAGGGTCTACGTATCTGAATTATTATTGAATTGTTTTCCAGATTTCAAGTTTTAAGAATAATAGCTGTATACCAACTAATCATTTTCTCGTGCAGTGAGGATGCTGTGTTTGCATAATATACCTATTATTTAAATACCTACTGTTGTCCTCGTTTATTCCAGTATTTGATAAATCTGAGCCGTATTAGGTATATCTACTTATGTCAGTGGCGGATACAAATGGGGGCGCGGGGGCGTGACGTGACGTGAATTATCACCGAATGATGAAGATTGATGATTGACGTTTTCATCGAGCTGTGTGGACGCTGCTATTGAGAATTATTTTACAGAGGTATTAGATTCTATTTGTTTTGAAAATGCACAATACATAGTCCCTTTTAGTAAATACTTATGTATGTATATTATTATATCCATAACTAGTTAGGGGCAGATTTTTGTATTGCCCAGGGACTCGCACATTTATTTTGCTCAGGTTCCTTACTAAAACTAAAACTACAGCCATCATCATAAGGCTTTTTCGACGGTATACGGTAGAGGTAGTATAGAAAGAGACTGCCCCGTTTCTCCATACTAAGTTACGACCATACATATTACATAATATTTATTTATTCATTATTTACGGCTACTTAGCCTTTTACACAATATTTTACATAGGTACAATATCATAAGAAAACCTAGGTACCAAACACAAAATTAACAAACCAACATTTAACTTTTATGATGTAAATTTTGTTTCTATTTCTATTTTTTGTTTATTATTGTTATATACATAGTTGATAAGAATTATATATTTATATCTATTCTAGGTGCATTTTGCACTATACTATTATTATTTTTGTTTTTATTTTTTTTTTATTTTTTCTCCGTCTACTTTATATAAATTGTTTGTAAATAATTATTTCAATGTCGTCTGTACCATTTGCACTGCGCACTGTTAACGATCGTTGCCGAACTATGCTATATGGAAAGGCGCAGTGTGCGGGTACTTGGTACCTAGTATATATTATTATTATTCTATTTTTTGATATTATTAAGTTATACTTCATAGAATAGTTTTACAGAGATTTGTTGCATTTTGATTGCTAATATTGTTATAGCCTACCTACATACCTTGTATTCTTTTTTTTGCTGTGTTCTTTGTACCATCATACCTATTATTATTATTCTTTGTATTATAATTATTAGGTGCTTACTTGATTGATAACATTATTTTGCTGTGTACCTATGCATTGCTGGTGTGTTTGTGTGGGTAGATACTTTTGTTATATGTTTTCACTACCTATCTGTTGTTTTTATTGTATTTTTTCTTTTCTATGTAAAAGGCTTATATAGCCGTTCACTGTGTAAATAAATAAAATAAATATTACAAACATACATCTATCATTACAATTTTAAAATAAAACAACAGAAGGCAAACAAAATAAAATATCAATAGATATAAAATTAACAGAAATTTAACAGAATCTGATAAAATTATACTTCAGCAAATGAAAATTAAAATGGTTTAGAAGTAACACACTTAAGACAAAAGAAAAATATTTAAAATTTAAAAAAAATAATGGGTTGGTATATAAAAAGAAGAAGGGGTCCTAAAGATGTTGATTCCTGATTAATGTGTATATAAATGTAATTGTAACGTGCAAATAGATTCAACTTTAGTATGTGGATTGGATTATGGAACAAGTCTATCAAATTATTGAATTTATTTCCGAGAATGTGAAGGCGATTTATAATATCGTCCATAGTAAAATAAATTTGCTACATATCTATTATTTATTTATTTGTTTATCATCCCTAGGTCCAACCGGACACTTGGAATCGTCAGTCAAAATAACAATTAGTACATGTACATATCAAAAGCATAAAATTTTTCAGAGAGACGTCAGAGAACAATAATTGGTAAAATTTATTTCAAAATCAATGCTGATCAGAGTGTAAATGGCTCCGAACAGCATTTCGTCAATTTATCTAAATAAGGAATAAGTTTAATGAGGTAGAGTATCTGACATTTACTAATATTCATAATTATTACAACGTCCCTTTTAAATGCTAAATAAACTCCGAATGTGTGCGTGCTCAAAAGTTTATCATGACTGTAGGTCAGTGTTCCGCAAAGCGTGTGCCGCGGCACACTGGTGTACCGTGGTTATCAGTTGGTGTGCCGCGGAAAAAAATCAAGGTTTTGTTAAGATAATACACCAAAAAATAGCTGAGAGCTATAAGAGCAGGCGCTTTGTTGGGCGAGGGGCGGGACAGCCTCCCCCACGTGGCGCGCCTGGCTCACGAGCTATCGTCGAACGCAACCTATGGACTGGGTACGGAATCCATTATCGGATAACATTTCCCTTGGACACTTACCGATAAACGAGCAAGAAGAATTCATGGAGTTAAAAACTGATAGGACATTAAAACTAAAAAAATTCCGAAGAAGACGTAGCACATTTTTGGCTGCATATAAAAAATGAGTATCCACTGCTTTCAAATCATGCTGTTGCAATTCTATTACCATTTGCCACAACCTACTTAGAGAATTGGGATTTTCACCTCTCACTTCTATTAAATTGAAAAAAAGAGAGCGCCTGAGGACGATCAATGAAGAGATGAGAGCAGCCTTATCAACGATTGCTCCAAATTTTTTATCGCCTGTGCTCAGTTATACAGGCTCACATTTCTCGCTAAACATCTTTTCATATTAGGTATACTGATTTTAGTAATAAATAAATATTAAATAGTCATTGCTTTTTTCTTTGGTGTACCTCTAAAATTTTTTGATTTGATAGGTGTACCTTGAACACAAAAAGTTTGCGGAACACTGCTGTAGGTGATAAAGCGATTACGTACGTTTGATTTAAGTAGGTACCAATCATATTTAATAAGGAACGAATTATTATTACATTTAAATAATATTACCTTTGCAAAAGTATTTTCATGCATTGATACATTTGCGATTAAAATGATCGAAAGTAAAATTGTTCACCAAAATCTCATGTGCCAAAGTAAAAATTATTATTTTACAAAATAAATATTAATAAGGTATTTAATAGTGTTAACATGTTATAAAAAAACAAGCTCACAGTCGAGGAAAACTAAGCCTCGGAACAGAGTGGATCCCCAAAACTGACCAATGCAAGGAAAAGGATTGAACGATTTAGGAAACCACCTGAACGATGGAGGAGTAGCTGGGTATCCACCTCCCAGGAGCAGGCTCCGAGAACCACAGGACATAGTCCTAACTGAAGCAGAAGAAGAAGAACATATTATGTGCCTTATTAAAAAAAGTACATAGCACGTAGTTCAAATTAATCCTTCTAAGCCAGTGCTCCGCAACCTTTTCTCTTTTACGACACACCAAAATTCTTCCTAGAATTCCGCGGCGCGTATTTTGAAAGTATACAAGGCCATTACGCACAGGTTGGGAATGCTCGCGTATAGTTTCAAGTAGTAATAAGCATAAATATTTTTAGAAACTATACATGGTTATTACGCTCTTATCGTGTATATTTTCCAATAACATACACTAAAATTTGTGCGAAAAGCATACTGCACAAGTTTCCATTGCGGAATAATCGTGTATATTATTTTCTAAGTGCTACACAAGGCAAAGTTCTTAGAATCTATACGCGACTAGTTTCCAAGTAGCAATTTTAATTTGTTGCTTTCCCTTTTTTCATATATTATGATCGTTTTTATTATTATTTTTTTATTGCTTTTATTACCTGTATTTTTGTTATTTTGGATTTACTTGTTTTTGTTATAATTTCTTAAATTTGTCAAAGTGTAAAAGCGAAAATTGTAAATGTACTTAAATAAATAAATAATAGGTAATAATAATAATAGTTTATTAAACACAAATATCATTTACAATAATTAAACAATAAAATAATACATTTTTTTTCCTAATACAATTACTCCCCAAAATTGAGCGTAGCTCGTGCTTTGGGGAGAATTATTTTATACTATATTTATAGCTATATTAATATTTTCATTATTATTTGACCGGCGTCCTTTTAAAGTAGCACTTAAGTACTTAAACATTTGTGTTTCTTTTATATATTAAAACATATTTTTGTTCTTTGTTTTGTTTTATTATAAAAATATTAAAAAAAAATATAAAAATATTTTGAAACTATACGCTAGAAGTCCCACCCTGTGCGTAATGGCGTTGTATACTTTCAAAATACGCTTCATTGAATCAGCGTCAGAAAGTATACACGAGAATTACGCAGAAATCGTGTATATTTTCTGAGACTATTTTACGTTACACAATTTGAAAACATACATTGCAAGAACACTATATGAATGCGTACTGGCATTGTATACTTTCAAAATACGCTTCCGCGGCACACCAAAATTCATTCATTTTTCTTTGTTTACGACTAATTCGGTGCGGACATAGTATGTACAAAGCACACTACGCAGTTTTCAACAGTTGGCACCAGGCGCTGGGGAAGACCATTGAAATATTATTTAGTTATAATAATTATTCTATACAATATAATAAAAAAATATTTGTTAGTGTGTATTAAATTAATGAAAAATTGTAAAATTAAAATAAGTACCTACATTGTATTTGACCACGGCACACCGGTTGCGGAGCACTGCTCTAAGCAAAAGAGGCCTGAGTCAACAACACACTATCGCGTCACGTTCCCGCTCCGCTAGCGTTCGGGTGCAGACGATGGTGCGCCAAAGTGTTAATTTTCGTAACTATTGTGTATCTTAGCAACGAAATTGACACTTGCTTGCAACATCGTCTGCACCCGAACGCTAACGGAGCGGGAACGTGAGACGAAAGTGTGTTGTTGACTCAGGCCTCAGCTCTGTGTTGAGGGAATGAGTAGTATTATAGTATTATTTGTGCACAAAGAGTTATACCACTGGCTATCCCGCTCGTGGGAGTTGTCGTGATGGTGTGTAGATGGATATTACATTTATTATCTAAAAGATTTTTTTTTATTTTTTATTTCATTTATAAATACACAGTATACATTATTACAACAACAAGACAATATTACACATAGTAAAATGCTCCCTCCATAAGCAACCAAATGCTTGTTATTCTTTATTCTTTCTTATCATCCGTAGGCCATTGATTTGGCACTTGGAATCGTCAGACAATTATATAGTTTTTTTTTTTTTTTTTACAAATGACAAAATAATCAAATTACAACAATACAATGAATAAATAAATAAAGAAATTCCATTGAATCAAAGTTTTTCGAGTGTAAAAGGCCCAAAATAACTTCTCGTCAGTGTATGTAAAAAATAAATTCTAATAATTATACATAAATAAATGAATTGAATCAATGCCAATTAGACTGAACAGTCCCATTTAGCATTTCGTCGATATTGTAAAAAGCTTTTCCAACAAGATACCTTTTCACTTCTCTCTGATATTCTACATAATTGAGTGCCTTAATATTACTGGGCAATTTATTATATAAACTTATGCTAAGACAAATAAAGCTTTTTGAAACTTTAGCCAATCTATGTTCTAGGGGTCTTACATCTCGCTTACAACGAGTATTGTATTTGTGATAGTCTGAGTTCAGGGGCGTATTAGATATGTTCTTATAGGAATAAAGTAGGCACTCATATATGTATAAACTTGGTAATGTAAGTACTCCCAGTTCACTGAAGGCAATCTTACATGTATCTCTGGGTTTTATATTCATTAGTTCTCGTACTGCCCTTTTTTGTAATATAAATACTCTATTCCAGTCAGCTCCCCTTCCCCAGAACAATACTCCATAGGACATGATACTATGAAAATATGCAAAGTAAACAAATTTGGCTGCATCAAATCCACAAACTTCTTTAGTTTTTCTAATGGCGTAGATTGCAGAGCACAATTTTTTAGAAATACATTCAATATGTGGTGACCATTGCAATTTTTCATCTATTGTCACACCTAGGAATTTTGTCTCCCTAGTTGTCTGCAACCACACAGTGACGCTATCACTGGGTCAGCATTTGTATTCTTTCTCAGAGAGAAATGAACGGTATTTGTTTTCGTCACATTAAGCACGAGACCGTTGGCACTGAACCATTCACCCATGCGATCTAACACCATGTGAACATTTTCTACAACTTTTTCTTTAGATTTATCATCCCTAATTAAGAGAGATGTATCGTCAGCGAACATTATTACTGTTTGATCCTTTGGTATAGCTGTTGGTAAATCATTTATATAAATTAAAAACAAAATAGGACCAAGTATAGAACCTTGTGGAACGCCACGTTTTACCACTGATGTTTGCGATCGGACACTACCCATTTCGGTCACCTGTTGACGATTATCTAAGTATGATCGGAAAAAAACAATTTCTTTGTTAGTAATACCATAGTATTCCAATTTTTGTATAAGAATGTCATAGTCCACACAGTCGAAGGCTTTTGAAAGATCACAAAACACACCATAAGTGTCTCGTTTTTGGTCCATGGCTTCCAAGATAGTTTTGACAAGGGAAGCTATACTGTCCGAGGTATTTTTTCCCTTCTGAAAGCCAAACTGTTGTGGATGTAATATACCGTTCTGGGTTATGTACTGGGTAAGCTGCTCAGCGACCACCGACTCAAAAATTTTGCTTAATACAGGCAGTATCGAAATGGGTCTATAATTCCCAGGATCATCTTTGTCACCTTTTTTAAATATAGGAATGATCCTAGCTATTTTTAGTTTATCTGGGAAAACTCCTTGTTCAAGACAAATGTTGATTATTGTTGCAACAGATTGTGCAATGCCATCAACTATCAGCTTCAAAAGGCACGTTGACATATGCCACAGATCATTTGTTTTCTTATTTTTAAGTTTTTTACATATTCTCAATATATCTGCCTGGGAAACTTTTTTAAATTTAAATACATTCTTTGATTTGCAAGAAGGTGACAAATATTTTAAAGCATTTTGAATATAAAGATTATTGACTAAGGATGACGCTACATTCACAAAATAGTTATTAAAGGAGTTTGCTCTTTCTAAAACTTTTTCATTCATATGATTTGTTGTAGGAGGTTCATTGTCAACATTACGGGTTCTACCAGTCTCATTTTTAATAATATCCCATGTAGTTTTAATAGGATTTTTTGATTTTTTTATTTTATTGGCAAGGAATTTATGTTTTGCTTCATTACAGACCCGCTTAAACACTGCACTGTAAGTCCTAGTGAATTTTTTGATCTCATCAAAGTCGTCATTTTTTTTTCTTTCATACAAATCAAATAATGTTTTTCTAGATACCCTTATACCAGGAGTTGCCCAATCTACAAATGACATGCTAGGTTTACAATTTAATGTTTTAATTGGGAAAACGTTATTGATTGTCAACACAACATCATTAAAGAAAATTTCAAATAATTTGAATAACAATTATTGTTTATTTATGTCACAGTTTAAGAAATCAGAGTCACTCAATGTAAATGATATCAAATCTTTAAATTCTTCTACTTTATCTTTATGATATACTCTTTTACTAATATATTTATTTTTATTATTGGTGTGCGTTGATACAGATTCTGTTCTAAATTTAATTAACTGCCCATTATGGTCAGATCTAACTAAATCCACAATGTTTGTTTCAATTATATCGGTATTAGTAAAAATATTGTCTATACATGATGCTGACTTATTTGTAATTCGTGTAGCATCAAAGATGCTACGTGTCAATAAAAACGAGTTCATAAAATCAATAAAGGAGTCGTTTTCTTTGGAGGGCTTGTATAGATCAATGTTAAAATCTCCACATACAATAATTTGTTTATTATTTTTATGAGTTGCTTGATTGAGGGCATTCTCCATGGTATTTAAAAAGACAGTATGACAACCAGAGGGAGGTCGGTATACGGATAGAATAATTTTGTTATTAATTTCTACACAACTTATTTCGCAATGTTTTTCTATAGATAGTTTTACTATATCAATTCTTTCTTTTGATTTATGTTTTTTATTAATCATTATAAGAGAACCCCCTCTAATTGTTTTATCCCTACAAAATTTACTAATAATATCAAAATGCAAAACACTATATGTAACCGCCTCCATCTCACAAAGCCACGTCTCCGTGAAGCACAGCACATCTGCCTGGCTCAATACTGGGGAAGTAGAGAGTTCATGTAATTTTCCTCGAAGGCCTTGAGCATTCTGATGAGTCACACAGAACACGGTTGCACTATTCTCTGATGAAGATGATGACGTCACCACTTCAGTTTCCTTCATATGTGTTAAAGCAGCTAATTTTTTCTTTTTATATCTAGTTTCAAAATTATTACAGTTATTTCTAATGCTGTTTGCATTTGCATACGTCAATGATCCATAAAATTCAATTTCATTTGGTCACTACAATTCTTAAATTGATGTTGACTAGTTGATGGTTTACAAAAACCATTATCTGCATGCAATGTGGGGAAACTGCTTATGGAATTCATGTCATCTATATTCATCAATGGTATACTAATTATAGTTGGTATGCTACTTACAGAGGGTTGCAAGTTCGTCATTATTTGTTCCGCCAATGATAATTGTCTGCTATTTATTTCTATCAAGTCTTTATTCATATTGCACATAGTATAGAGTTTACAATTATATATTTTATAAATTGACAATTTTTTTTCATTATCATCTGTATAATGGTTTGTCGTTAGAATGAGAGATACTTGTTTTCGGATAGCCTTCTCACATATTAAAGCCAGCATATCTACTGTGTCTCTTCTCTGATTTCTTCTCTCATATTTTCCCAACACAATGATCAACTTATCACCACATCCAGATGCATCAAGAAGCATATTGATATCCTTATGCATATCCATTATACTAGCTCCTGGTCTTGTTATACAATTAATATTCTTTATCCCTTTCATATACAAATTTATTCCCATTCCCTTTGCGAACTGATCACCGATTACAGTTATTTTAGGTATAAATTTTTCGCAAGTATTTCTATGACTTTTCAATTCAACACATTTTCTTTTACCTATTTATTTTTGTTTTTGAATCATTATTATTTCTATTTCCATTACAATATTGACTATTTAACATATCATTACATTTAGACATCTTGGTTACATCTACATCATGGTTAGCTTCAATGTTTTGATACAAATTGTCATATACATTTCTTAGGTTGGAGCAAGTCTCCTTTGCTTGTTTTAGTTTTTGTTTAATTTTTGTCTCGTTATTTTTTAACTCCAAAATAATTTCTTCTTTTTTTTCAGCTTTTAATTTAAAATCAAATATTAGAGCTTCCATCTCCGAAACTTTATCGTTTAAATAAAATACAGTTTTCGAGTTTTTATTATTCAAAGCATTTATTTCCCTATTTTGCTTTTCTAAAATAAATATTTTCTTTTTTAAACTTTGTACTTCTTTGCATTTTATAAGATCTTTCTTGCTGCGAATTATCTCTTCTCTTACTCTGTCCCTCTCAGTTTCGACTTCAAATACTCTATTTCGAAGTATACACTGGACATCTACATTATTTTCAGCCTCAATTTCACTTGTGTCCAACGAATTGTCCACCATTGTGATGTAAAGATTTCTCTCTTTATGCGTATGGCTTCTCGTTTTTCTCGGAGACATTTTATTTATGTATATTTTTTAAGAGTCCAAACAATATCAATGTAAATAAATAAAAAAGAGCAAACACAATTAATAGAGTTCAACGCAAGGTAATTTCAATGTTAACTACCTTCAGTGTGTGGGTACTTTAGTATGGAAAAATGTTATATTTGTTTTAAACTTTTTAAAAACACAAGGTAGATAAGACTCACCACTGACTTTTTTATAGTATTTGACGAGCTCTTTCCAGTGGTCTTATTTTTAAAACACGAAAGTTCACTATAACAGTGGCGTAACACTTTTTCTTATAAAAAAATGAAATTTTGTGCATAACTTATAAAATGTATAGTTTATTCAAAAAATAAGCTTAGAATCGCAATCAGCATTAATAATTGGTATAAAAACATGTGTCATATGTACTTTTCCGAAATTTTCATCGAGACGCCAGAGAGGAAAAACTGTTTTTCATATCAAGGAAAACCTCCTAGGCATATACACTCGCGACGTTTTTTATACACTTAAGTGCACTTGTGCTGCATATCTGATGGTTATAAATATGTCGAGTTATCTGCATATAATGTTGATAATGTGTTTTAAACTAATAAGCAATAAAAAAAACATAAAATACTTATTCAATTTTATTATACTATAAGCATTTGAATAATTACAAATAATTAATCAATGAGTATTACAGAGTGGCTAAATGTACTTTTTGTTTTTTATATACATGTATATTTGTCTGATGTTTGGGGTCATTAACGAGGTTAACCCGATATCTCCATATTTTGTGTGTCATAAAAATATTCCATTTTCATATAACAAGCTACATAAATAACCAACATTGAATACAAGAACTCTAATTTATATACAGTCGATTCCGCTTAATTGGGACACCGCTTAATCGGGACAGCCGCTTATTTGGGACAAATCTCAAAGAACAGAAACCAAACCAAGAAACCAATAGTAAATTTATATGTTTAATTGGGACAACGATTTGCAGCACATATTATGTTACACATATTCTCTATAATTTATATTACCTATATGTAATTTACAGTTTTCAAGAGTTTATAAAATAAAATTATTGAAAAAAAAATATGCATTGTTAGTTTATGTGTGTATTACTGGTTATTGGTCTTAGTTGCTAAAACCAAATAAATTAATTTTAAAAAAATGTGAACTTCGCTTTATTGGGACAGCCGTTTAATAGGGACAAAATGCCCAAGTCCCGATGTGTCCCAATTAAGAGGAATAGACTGTAGTACAAAAAGTGGTATTTCTAAAATACTTGATTTTTCGTGGTTCAATGTACACACACATACGTACTTATTATTTTGATGGCATTCTAAGAAATAATGAAATAAGAAGTATATGTTCATTTATTTATCGATCCCAGGCAATAATATTGGTGCCGTTTAAAGTAACACTAATTGTATCTAACATAATTATGTAGTTACCTATGGCCAATTCCCACACATCGAGATAGACTCAAAATAAAGTACGGATACTAAAACGACGATGCATCCCTATATAGATTAGGTATACATTATGTGCAATGCACATCTACCTAATCCATAAAGATGCACATCTATGTAATCTATAATCTAATCGCATCTTTATGGATTAGGTAGATGTGCATCTTTATGGATTAGGTAGATGTGCATTCTTATAGACTAGGTAGATGTGCATTCTTATAGACTAGGTAGATGTGCATTCTTATAGACTAGGTAGATGTGCATTCTTATAGACTAGGTAGATGTGCATTCTTATAGACTAGGTAGATGTGCATTCTTATAGACTAGGTAGATGTGCATTCTTATAGACTAGGTAGATGTGCATCGTCACTTTTACATATATTTGTGTGAATATTTTTACATGCATATATTGACTAACGATGTTATTATTCCAGCATTACATATTTTTTGTATCGGAATTTGCAGGAGATCCTTGTACATTTGGAGGTCAAAGAGGTCAGTGTAGCTTCATCCAATCATGTCCTTCAGCGATTGCAGAGCTCCGAATGGGAAGGCGGCCTGGGGTAACTGACTTTATAATTAAATTTATATAATTATACCCTTTCTATCTTCCTACCTAATTTTTATTTTTTACATGCAGTTATTTCACTCGCTATTACACGTGAAATAATATACCGTGATTGTAACATTGACCAGATTGACCTATAGGTATGGTATAGGTACTTATTACTTATACCTGCTAGTAACGCAGTAGGAACCTACTTATTTTCTCAGAAAACATGTTCCAAGTTAAGTAATGATTATAAAAATATTACTTATTTTATTCTTCTTGCACATCATCATTCACATAACAAAATCAACAAATCAGTTTACATAAGAAAAAATGTAATGATATGCAGTGGTGAGGTTACCACTATATGTATAGAGATTTCTTCCATCATCTATCGTTATACTGTTTATTTCATAACATGATACTTATGATACTATTTCTCACTTGTACTTAAGTATTGCAAATTCTCTATTCCTCACAAATCCATCAAAGAACCCCTACAATAAAAAAAATTCTCCAATCCTTACATCAATATTTTTGGGCGCAATATTTGATTGTTTGCTTTACCAAATTTTCCTTAGAATTTCTAGTGTATACAGTATAGATTGATGGAATGTACAAAGTAACATAATTCTACAATATATTATATATTCGGATGTTATTCAATATCTGGATGTTTAGATGAATACAAGATAGTTAGGTATATACTTACCTAATTACAAATGTTTGGAATCAAAAAACTTTACAAATACCACTAAAAATTAATCTACGCGTGACCAAGTTTCAACAGGTAAGCTGTCATTCTAAAACGCAGTATTTGACAAGTCAAAATTAATTTTATATGGTATTTGTAAAGTTTTTAGACTCCAAACATTTGTAATTATGTTTAGAAACTACCACAACGTTACCGCCAAATCAATAAATAATATACCTACTTGCCTATTTAAAATGATATCATATTGTCAAACGTCTTCACCTTCTTATTTATTTAAAAAAAAAAACTTTATGTGCAAAAAAACTGGAAAAACCGCACATAGATAATTTATTATTAAAAACATGTGTTTTGGTAATTACCTTCCGATTTCAGCTTTGTTTCTTTATGGGAGTTACACCAATAGCTTGTTGCATCTCTGGACAACAACCTGTCACACCGAGGCCCACACCTACCCCGCAACCTACTCCTCCGCCAATCAAACCAACTGTAGCCAACAACAGATGTCCACCCATATCTGGGATAATTAACACAAAGAATGGAAGAAAAGCTTGGGATAGTAAGAACACACTTTCTCCTTTCATACCACAGAATTTGGATTTATTTTCATGTATAGGATAATCTTTCATTTTTTTATATCCTCATTGAAGATAAAAAAGGCCATTGGCTTCCATCCTACATTAGGTATCCATTTCCTTCATCTAGCATATTTGTAGAATAAATAAGTAAATTTGATGATTGAACACATTACCTACAGGCATAGGTAGGTACTTTTTATCATTCGAATCATAACATGGTTCCTTATATCTGTCTATCATGCATAAATATTTTATTATATACATATTTACAATAGTAATATACAAAACAATAGCACTCCATAATTATGGTAAGATGGAAAAAAAATATGAGCAACTCATTTTGAATATAATTATATTAAAAGAAAAGCAAATGTACATGGAGAGTGAAAGTAATTAATGAAATATTTGAATTTTAATAATAATAATAAACTTTATTGTACAAAATATATGGATACAAATGATAAAGTTACATGGTATAAACGAATAATTTTGCACAATGGGCGAGTTTATCGCAGGGACGCGATATCTTCCAACTAACCCAATTTTATTGTGTTTAATAACATCAACATGCATACATTTTAACAGAGGTTCTTTTTTCTAGAGTGTATCGATTTAGCTGAAGTCATCTATCCATGTCGACCTGACAATCCACTGGCACTGAATCAAGTCTATATCAGAAAGGACACATGTTCACACACTGCCGTACCACTCATTGTAGGGGGTACTCCAGCTGATAAGAATGAATTTCCCCACATGGTAGGTATCCTTCCTGACATCTCTCTCTCTGGTTTCAATCCTGGGATTGGTTTGCAGCAAATATCTCTTTAATTCTTCTCCACCACTCCTCCCTGTCTTGTGCGCTTCTTTTGAATTCTGCAAATGATGAACAGCGCATGTCCACCAACAGGTCCTCCAGGTACTCTCGGCGTGGGCGTCCCCTAGAGTTTGTCCCCTCGGTCATACCCTCCATTACGGCATGCAAGAGGCCTTCTTGTCGTATTACATGGCCGATCCACCTTGCACGATATTATATCCTGACATAAATAGCAAATATTTTTCATTGATGTTCTTTTTTTTAATAAAATTTACCACATTTAAATTAGGTTGTCAGCAGCCTAATGGTAGAGTCTCAAATATTCAATTGAGTGATCCTGGGTTCGATTCCACCCCCTGCCGACTTACTTCACTTTCATAACACAAATATTGCTTTTGGGCTTATTTCAAATCCAGATTCATCATTTTAAAAATTAAATATTTGTAATTAAAATCACAATATATTAACTTCCATTACCTAAGTATTTTAAGGATTGCCTACTTGGTTCTTTCAACCTCTACGTTCCTCTTGTGAATAACGGGAGAATCAATTCTCTTACATTTAGGGGTGGGCGGCAAACCTCATTGCTGAATTAAGTAAGAGAATGTCTTGATATTATAAATTCCTGCCTTCCGTTTGTTGGTCATTAGAAAACTTAGAAAGAGTGAGAGAGCTATTTTTTGCTGGGGATTCCATCCTACAATTAACTATAATATAATAAAACATTTAATGATTTCAGGCTTTACTTGGTTTTGGAGAAACTGCAGAAACAGCAGCTTGGGAATGTGGTGGTACACTTATCAGTGACAGATTTGTCGTTACAGCTGCCCATTGTCTTCTTAGCAGGCAGAATGGGTAAGAGCACAAATAACATCTCAATTCTTCGCAGACAATAGTATGTTAAATAATTATATAATAGTACACCCACATTATAGGTATTAATAATTTATTATTAAGGATGTTTATTTGTGCCTTCAATGAGCCCACTAGCTATCTGAAAAATCTGTGATCTTTCCATGATGCTCCAACATAATCTTATTGATATGATGTAGATTAAAAGATTTTCAATTCTAATGCACTGACGTTCAGTCTGTAATCACCTGTAGTCTCTGTATTATATAGGAGAGATAATTTCATACAAAAAAGTCTCTTCTACAATATTTGTATGGCCATGTGAACACAGCAACCTAAGCCTTTTGTTTTTCTTGACTTCTCTCTGTTGATATTGGGAAGATGAGAAAAGAAAAATCATTAACTTTAATTTAAACAATCTCATTTGACATAATATTAAATTCTGTTTCAGTAATGTGAAATACATCAGATTAGGAAGTCCAAATGTGAATGATCGTCTTGAGCGTGCTTATTTATATGAAGTCATCAGGCCAATAGCACATCCTGAATATCTTGGCACTTCCACATACAATGATATCGCTCTGCTGCAGACAGATCGAGTGTAAGAAACCAAAACCTTTTAAATATACTCGTACCTAGATTGGTGTCAAAGGAAATTTCTGAATACTCAATTCAGTATTTTAAACTGTTATAATAATGAAGTATATAATATGATATTTTTTATACTTTCGCTACCATTAAGAAATCTATTTCTTTCTTATTTTATTTTTCTGTTGTATTTGTTTGCTTCGGTTGGTCGGTAGGTCTTTCATGTATAATGTACATTAATTACATTTAATGGTAGGTTGCATGAGCATGTCACAAATGATACTGTGCGGCAGGACACTTGGCAAATATCTATAGTTTCTGTAATACAGAAGAGATGATGGTCCTGGATAGGTCGTCCGGCGAAGAGGCGCTCTGAATAGAGGAAGCTTGTTTTTGCCCTGTTCTCCTGAGAGGAGCGTTGAAGGACAAGATGATGAATGTTTAAATGCAATCTTTTTTAAAAAAAAAATAAACAAATCTTCATTTTCATGATTTTAGATCTTAACAATGGTTATTTCAAAGGATTGACGAAGGTAATGTTCATGAGTACTTCAGCAGTGAGAATATTCAAAATTATACTGTGGATAGTTCTGGGAAAAGGAGATAATTATAATTTTGATTCATCCATTGTTCAACCATAATTTTCATTTGCATGGAGAAAACAAATTGCATTTACTTTACTTGTAATTAGCCTATTGACTACCCCACTTGTAGTAAATGTTGAGATCGTAAAGACAGAATAAGGTAAAATTAAAAAGTGAAATGCATATTTTTTCAGTGTCACATTCAATGAAAGAGTTATACCGGCATGTCTTCACACAGGTGAACCTGTAAATGATTCCAAATACCTGGCAACTGGATGGGGCGCAGTGGGATCTGGAGAAAGTAGAAGCACAACACTTCTAAAGGTTTGTATTTAGTTCTGTTCTGCAATGTTCCGCTCACACTCACTGTTGAAGAACACAAGGAACCAAGGGATCTATCTCTCATTTCTTCTCTCCGTTGATATAAGAAAGAAGTGGAAACGAAAATTATTTTATTATATTTTAAATAATCTTCATATCATTTCTTTCATAGACAAAGAGAGACAAAACCCTCTGTAAATTTTCATTGACACAGAGAAGATGACTAACGTGTTTATTATATGAAGTTCATCTGCAGGTGAACCTACGGCTTGTAGGAAATGCTGTTATAATAATAATAATAATAATTGGACTATTTATATGTGAGGCCGTTTAATAATCTGTGACCATAATGGGTGTTGTGATGGTACACAAGGAGACAAATATATTGTTCCATAGCACATTCAATTTATGTAAATTCTAATTGAATTTATAGAATGTGTCTTTGTTTATTTATTTATTTATTTATTCTTTTTGCACATCATCATTACATTACAGTGTTAACAAAATAATACAATTTTTTAAAAACTAGGACGATGTGCAGTGGCGAGATTATCACTATAAAGTAATTTCTTCCATCTAACCACGACACATTGACATAAACCTAGTAAAAACTAATTTACTAATTTACTTATATCCAGGTGACATTAGAGAAGTACACCTTTGAAGAATGTTCTCCAAAGCATACAGTCAACAGAAGACTGAGAGATGGAATAAGAGATGCTACACAGTTGTGCGCAGGACATAGAACAGAAAGAAAAGATACATGTCAAGTAAGTGTATGAGAAAAAAAATCTCGCTGTCACAATATAACAACAAGTATATAATATATAATGAGTTACAATCCATTGGATTGGTCTACAACGAGTTTGGACTTTCTTCTCCACTCCTCCCTATTCTCAGCCAGTCTCTTTAACTCCATGTATGAGCCACAGCTCATGTCCCTCTTCAGTTGGTCCATATAGGCGTCTCTCGGTCGGCCTCTGCCATTTGTGCCTTCGGTACTGCCCTCTGCGATTGCGATGAGCAGTCCTGGGTGCCTGATGTTGTGGCCTATCTAGTAAGCTCGTTGTGGGCAGATTCTTTTGAGGAGTTGCCTTTTTTCGCCAACCCTGGTTAACACTTCTTCGTTTTCGACATGTTCCGACCAATGAATCTTCAGCATGCGTTTATAGCACCACATTTCAAATGCCGCTAACCGTCCGCTTTCACTCTTGCTGATGGTCCACATCTTGCACCCATATAGCAAAATGCTCCACACAAAGGCTTTAGTGAGATTCTTCCTCACGCTTAAATCAATATTAGGGGATTCTAATATTTTGGATTTTTTGTTAAAGGCAATTCGTGCCTGGTTTATTTTGCTCACAATTTCTGATTTGGAGCGTCCGTCCTGGTTTATTCTGCTGCCCAAGTACACAAATTCTGTTACTTGTTTGATACTCACTCCATTTATGGCAATGTTAGCAGTCGCTTCCTCCCTTCCAACGACCATACATTTTGTTTTGTCTTTATTTATTTTCATGTTGTACTTTGACAACGGTATACCTTCCATTTTTCCTAAGACTTCGTTCAGCTCCATCTCGGAGTCTGCGAGCAGTGCTATGTCGTCAGCATATCTAATCATGTCGACCTTTTTCCCATTTATTTTTACTCCTGTCCAGTTCTTCATTTCTTCTCTCAGTTCATCAATGGCTCGCTGTATATAGCAGTTAAATAGAGCTGGCGACATTGAGTATCCCTGTCTTACACCTTGTTCGACCCTTGCTTCTGCGCAGCTCTCTTCGCTTTTAATCACAGCCATTTCGTTCTTGTATAAGCTCCAGATTGCTCTTCTGTCTTTATAACTCATTCCTATCTGGTTTAGAGTATTAAAAAGTTGTTCCCATTCTACTTTATCGAATGCTATTTCAAGGTCGATGAATGCTATATATGTGTTTTTATTAATTGTTATTCTCTTTTCTAGAATAAGTCTATAAGTATATTATATATATTATCTAAATTCATTTTTTATTAAAACATGTAAATCAAATATTGTATTAGGTTAACTAGAAGACATTGCTTTAAGGCAACATGTAAATGCTCCTTTTGCACAAAATTTATTTTTGCAAAAATTTAATGTTACATTGCCTAAACATGGTTCTCCCATTGAAATGTGATGATTAATATTCAAATTGCCATCATATAATAAGTTTGCTTTTTAACATAACATTGACATACTGAACTTTTATATCATATAGCTTAAAAAATATAAAGTAAAGTACTTAGGAATTGAACCCACATACTACACACTACCCATTGCACAGGTCATTTTTGGCAAAAATCTATACCATGTAGTTTCCTCCATCATACAAATGGGATGACGTGAATAGTTAAATATCCTAAAAATGGTTTCTCTTGGATAGAAACATTTTAAAAACACATTATTAATTTTAATATTATATGAAAAACCAATAAACGACACTATATTTATGGTTCTATGGAATGTTGAATGTGTGAAGGATTTCTCTTAAGTCAAAGTTCTCCACTATTTTCTCTTAAACGTAGGATATTTCCTGTACCAGTAATTTGGACCATATTTTAAAAATAAAAATTTCAATTCATATGATTTTTGTAATATTTCGTCTTACATAAAAACAAAAAAAAAATTATGGATTTGTTCAAAAAAAATTTTAGGGTGATTCAGGTGGACCTATACAGATTTACAACCAAGGTGTGAAGTGCACATATTTGATAATGGGAATAACTTCCTTTGGAAAAGGTTGCGGAGCAATAGACCAGCCAGCTGTTTATACCAGAGTGTCTGCCTTTGTACCATGGATAGAATCTGTTGTGTGGCCATAAAATATGAGGGTAAGAATCTTACACTTAACCATGAAACATCCAAATAAGAATATAGATCTCTCATTCATTTCTGTAAGTTTTTGAGTCTCCTTTGAGAGGTCTGTCTAAGCATATTCAATTCAACAATTTAGTAAGTCTATTCTAAATGCCTTTATTTTTATGGTGCAATAAGGACAGGCCCACATTTTCGTTAAATGCACTAAGCCATCTCTTAATATTATTATGTGAAATTGACAATAAATTAAAGTCATGTACATAGTAAACGTGTCTTTTTTTTAGAAATATATACGGCTAGAAGCCTTTTACATGTTGACATAAATTTTTAAAAATATAAAAAGATAACCGTATAATAAAAAAAAAAAACACAAATATACATGATCAATTAAAAAAAAAATTCTTTGAGATAAGTGCCATACCTCACTGTTGAAACTAAAATTCTATACTTTACTTATACCTTTTATACAACACTTTAAGCTAACAGATAATTATGATATTATGATTAATACCAGAGCCCGTAGACAATTCGTACTTAGCGATCGACTACTGGCGAACTTTTCGACAATCTACCTACATGTACCATATAATTATGCGTTATTGTTGCAGTTATAGGCGAAAATTCATTTGTAGTCGATCGCCAAGTGCGTGTTTGTCTAGGGGGTCTGATATGTCAATTTCTTTTAAAACTTATTCCAATTTCTTTATTCTACAGAAACCAATGAAGTGTTGGTGTTTCATCCTTCCAAAAAGAATTGAAAAACTAATGAACAAAATAAATATTTAAATGTGTATTATTAAACAGTAAAAATATTTAGTACCCATCTGTATTAGAAACACAATTAACATATTAACATTGTAATAAATATATAAAGAATGAAATATACATAATGTTATTTTAGTTTTTTTTTTTATAAATTACAACATTACCTACTTAATTCAAAATGTTCTGTAACACTGTAAAAGTATACTCATTCATCATCTATTCTGTTCTCAAAAGCCATCCATTTGGTCACTCACTTACCAATTATCAGGGCCAAAATAATTTATCATTGTTGCACATCTAAATTTACATGGTCGGTTCGACAAAATAAGTTTTGATTACAAAATGAGCTTCAAACGAGTCTCAAAATTTATTGAGATTTTTTTTTATTAAAATAGCCACATAGCAAACCTTAAATGTGGAATAACAATTTTCTTATAAGATAAACTATAATTACATAATTAGTAAAGCAAATTTATCTAACTTTTAATTTGGTAAAGCTTTAAACACAGACAAGCAACAGTGTAGAAATACCAACGCACGCGTGCGTTAAACAAATATTATGGGATCTGGAGTACGCCCGCACCCGTGCGTTTGATCCAGTAATATTTTGGTATTCCCGCCAAATTCGGCAATTTCATCATTGGTCCAATCTGTCAGATATGCTTTACCAATCATAAAGAAAAAAATCAAAAATAGGCGTGTTTAAACCTTATATATCACCTATATAAAATGTCATGTCACCTCCGCCTGAAATATAAAACCATCACTCGTGGTTGCAAACCATTTTGCTGCTAGCAAAGTGGTTGCAAACCATGGTTCGTGCTCTACGGGTGTTATTTTATGGAGTGTTTTGTGAGGTTTTTTTTAACTTTTGTGCTATTTTTTGACAATTTAGTTAGTTCTTAGTACCTTCATAAGTATTTGTTAAAAACAAATAAATATAAATATTTTTTAATAATAATAAATATTCCTATGTTGAACCAATTGTTGACAATACCAAAGCAGACATGACGTGTCAATCCAAAGAAGACCGCAGCGCTGGCATTGCACTTGAATAATAAAGAGTCAGAAAGGGAACTAAATCTGTATATGTGCGGTGAGAGGATTCCAAATGAGAAAAACCCAAGATACCTCGGAGTGAAGATCGACAGAACCTTGTCATACAGAGCACATCTCGAAGGGGTTAAAAATAAGCTGAAGGCCAGATATAACATTATTAATAAACTGGCAGGAACTTGATGGGGCAGTAGGGCAACAACACTGCGAACATCAGCAATGGCCCTGGTGTACAGCTCGGCAGAATACTGTTGTCCAGTATGGGAAAAAAGTGCTCACTGCGATAAGGTCGACGTTGAGTTGAACAAGACAATGCGGACCATAACAGGCACCATAAGGTCAACTCCATCTTAATGGTTACCGGTGTTGTCTAATAACGCAGCGCCTGACCTACGCAGGTCCCATGCCACATTACGAAAAATGAATAAAATCAGGGAAAAAAGTCAACTACCAGCCTTCGAAGATATATTTCACCCACCTCATAAAAGGCTCCAATCCCGAGAACCTATATGGACCGTCAATTCTGGGGAACTTGACATTAAAAATCAATGGAAGGAAAGATGGATCACAGGTGACACTACAAATAAACACCTGGTAGTGGACCCCACAATCCAAGTACCTGGTTTTGATCTGCCGAGAAAGGTTTGGGTACAGCAAAATAGAGTGAGGACAGAACATGGATGCTGTAACTACTTGCTCTGGAGGTGGGGAAAAAGAGATTCCCCTGATTGTGAATGTGGAGATGTACAGACGGTGAGACACATAGTGCAGGACTGCCATCTCAAAAAAATCAGCGGGGATCTGCAGGACATCCATAAAGCAGGACCGGAGGCGGTGAACTGGCTCTCAGCACTGGAGCCAAGACTGTAGAGGATACGACGCAGCCCACATGGGTTAAGATTTATCAACACCGGGCCATACGAAAAGTAAAGTAAAGTAAGTACGTGTCAAAATTGTTTTTGTCATATAACTCCATTATCATTAATTTTGTCATATAACTCCATTTTCATTAATTTTGAGAGTTGGTTCCTTATAAACATTTATTCTAGGGATCATTTTCTATAAACTGCAATAATATTCAAAAAGTCAAAGTTGAATTAACTCATTCTGCCATACGCTTTTTTTTCTTTTTTTTTTAAGATATATCTGGGTTTTGTTTGTTATAAACCCAAATACAACCTTATACACCTTTCACAGTACGCTACTAAAAGCTTGTGTCGTGAAAGGGGAGTTTACCGTTACCTGGTATCGAACCAAGGACTCTACCTCCAGGCTACCGACGAACTCCTTATTCACTCACTTCCCGGACAGGTTAAAAGTACATAATATGAATTATTGGATTAAGTGACACCTCCTACATAAACACGGATAGCTGATAGAAACTTTTAAGTGTTGTACAGACTCTTCTTAAAGAGTTTTGTCTCTGGACATATTTGTTATCATTGTCACAGAAACCTTAACAAAGATATATTATCATAAATAGTCTCAAATAGAACTGTATGTACTAATAATAACAAAATAGATAATATTTTAGAGGAAGTTTATACTTATCCTATTTATTCTTTATTGTACATTGATTACAAGCAAATTTACATAAAAATACATTTCAATCAAACACAATCATACAATCAATATACAGAGGGTGAATTTATAGCGGAAACGCGATTTCTTCCAACTAACCCAAAATTATAATATTGAGCACTTAGACCGTAGATTTAAGATTAAGACTATGTCTAAATTATCCCATCATTGTGAGTAAATTGAAAGATACATCAGAGGGTGATCTCCGGTCGGAATTACCAATCCAATATGAACAAAGCTGAAACGCTTTCAATAATATGAACAAAGTTTGGAAGGCATCTAGACTCAGCATCATCCCAATACTTGTATATGGCTGTGAGTCTTAGCACTTAACCAAGGCTCAAGAGCTGAAGATACTAAGCTTTGAAAACAAGTGCCTTAGAAGGATTTTGGATGTCAAATGGAATAAACATGTCACAAATGATGCTGTGCGCAGACGCACCCGGCAGAGATCTGTAATCTCCGTAATACAGGAGAGACAATGGTCCTGGCTGGGTAATGTTCTGAGAATGCCCAATGATAGTTGGCCAAAAAGAGCACTGTTCTTTCATCCGCAAGGGTTCCGTAGGCCTGGGTGTCTCTCTTTCACAATACACCATTCCTATGACAATGACATCAAAGTGCAGGGAATGTTGTGGAAAGACGTGATGCAACTGGTGCAGAGATGCTCTGAATGGAGGAGGCTGGTTTCTGCCCTGTGCTCCCGAAAGGAGCATTGAGGGCGATGATGATGATGTGAGTAAATTAACAGTGAGATGTGAACCACAAAATTCTAGGTTTATGTACAAAACTTTTCCATCTTCTAACTAGCTTTATAGACCAATTAAACGTGAATTATGTATTGCAGCTTACAAATATACACAATTTTTAAACATTGTAGGATGACGAAAGAAATATTTAAATATAATAGAATAGAACTTATTGCTATTTTTAAAAGAATATTAATTTATTTGCCATATACCTATATAAATATAGATATTAACGGGTTCTTACAACTAATGATAACACGGCTCAAAATCGCTACCATACAATCACCACAGCTATAATTAATGGAAATATATAGGGATATTGAATTTTATAATAAAACAGTGTAAGTATTATTCAGAAAAATTTTAAACAAATATGCAAGAAAAATCAATGTGAGAAAATAATAAATATTCCCAAAAAATTGCAACATAAATCTGTATGTGGGAGCGAACTGCACTATGTCACAAGATGGCATTTTTCACTATGGTCATTTAGTAAGTATTTCTTGAAGATGGAAATTTAATAAGTACATTTATTTCAAACATAATTACTGTTACTTCTCAAATGTCTGTTAATATGAAATACTGTCCAATAAATTACAGGCCAATGCTTTCACAGATTGCTCTCTCTTTTCTTAAAACTTTATACTATACTATACCCTCACGCCGTGTCCCAGGTGGGGTAGGCAGAGAGAACGAAATGCCATAACAATGCCAAGTTAAAATGGACTTGTTTTGTTGAGAAAACTTCACCAAAAATGTTAGATTTTTTTTTAGATAAGTATAACATGAATTTACCTTCAGAAAGAGTATTAAACGACAACATTAAATTATGCATGTAATTACACTTAATATTTGGACTTGTAGAATTATTTTGCTACTCCTACTAAGGCAGGTCTGACACATCTCTCCTGTAATTTATAACCAACTTTACTAACAACAACAACTGTGCCTGGTTCAGCTCCTTGTACCTCCTGAAAAAAAAACAGCTATCTTTTATACTGATAAAATCAACTAATCACTTAATATTAGAGATGCAACCAATATTCGACAACTATTCGGTACTCTGTCTGTTCGCCAACATTATTACTAGTCGGCCGAATACCAAATATCTAGTCTATTATTTGGTATTCTGCCGAATAGTTTAAATGTAAAACTGGAAGGAACTAATAGCTTGTAGATTGTTGCTATTTCATTGTCAGCTGCAGATGCATAAATATTAATCCTCAAATATCTAATTAATTAATATAATTTGACATGGAGTAAATTACATAATATTATTATTGTTACTATCAATGTTGGAATACAAAAATTTCCAAAAAATGTACCACGCTGCAAATCTAGTACATATGTCTATGATATACCTAACACACTCTCGCCATTGTTTTGTCGAATATTTGGTTATTCGGCACATGATGTTGCATAATATTCGGTATTCGGCAAATTAACTATTTGTTGCATCTCTACTTAATATGAAACTCACTTTATACTTAAACGTATTTATCAAACATTGTGGTAGGTTTACTGGAAGACATTGCCTCAAGGCGTATGCAATATGTACGCTTTTTCTAAAATTATTTTTGACAATTAGTGTTTATTATTATTAATATGAATTTTTATAAGACAAAATGTAGACATATCATTATAACACAGGATGGTGTCACTGATAATAATTACACTTGTAATAGAGAAGCAACATAATTTTCACTCACTTCGTTTATGATAAACCATACAACATGCAGACGACAAAACCAATCAAACATCTCAATTGGAGAATCATGTTTACACTACACAACATTGTGCAATATCTAATCGGAATAAGTGAGAAAAGTGTCCTAATGTTTACAAATTGGATCTAGGCTAGCTTAAGTGATTACTTTTGGTTCCATGGACAGTGTCTAATTCCACCATTTGAGATCTGAAATATGAAATCTCAAAAAAGCTTCTATGGTTTTTCTCAATTAGTGGATCTTATATTGTGGCAGTGAGAATGAGGTGAACTTTGTCCACGAAAATCGAAAGTGATCACTTAAGCCAACCTAGAGCCAATTGGAAAGAGTTGAATGTATTTGTCACTTTTTCTGATTAGATTTTGTACAATGTTACATTGTGTTAACAGTATAAACTTATGGTCCTCCAATCAAGATGTCTGATTGGTTTTGTCACATATGTGTGCACAAATCCAGTTAAACAATAAAAAAATTGTAAATATTCTAAACAAAAAATAAATGTAATTTTTGTTTGCAGTTCTTGTAACTAATATTTCCTTTTTAGCAGTTAATGGTGCATAGGTGTAAACTGTTGAGCCATTCGCTGACATTTTATAATGTAAATAAATACACAAACCTGAACAAAAAGCGCTTCGTGAAGATTTGGATCAAACTTTTCCTTTATAGGATTTACAGCTTCTAATCCATGTCTTTTAAAAACTTGTGTTAATTGTGCTTCAGTCAAAGTCAGACCTTCAAATAAACTCTTCAAATGTGGATTAGTTTCAGAAACCTGCAAATACAACATAAACATAAACATCAGATTGCCACTTAACAGAACACTCTTCTATTATAATTATTGTTTCCACAATCATACGTCTATAGTGATTTGTATGTAAAGATTTATTATTATCTTCATTGTATAAAACTATATTTCAATTTAAATATATTTAATCTAAAAAGGTATTTATTATCTATAGTGCAATGCTTAGCACATAATAAACCGAATTCCCCAATATACTGTATTATGGTTTCTGGTAATCAATAGGATGTTTATGATAAAATAATCAAATTAATGAATAAAGCCACAAATGGAAGAAAAATTATATTGTATCGATAACCCAAACCATACAATACAATAAATTAATGCTGCGAGTCATCTCAAATCATTTCATTTAAATTAAACAAAACTTTAAACTCCACTGAGAAATAATTAACATATAAAAATATGAATATAAGTGATGCTCTAAGTACCTGATCTTTTGGAACAGAATTAGTAGCGACAGCGAGGGTATCTGCAACTGCAAGAAGATCTTTACAGAACGACTGTATGCTGAATATCTTAGCATCCTCCACTTGTTTGCTCATCCTTTTCCGTAAATTTTCCCCATCTGCCAATGCTCTTTTATATTTGTCCTTTAAATCAAATAATAGTATGTATGAATATGCATCCCTAAATATAAATAAATAAACATCTATAAATAAAACAAACGCCAAACAGTAAACAATATACTTGTTCTGTAATAACAAAGGTGGAAAAAATTACATCTGCCACTGATTGCATCCACACTTATCGAAAGAATGGTGTCAATGAATATTCTGTCTCTCTTTTCTTCTCTGTCAACATGTAAAATAGTTGATAAAGAAAATAATTAGTTCAAATATCTTCCTCTTCTTATACTTACCATGTGAAGAAATGAAAGACAAAATATTTGTTGGCACTGATCTTTTGGTTAGTGTAGACATGGCTACTTGTAAATCTAGGATGCATGTGGCGTGAGAGGATAGATGAATTTTTTTAACATAAATATAACATGTTTCAACATAGAACACTGAAACTTTACGGACAACTAAACGAGTGCAAATACAAATACATTTAATTGTGATTTTAAAATAAATCTTGATAAGTATATGTGACCGCCAGATAATTGAATCAGTCAGTTACAAAATGGCTTGGTGGAAAGTAAAATGCCAACATTCAATTGAATGACCAGACGTTTTGTTGAATCACAATAACGCACTAAATTTTTGACATTTCACCTAATCAGGGCTAGTTTGATTGTTGGAAGTTTATTTACTTTATTTGACAATGTGGTGTTAGAATTGATAAATGCTTTGTCTAAAAAGTTGGCTAGACTTCCGTTAACCATTAAACTGAATGCCGGCGTTTAACTTACCACCTAGCTACTCAGTTATTGTAAACGAGTGTATCTACAATGGGGGTAGACAGGGAAAACAGTTTAGGTTGATGAAGGAAGTCTTTATTGACTATAGTTAAAAGGTGGGTAGGTGAAGTGACAAACTATCTGGTTGTGTAGTCGGTGTGGTGCAATGTATCAGTGTGACCCAATGGAAGAGGAAGGCTCGGCGTGTTGTGATGATTGTATCTTCTGGAGTTCTCCTTACATAGTTGTTTTTTTTTTTTTTTATTTTTTTTTTAAAAAAAGATATATCTGGGTTTTTGTTATAAACCCAAATACAACCTTATACACCTTTCACAGTAAGCTACTAAAAGCTTGTGTCGTGAAAGGGGAGTTTGCCGGCACCTGGGATCGAACCACGGACCCGCTGTTCACGAGGCCGAGACTCTACCCCCAGGCTACCGACGAACTCATGTTGAAAAATGACATTCTTCAGTATGGTCATGTAGGTGCTTAATCTGCACAGGTGGTTGGTAGGCACGTAAGTGCTTACGTACAACACAGTTAACTGGCTATTCACTTATCTAGTGGCGACATATACATATTTAGGAAATCAATTACCTCAAATTCCGCTGCTTTATCTTTGATATCTTTTAATTCCTTATTAAGAGCTTCTAATTGGTCATTAAATTTTGTTTCTACATCTGTTGCTGATCCTTTGTCAGCATCTGCCACTTTTTCCTTAATTTCTTCAGAAGCAAATGATCGTTGTCCAATTATTGGTGTTGGATAAGGATATTGTGATATATGTGGGATCCTACCAAGCAAATATTGAGAATCAAAAATAACATACTGAATTGTGAACTTAATTTAATTATTTCAAAAAACTACGAACAAGCAAAAATCAAAACATGTTATTTTTTTCTAATTTCATCATACATTTAGTTTATAATTTAGAGGTTATAATTATAAGTTGCGCAACATAAAACTCACCTGATAATGTTTGAGTGACAAAATCTTAAAGAACCATCGTATAAGGACCTTGTTAACTTAATTATAGTAGGAATTTTCAAGCTAGCCATAATGTATTATCAAATAATCCCAAAAATCCAAAAGGCACGACCACGAACAACTCTCTTACTCTTTTGACATTTAAAAACAACCATAGAAGAATAGCATACTTGGAATTAGAGGTGGGAATAACTGTTATTTCAAAATAACGTTCAACCATTTATCGGTATTTGTAAATAACAGTTATTAAAAAATGTTATTTAATAACGATCAAATTGTAAAAAAAAAAACTAACTACATCATAATATTTAAAGAATCCGAATAAAATCTAATGATGCTAAAATATTATTATCATCGTATCAAATGGAAATACATTTGCATACCAATGCAAAGAATTTCTCACACATAAAATACGAATTAAAATTATATTTCATTCCGAAATAATATATCACCAGTTTAAAATCAAACAAATATTATATTCAAAATTATCCTTTGATTTATTAATGTCATTATTAGAAAACTTGTACCTACCAGCTACCTCTAAATAAACGAATGACTACGTTTAAACGAAACTATTGTGTTCCTCCAAAAATTCAAATAACTAGGTACAAAACTAAATAGTTCAAAATAAAAACAAAATAACTGCCATCGTTTAATAACATCCGAAATTATTAAACCAAACGAAATATGAAAAAAAACTGTCGTCGTTCAATAACGTGCTACGTTATTGAAACGTTATTGAACGACGACAATAACAAAGTCGTAATATGGATACTTTGGTATCTATGAGGTGATCAGGTGTTGTAAACCAAACGCGTTAGAGTATATAGATTTATTAATACTCGACACAAATTATTATGACAAGGTAGATGTACAAGTTATTACTATTACTGATGGATTGAAGTGACCGACTGAAGTGAGGATGTACCTATCATTCAGGAGGTTTATGTTATACTTTATATATATATAATGAAATAAGCAATTATTTACATATAATAATATACAAAAAATAAGCCAATTTAATGATGGTTTTGGAAAAGTTGTTATTATGATTGTAGGCATAATGACGACTTCAAAATATTAAGTAAATCTATCTTACGTAGTGGAGGAGACACGCGATTATTTGGGAAAAAATGCGTTTTTTTATACAAATCATTATTTTTCCACTTTAATATTGATAAAATCGATGCGAATTTATATTGTGTAGTTTGTTTATACAATATGTTTCAATATTCAATAATTAAAAAATCTCTATATACCATAAGAAATAAAATATCTTGAGGAGACACGAGATATGAAAAAAAAGTGGCAAAATCTACGGCCTGACCCTTATATACTGTTTCAGAAATATGCCGAAGTTTACAGGGAGTGTCCATACAAAGAGCGATCATTGTAGTGAATCGTCATGCCCTTATATGGTAATGAAATGGTGATATTTTTCATTAAAAGGAATAGTTTGCGTTTCTTGATAATGTTTACTTTTGGGATTTGTGTGATCATCTTTGTTTCGCTGTGTTAGCGTTATGATGAGATCACCATTCCCAATACTTTTGGGATACGCCTTGATAGCGTAAGATGAGATCACCGTTCCCTATAGTAACAATGTGGTACGTTATAAACGAAAACGAAATAACTATAGTCGTCGACAATAACTAAACGGAATAACGATAACCTTGTTATAACAGTTGAATAACGTCGTCGTCGACAATAACTAAACGGAATAACGATAACCTTGTTATAACAGTTGAATAACGTAGTCGTCGAAAATAACATTTATGTTATTGACAAGAAACTGTTAGTTTAGTTATTTTGAAATAATGAGTTTAAAAATGAGTTATTAGTTATAACGGCCAACTCTACTTGGAATGGAACTATAATATGAGCAGTGTGACCAGATTTTATTTTCAAAAACTACTAAATGGGGAAGTCAAAAACTACTAAATTCTTAAAATGGTATAGGAATTTGAAGTATTTCAAAAACTCGGTTTTCGAAAAAGAAAAACTTTCACTTTCCTCGGTTTTCTTAAACAATATTTTATAACAGTACCTTTTTCTACAGCCTGCCGGGTATTTGTACCGACTGTTGTTACTTTTCGGATACTTTCGTACCGACTATTGAAAAAAGTTACTCGCTTAAATTTCTACCCCCCCCGTCGCCAGATTTTCAAAATGGTATAGGAATTTGAAGTATTTCAAAAACTCCTCGGTTTTCTCAAACAATATTTCCTTGCAGTACCTTTTTCTAAAATGTACCGGGTATTTGTACCGACGATGGTCAATATCGGATACTTTTCTTTTCACGAAATTTTGTATTCGAGTTTTTGTATCTGTATTTTTTTTAATTTTTTTTTGTATTTTATTGTAATGTATACAAAAATTGTTTTTAATTTTTGCCGGTTTTATTTTATTTTTGCCGGTAAAAATAAAATAAAACCGGCAAATATTAAATCTAATTCTTGGTAATCTAATGATTTTATTTTTGCCGGTTTTATTTTATTTTTGCAAATAAAAAAGAAAAATAATATTTCGCCAAAAAATTCAAATAATATTATTGAAGCAACAATTTTCCTCCATAGAAAACTATATTTGACAGATATCTGACATTGGGGCCTACTATCTCAATGAGTTCCAATTTATTATTTTATGGTATAGAATAAACAAAGACTGAATAATTACGGGAACTAATTATTTGTACGGCTATTAATCCATTCGTTCGGCAAGAAAAAATCAGCATTTAAGTCATTTGCATAGCAAACAATGTTTTCATCGGCAATAAATAAAAAATAATCGCAACACTTGTTTTACAAACTTGGTTATATCGGCAAATTAACAAATTTTAATAGCTTAATAAATACTTGCACAACAAAATAATTAATTGACCAGCAGAATTGTTATTTGGGCAGCAGAATTATTATTTGACCGGCAGAAAATATTAGATAAACAATATTTTTCACACATCGATTTATCTTCGGATCCACGTGAAGTTTTTGTGATTTCTTACCAAATTAATGATGACTACGAAAATAATGGCAGTTTCCGCTTTGCTATATTAACGAAATATCTAACTGAAATGTCGAAAAACGCTAGTGTCGTTCATTCAGATGCTACATATAAAATCACATAAAAAGATGCTACATACAAAGATTTATTATTTGAACAAGATTAAAAATTTAGCTTTCACAAGTTTAGTTAAAATTAGCTCACAGTTTGCTGCTCATTTATTTATTTCGCTGAACAAATAATCATTATGCCGGTCAAATAATAATTTTGCTGGTCGATTAAATTTAGAGTTTGACAATATCATATTATTTGCAATAGATATAATAATATTCTTGCTGGGCATAAGTAGCATATCAACATGATAATTATATTTGTCGGCAGAATACATTTTTCTGCTGAACATAACATCAATATTATGCTGATCGTTTAAATGATAGCCAAAAGATAGTGGCGCAGCGTTGCTAGAAGTACGGTAATTACCGTATTTGCACGGTAATTTCATGTGATTTCATTCCCCGTACGGTAATAATTTTACATGCGTCTCGCTGAAGGAACTTCAAAAACGCTCGGCTTCGTTCGGATCCCCTTGGTTCAGCTCGGATCTAGCTAGAAACACAGTACTAACTACTAGAACAGTGTTTCCCAACCTTCTTATCGTCGCGAACCAAAAGTAATATCCAACAGAATTTGGCGAACCCAAAAGGGGCAAAAAAATAATAAAATTTTCTTTATATGCTGCATAAGATATAGACAGTATGCATACGTTCGAAACAACAGCGTGCAATCTGCATTGTATTAGGTGTGCTTTTTTTTATTTTTTTCCTTTTATTTTTCTTGGGCCATTTAAAATCCCGCCATTACGCTATTATTTTCGCGGATCAAAAGTAACAATAGTCAGTACAAATACCCGGTAAAAAGGTACTGTGATAAAATATTGTTTAAAAAAACCGAGGAGTTCTTGAAATACTTTAAATTCCTATACCATTTTCAGAATTTAGTAGTTTTTGACTTCCCCATTTCGTAGTTTTTGAAAATAAAATCCGGTCACACTGTGTGTATATGATCAATAATGATGTTACAGTAGTCCATACGATTTCAGATTTGGAGTACCTATCCATCCTGATTTATTCTGCAGCCCAAGTATAGAAATTCTCTTACCTGCTTGATACTCACTCCATTTATGTAAATTTTCGCAGTTGCCTTATCTCTTCCAACAACCATCATTTTGTTTTGTCTTAATTTATTTTTAAGTGATATTTTGACAGTTCTTTCTAAAGTTTTATTCAACTCATTTTCCGCAAGCAATGGTATATCGAATAATGTCGATCCTTTCTCCATTTATTTGTATTCTTGTCCAGTTTTCTATTTCTTTTTCAGTCATCAATGGCTAGCTGTGCATATGGTTTAAGAGTGCTGGAAATGTCGAATACCCCTGTCTTATACCTTGTTCGACTATTTTTAAAAAGTATTTTAAAAATACGTATTTTGTTTTTAGATACCAATTTAAAATACCAAAATTTTTAAGTATTTGTATTTTAATACTTTTTTGAAAGTATTTTGCACATCCAAAGTTAGTAGACACTATTCTCATCTATCTTTAAAGGCCACCCACTCGTCTACGAGTGATCAACACTAGAGTGCTGGTAAAAAATACCGTCAAGACTAGGATTGCAATCCAGCAAAGTGGGATCCCGCAATCCAGCGGGATCTGCGTAATTTTAGGGCCTGCGGGATCCCGCAAATACTTGCGGATCCGCAACCTGAAAATTTTCCGAATGTTGCCAACTTAAGATGTAAAATACGTAAAAGAAGAAACAGGAAAAGAATTATGCTTAATCCTAGATTGCTGCACTCGCTGGAACAGCTTGCTTGATATGTTAGAAAGATTTTAGTCTCAAAGTTTGCATTGAGAAGGCTCTCATCGACATAGCATCTGACATAAAATTTACGCACAAAGTCAAAAACGTGATTGACAGCTTGTAGCCCTTTAAATTGGACGAAGAGAGTCTAGAGTCTAATATGAACGTAGTTATGCAGAAAGCAGACAGCCCACAAAAAGTATAATTTAAATATGGCCGTCTTTGCATATAGACACTATATTATATTGAGCGAACTGATTTTTTTCAATGTATTTTTTATGAAATGTTTATATGAAAGGCCCCTGGCTGGTTTTTGTAGACTGTAGTAGGTATTAGACATTTTAAATCTCGTAAGACAAAAAACTCAAATATACGTAATTATTAGGGTAGACTCTCTTCTATATTATAGAAGAGAGTAGGTACTATACTACTATACCATCACGGCATATCCCACAAGTGGGGTAGCCAGCAGATCAGCTGCATGTAAGAAACATGCAAACTGTCCTCTTCGTGCCAATATAAAATCAAGACATTCAGGATGGGTGGCAAGCCTCATCGCTGAATTTAAGAAGTAAAATGTCTTAATTTTTTCGAACACCTGCCTTTTACAGGACACTCGAAAACTTACGCAGAAGAGTGGGAGACCAATTCTTTACCGGGTGCTCCACGGTGGTGAGAATAGAAGAGAGTCTACCCTAATAACGGCAGATATAACATTTCGATTTATTTTAGAAAAGCTAGAGAAGCGAGACACAGTTTTAAGCGATGTACTATCCGAGGCGCTACGTGCAAGAGTGAAAGAAAGACGCAGTGAAATTACAGCTATGTAGAATTATTGTAAACGTCCAATTCAATATTTGTAATGTAAAAAAGAATAATTTGCAGCAAGAAATGAAAAACATTTTATATAGAATCATTAGAAGACGCTCAAAATGTAGAATTTGTAGTTGTAGGTGATGTAAATACAGATGATTGCCAATAGTCTCTGGACGTGGAAAACAATTTAACTTTACATATGGAATTAGAAATGCAGCTGAAACAAGACAATGAAGATTACATTGAAAAAAACAAAAACTGGACAGGAGAAAGACTTCGAAAAAATATTGAAAAAAGGAATGGCAGCATTTAAAAGTGATGGAGTTAAAGACAAGTACCTATTTGACTTTGTTGCACGACTATTTATTAAGTATCAAACCAACAAGTGTGGAGGCAGAAAGAACCTTTTCGGTCACTGGCTACATATGTAGTTCCATAAGAAGTATCTTGGAAGATAACACCATTAATGCTTTTTTTTAAGATCAAATTTCTAAAATGAGAATTAATGACTTTTCATTTGATATTGTCACACTCATATAAATAAATAACGGTTAGTTTCTGTTATCTCAAGTGTGATTCTTTACGGTGCCGGCTGAGTGACTCTTAATCCACAGGGTGTGGTTGTTCGGTGCCCCTTTTGTGTTGGTGCATGCCCTGTGCGCTGTGAAGAGTTTGGAGGGAACAAATAAAGAACAGAAATATGCGGTTATGTACAGGTCTATTTTAAACTGTGATTACTAAATTATGTACAATCAATACAATGGCAATTTACTACTATTACAATACAAAGTTGATTGGCGTCTGAGAGAAAGCACCCCTATGTAGGTTTTCAATAAGAACGAGATAGGTTAAGTAACAAAAGGTAATGCAGTATAACGATGAAGTTCCTGGACTCCAGGCGAAGGCCTGGTAACGGGTTCCCAAAGGGGTTATGCGCTGAGTTCCATATGATCGATAGTGTAGATCGATAGCGTCTGTTTTGATAAATATTTAAAGAGGCATCCTCTTAGTCTCAGCAACAGGAGAACTAGGGTTTATATGAGGCAAGTTATGTATTTACCCAACTTTCAGCATGGCGGACAAATCTGGCCGACGGTTAACGATGAACTTGACCACGCCCAGTCACTTTTGTATTACTGTAAGTGTTCGCGAGGTCAGAGAGAGTTGTCCTCAAGGAGGTCTGGATCAGGGCACTCAATTAGACACTTACGGCTTCCTTACCAGCCATTTTACACTAGGAGTCTAACTTTTCAGAATATTAATTATCAGAGAACACGGACCAAGCGTGTTGCTAGCACAATGGCTGAACCGGAACAAGGAAGAAGCGTCTGTGTCGGCGGTTGAATTTGGCATTATTTTATGTTGGTGTCCCTTACTTGCTTACAGTATGGACAACTTGAACTAAATATTCTCTGGTTTACAAAATTTAGGCGGGGAATTTAAATCTTTTTTGACATTTAACCTATATTTTCATATGTCAGATGTTTGCATCCTGACACATTCCCCCTTCTCGGAAAAGACAAAAGAAATGAACTCAACCCCTAATGAGTTTGAGCGTGGGTGGTTTCTCTCATTTGGTTACAGGAAATCTATGGACATAAAATTCTTATCAATACAGTATTACAGAGTTCAACAGTGGATCATACATTATAATAGTTACATAGTTACAATGAGCAAATTTTTCAGCTGTTAAAAAGTTTCACATGAAATGTTACCAAAATTTGATGCATCTTCTGTTATCACTCTATGCCTTATTAAATTGACCATTCACTGCCTAGTAATGTGGCAAGCATCTAGGACTTTTTCACTTGTTGGTTATTATTTTTATTTTATTTCAAAAAAAATTTCGTTGTGTTCTTCAATTTATCTTCTTTTTATTTTCTTGCGGCTGTTATTATTGGTTTATTGGTTTGTATGGGTGATTTCTCTCAACTAAATTTTCTTTCAATTTTACAAAGTTTCAATTTCTATTTCTTTAAAATTATACAATATTTTTGAAATTTTCTTAAAATTATACATTTTTCAATTTTTTTCTTAAAAATTATACATTTTTCAATTTTTCTTAAAATTATACATTTTTCAATATTTCTTAAAATTATACATTTTTCAATATTATTTTTCTTTTATTGTCATCATTTTGACAATCCTTTCCCCCTTCCAGAAGAAAAAGAAAATTCAGATCAAAGTAACAATGGTGTTGTCTTGTCATGGTACCACGTACCAAAGCACAGCACGAAATTACATAAGCAAAACAATGTATTTTCCAACATCTTATGGTTGTCTACCAACCATCCGTGGTGATCAATAGTACAAGGTACTTTTATTGATTCAACACTAAATTTACACAATTTTAACAATGACATATTTAACAATTTTGTAGTTGTTTATCAACCACCGTGTTGATCATTAGTACGGAGTACTTTTAATGATTCAACACTAAATTTACACAAATTTTAACAATGACATATTTAACAATTTTGTAGTTGTTTATCAACCACCGTGTTGATCATTAGTACGGAGTACTTTTAATGATTCAACACTAAATTTACACAAATTTTATACAATTACAACAATTTTCTGTAGTTGTTCAGCAACTACCGTGTTGATCAATAGTACGGAGTACTTTTAATGATTCAACACTAAATTTACACAAATTTTACAACAAATTACCTATACAAATACTGTGGTTGTTTGCCATCCACCGTGTTGATCATTGGTACAGGAGTACTTTCAATAATTCAACACTAAATTTTTACAAAAATTTTTACACAATTTACAACAATTACAATTCAACAATTTTCTGTAGTTGTTCAGCAACTACCGTGTTGATCAATAGTACGGAGTACTTCTAATGATTCAACACTAAATTTTTACATAAATTTTAACAATGACAAATTCAATTATATTGTGGTTGTTTGTCAACCACCGTGTTGATCAATGTTACTGAGGTTTCTCTCAATGATCACAATTTTGTAGTTGTTCAGCAACTACCCATGTTGATCATTGTTACTGAGGCATCTCTGAATGATTCAACACTGAATTTCTACAATTTTTCAATTACAGACATTTAAATATTTCATAATTGACAGACAATTATGGAGAAAAGTTTTTTTTTTTTTTTAGCGCCTCTTTCCGTTTTGCCATGGCACCAAAAAGGACAAAAAAAATATGGGCTCTCAGGTAGACAGCATAAGGCTATCGCCTCCACCCTGACAGTTTAAAAATTTCAGTATTCAAGATTTGTTTTGCTTAAGTTTTATCAACCACCTGTAGTCTCTTTATGTAACATTTCTTCGTGAAGTGATCAGTTTCATTTCGGAAATATTCATAAAACGACAATTACAATGCTGTGACAGTCACTACAGCTAACCGTCACAACCCGCAAGTCAGGGATTTAAAAAACCAAGCAATAGAGAAAATTTAAAGAGGGATTCTAAAGACTGCAGCCTGCCCCCGCAAAGCCTGCCAAGCGCGCTCCGGCGCGACTCCCTGAAGCGCCAACTCTCGGATGAGAGTTGTGGGTTTGGATGTATTGGTATTTTGAATCAACATGTTTTCCATTTTGAGAAATTGTGAAAAGGGAAAAAATTTCGAAAAAATTCGAAACGCTCGACAGCAAGAATTTTCGGAAGTAATTCTTGTCAATTGCTGATGAAAGAAAAGATTTCGGAAAAGGAAAACGCAAAAGCGAAATTTTTTCGAAAAACTTTTGAAAAAACGGAGTGACAAATTTTGAAAAAATTCGAAATGCTCGACGGCAAGAATTTTCGGATGTAATTCTTGTCAATTGCTGATGAAAGAAAAGCTTTCGGAAAAGGAAAACGCAACAGCGGAAATTTTCCGAAAAACTTTTGAAAAACGAAGTGACAAATTCGAAAAAATTCGAAACACTCGACGGCTAGAATTTTCAGGGGTAATTCTTGTCAATTGCTGATGAAAGAAAAGCTTTCGGAAAAGGAAAACGCAACAGCGGAAATTTTCCGAAAAACTTTGAAAAACGACGTGACAATTTCGAAAAAATTTGAAATGAGAAAACTTTCAATTTTGTGTTTCTGAATTCTCAAGATTTTCTAAAGGTGATGCAATATCTCCAAAAGTTTTAAAAGTTAGAACAGAATATTTAAAAAATTTACATTTTTATTTGGGCGCAAATGAAGTTTTTCCACTGAGCGAATTTAAATTTTCATTATTTTTCCAATTTAAGAAACAATTTGTGAAAAGAATTTAAAAGGATTGATTCAAAAAGAAATTTCAAAAATTTCCGCACAAGTTGCGAAAACCGTGTGATGTCGGCTTTACTAACTATCGTGTGATGTTGGCCTTATAATTTGACGGTTACTTTGTTACGTACTTTGCACGTAAAGCCAAACTTTGAAACAACCAGATTTACATCAATAATAAAACCTCTTCAACAATCCACACTGCACAACACAAACACGCAACACACTTGAGCGCAAGTGTCACACTCATATACATAAACATCCGCTTAGTTTCTGTTATCTCAAGTGTGATTCTTTACGGTGCCGGCTGAGTGACTCTTAATCCACAGGGTGTGGTTGTTCGGTGCCCCTTTTGTGTTGGTGCATGCCCTGTGCGCTGTGAAGAGTTTGGAGGGAACAAATAAAGAACAGAAATATGCGGTTATGTACAGGTCTATTTTAAACTGTGATTACTAAATTATGTACAATCAATACAATGGCAATTTACTACTATTACAATACAAAGTTGATTGGCGTCTGAGAGAAAGCACCCCTATGTAGGTTTTCAATAAGAACGAGATAGGTTAAGTAACAAAAGGTAATGCAGTATAACGATGAAGTTCCTGGACTCCAGGCGAAGGCCTGGTAACGGGTTCCCAAAGGGGTTATGCGCTGAGTTCCATATGATCGATAGTGTAGATCGATAGCGTCTGTTTTGATAAATATTTAAAGAGGCATCCTCTTAGTCTCAGCAACAGGAGAACTAGGGTTTATATGAGGCAAGTTATGTATTTACCCAACTTTCAGCATGGCGGACAAATCTGGCCGACGGTTAACGATGAACTTGACCACGCCCAGTCACTTTTGTATTACTGTAAGTGTTCGCGAGGTCAGAGAGAGTTGTCCTCAAGGAGGTCTGGATCAGGGCACTCAATTAGACACTTACGGCTTCCTTACCAGCCATTTTACACTAGGAGTCTAACTTTTCAGAATATTAATTATCAGAGAACACGGACCAAGCGTGTTGCTAGCACAATGGCTGAACCGGAACAAGGAAGAAGCGTCTGTGTCGGCGGTTGAATTTGGCATTATTTTATGTTGGTGTCCCTTACTTGCTTACAGTATGGACAACTTGAACTAAATATTCTCTGGTTTACAAAATTTAGGCGGGGAATTTAAATCTTTTTTGACATTTAACCTATATTTTCATATGTCAGATGTTTGCATCCTGACAATATTTATAATTTGTCACATATTATATGATACCTATAGGTAACTATAGTTATTTTAAGTTATATTCAATTACATAATGTACATTGAAGAAAGATCCACCTCACACCCGGATATCTCAGGAGTCGTTAACTCCTACTTATCCGCACATTCAACCAAAATTGTCCTCACGGGCGGGCCATTGGGGAGGCCTGAAGGGCCGGCCGGCCAAAACCGCCGTCGTGGGAATCTTTTACGTACAGTATATAATTTTTTTTTTATTATTTATTTGTGTTAGAACATGTGTTGCATATCGTCGTTGCGCATGCAATTTCCGCTATGTGATTATATCCTACTTTACAGGAGAAACAAAAAACTGTTTAATTTATAAAAGAGACTTACAATTGAAAAACTAAATATGACGAAAATTGAACAGGGTATCCACATTATGAATGAATGTATTTTTGTCTTTTTTACTATGTTAATCTAGGAACTAGAATTTTTTTTGTTCAATTTTGGCACATAGCTGATTATTGATGCGCCATTAAAACCGCTATGTGACGTTTTCATCACATAACGGAATTATTCCCGTTCTACTTAATTAATAATTTTGGCCCATCTAAAGCACATAGCGCATTTATCAAACACTAAACTCATTTGTGCACAAAGCCTAAACACTAAACACTAGGCCTAAACACTTGTCCTCACGGGCGGGCCATTGGGGAGGCCTGAAGGGCCGGCCGGCCAAAACCGCCGTCGTGGGAATCTTTTACGTACAGTATATAATTTTTTTTTTATTATTTATTTGTGTTAGAACATGTGTTGCATATCGTCGTTGCGCATGCAATTTCCGCTATGTGATTATATCCTACTTTACAGGAGAAACAAAAAACTGTTTAATTTATAAAAGAGACTTACAATTGAAAAACTAAATATGACGAAAATTGAACAGGGTATCCACATTATGAATGAATGTATTTTTGTCTTTTTTACTATGTTAATCTAGGAACTAGATTTTTTTTTGTTCAATTTTGGCACATAGCTGATTATTGATGCGCCATTAAAACCGCTATGTGACGTTTTCATCACATAACGGAATTATTCCCGTTCTACTTAATTAATAATTTTGGCCCATCTAAAGCACATAGCGCATTTATCAAACACTAAACTCATTTGTGCACAAAGCCTAACCACTAAACACTAGGCCTAAACACTAAACTACCTAAGCACTAACACTAAGCCTAAACACTAAACTAGAACACTAAACACAAAGTGCGAACAACACAGAACATTAAGCATGATATCACACGCTTCTAAGATACTCACCAACATTATAATGAAAAGGGCGGAAAATAAAATAAACGAAACACTTTCAGAAGATCAATTTGGATTCCGCAAAGAGACAGGTACAAGAGATGCAATTCTGAGTCTAAGACTTGTTCTTGAAAAGAGAATAACAGTGAATAGAAACACGTATGTAGCATTCATCGACCTAGAAAAAGCATTCGATAAAGTAGAATGGGAACAACTTTTTAAGACTCTAAACCAGATAGGAATGAGCTATAAGGACAGAAGAGCAATCTGGAGCCTATACAAGAATGAAATGGCTGTAATTAAAAGCGGAGAGAGCTGCGCAGAAGCGAGAGTAGAACAAGGTGTAAGACAGGGATGCTCAATGTCGCCAGCACTCTTTAACTGCTATATACAGCAAGCTATTGATGAACTCAGAGAAGAAATGAAGAATTGGACAGGAGTAAAAATAAATGGGAAAAAGGTTGACATGATTAGATATGCTGACGACATAGCACTGCTCGCAGACTCCGAGATGGAGCTGAACGAAGCCTTAGGAAAAATGGAAAGTATACTGTTGTCAAAGTACAACATGAAAATAAATAAAGATAAAACAAAATGTATGGTCGTTGGAAGGGAGGAAGCGACTGCGAACATTGCCATAAATGGAGTGAGCATCAAACAAGTAAGAGAATTCGTGTACTTGGGCAGCAGAATAAACCAGGACGGACGCTCCAAATCAGAAATTGTGAGCAGAATAAACCAGGCACGAATTGCCTTTAACAAAAAATCCAAAATATTAGAATCCCCTAATATTGATCTAAGCGTGAGGAAGAATCTCACTAAAGCCTTTGTGTGGAGCATTCTGCTATATGGATGCGAGACGTGGACCATCAGTAAGAGGGAAAGCGGACGGTTAGCGGCATTTGAAATGTGGTGTTATAGACGCATGCTGAAGATTCATTGGTCGAAACACGTCGAAAACGAAGAAGTGTTAACCAGGGTTGGCGAAAAAAGGCAACTCCTCAAAAGAATCTGCCAACAACGAGCTAATTGGATTGGCCACAACATCAGGCACCCAGGACTGCTCATCGCAATCGCAGAGGGCAGGACCGAAGGCACAAATGGCAGAGGTCGACCGAGAGACGCCTATATGGACCAACTGAAGAGGGACATGAGCTGTGGCTCATATATGGAGTTGAAGAGACTGGCTGAGAATAGGGAGGAGTGGAGAAATAAGTCAAAACTCGTTGCAGACCAATCCAATGGATTGTAACTCATTATATATAAACTCATTTGGAAAACATTGACACTACTGCGAAACAAAGACAATTCACTAAAAATCATTATCAGCTGTTTTTAACTTATTTATACATTTATTGTGTGCAATCAAGAAGTAATAAGACACATGTCATGTCGATTTATTTAAAAAAAGGTTTCATTATAAGAAAATAAACATTTTACACAAAATAAACAAAAAAACAATAAACATCTGAATTATATATCTAACATTCCATTGTTATGATTGAGATCAATAACAATTCACTCATTTTCTTGCTATAACTTTTCTTTCTAAAATTTTGGGATAAAAGTCACTCTTGAGATCATTAGTTAAATAAAAACTTAGTGTGATAATTAAACTTAATCGCTTTTCGAACGCGATGCTTCCAATAAATCTTATTAGAAGGACAATGTGTCATAAAATGAATGATAATCACGATGCATGAACGTTTTTAACGATTGTAAACTTTCATATTTACTTCTTTCAATTTTCCTTGGTGCAGTGAACAAAAACCGAGCTTCTTCGTACAATTCAATCTTCCTCCGCTGCGGTATAAGAGTCCATTCTGTTGCATCATGCCTCAACTTAAAGAATGTTTCACCATTCCTATATAACAGCGATCTAATATCGGCCACAGTGGGGTCACCCGCTTTTTTTCCAGGACGTATCGATGGGAAATTGCTAGGAATTGTTTCAAAGTTCTTAAAAAACTTATAGTCCACATGTTCAATTATATACGGTTGACTTGGTCTTGCCTTTCGCATACTCATCACATAATCTTTAATTTTGGCTGCCTGTTATGCATGTTGGATTGGTGTCTTGTTGTTTTTTCTTTTTTTAATTTTTTGTATAACTTTTGTAATAAATGACAAACTTGTGGGCTTGGTATTATATAGCAAGGGGTTGGATGATGAGTGCGGGTTGAGTAGGATAATGCATTGTCTTTGAATTGTGATTGTGTGTATTGTTTCTGTCCATGTGTGTTTTATGACGTTTTGTGATGGTGATGTATAAATAAATAAATAAATAAAAAAAAAAAAAAAAAATCCACTGGTGAGTACAATGGTGGAATGAAGCATTTCTCCTGAGTTGAATGTACGCTATCAACTTCCATCATCGTATGCCCTTTCTCTAAAATTATTTGTTGGATTTCAATCAATTTCTGCCTTGAAATGTCTGCCAATGCACTGGCCAATACTTTGTTTCGGTTTTGATAGCCACAACCGTCGGATATTATAGTCATCTTCTTGAAGCCTTTGAAAGCATAAAGCTCTATGAATGTTACGATGCATGTAACAAATTCATTGGCAGTAGGTAACACCACCATCGCCTTCATGCCAAATAAACAGATATACATCTTTTGTGTTGTTTATATATATTGTGAAAACATGAAGCTGAAGTTTCTGCTTGTAGTATTGAGATGAAACTAGCAGCTTGGGGCACAACTGAACACTTTGCAAGTCCATCGTAAATACCAAATGTTCATTGGATAACGAAGCTATAGCTTGCTTCTTAGCTTCTCGGGCTTCATTTTTTCTTATTAAATGTATCTGATACGCTTCTTCTTCTAAGTTCCCTTCTTTATATGCCACACAAGTGTCACATTGGTCCTTTCTTGGTTTGTATACAGATGTTTTTTTGCTTTCCAAAATTTCGCAAAACCTTTTCCTTTGCACAAAACCTACAGACTTAGATTGGCACCGCTTAATATATTCCTGGTGCATTTGTGTTTTAGAATGTAGTGCATCATCAACGTATGTTCTAGATGAAGACGAACGGCAATAATGGCTTGGCACTTTAGCTAACTGATCTAGCCATTCTATAACAGAGTCTGAGGTTAACGTTTTTACGTTTGGTTCAGTTACCTGGATGCTGTGGATATGTGCTCTTTCCGTGGAATCATCTGTATTAAATGCTTTTGCTTTGGTCCAATCACAAAAGGTATCTTTTGAAATATCCAAAGTTGCTAAAAACATATCTCTACAAACTCTTACTTTGATACCATCCTCTCTAGGCAACATACAGTCGACACCAGAAGTTTTTCGTTTCAACGATTCACTTTCAGCTGTTGTTTTGCGTCTTTTTATAACATTTCTGACTGCAACCGAACCAAAAACGTAAGCTTTTTTAGCTTCCCAAGATGACAGACCAAAAATAATTAAAAATGTCTTTTCGTCCTTGATGACTCACTGAACCACAAAGAAATGATCTTTCGGAAATTCCTACCACACCATGATTACAAGTTACTTCTCTTAGCTGTCTTTGGGGTTTCTTAGTCTTGATTACAGTTTCTCCTGCCTTTATAAGACCTTCGTATTCTTTCCCATGTACACGTAAAATTTGATTGTGCTTTTGCTTGTCCTTAATAGACGGGATTTCATTTCCCTGAATATTATTATTTTCTTCTGTTATATTTTCAAAGAGCCCTGTCTCAGGATTTAGTAATAAATGTGAGGAATCCGAAATCTGAATTGCTTCCATGTCCGAGGATCTATTGTCAGTGAGTGGTGGTATTATTACGGAATGTGGGATATCAAAAGGTCTAGTAAAAACATTGGAGCAAACTACAGGATCAACAGTAATTGGCATAACATGTGTACTATTTGTGTCATATTGGTTTGGTTGTTCTGATTCTGAAGTTAACTCTTTTACGATCAAGGATTCATCTTGAAATTCAATGTTTGACATAATCGACAGTTGCAAATTATCTAAATCCATCAGAACCATTTCAGAGGTATTCAATTCAGGTAGGGAGTTTAAAGACACACCTGGCAAATGTGTCGGTGTTGTTTCAGAGAATACGCTGACTGATTCTGTCTCATCAATTAATGTTGCTTCAAGAATTAATGTAGGTTGTTCTGTCACAGAAGAATTATTATCAAATGATAAAACAGAATTATACGGAGAATCGTGCGATAATTTATTAGAAGTGAGATTCTGATGAAACTCTGTAGATATTTTAGAGTCTTCTTGGACATTTATTTTATTTGCCAGAGAGATTAACAACTGAGTTCTGCTACGACACTTCATAATTATTTTGTTTTGTTTAACCTGTTGAATAAAAATATATATAAAAATCTCGTTAAAAACGTTTTGATGGTAAATTGACAGTTACACTATGGTTAGGTACAGGCACACGACTTATCAAAGTTAAAATACTGGTTCTAAGTATCACATTGTAATGTAATAAAAAAGAAAAATATATATAAATATATTGTTATTTACTTTTTTACTACTTATATACAATTAGTTATTAAGTAAATAACTTAGGTACTGCAAAAGGAAATTACAAAACTACAAATCATTCAAGTGAAACCAAACCCTAAAATAAATAGTTTTGTCGTTCGACAACGTGTTTTAAATTATTATTGTTGTGTTTCAAACTATTATCAACATTGAAGATTTATTTTCAACTATGCATACGAAATTACTTGATTCTAACTTCACATAGAAAAAAAATTGGCGGTAACATATCCAAGATGTCAAATAGGTATATCGTTGTTTTTAATTTATAGGTTAGAAATGTTATATAATTAGAAATAGTGTAATATAAAAAGGTACACTTACATGTATCACATAAAACTAGCTATTATATATTTGTTTCTGATAATTTTATTAATTTAAAACACTTGAATCAATTTTAATTTGAAATATGTCGCGGAGTTTTTTGTAAACACTGTCACGTGCTATACACATTCACCTCTGTTACTTGGCGTTTGACAAATCCGCTTTGTGCCATGGTCAAGCGCAATGTGCCTTTGGTACACATAGAGCGATTTGTATTGACAAATTTTGATTAAAATCACATAGCTGAAATTGTTATCTCCGGAACCAATAGAGATGCTAAAATATGGAGTTTATATACACATGCGCGATTGGAAATTGAACGAAATGGCATCAAAACCCGATTTCTAAAAAAAATCACATAGCGGATTTTGCAGGCGCATCGACGATATTTGCTTATATGGAAGGGAAGGCATGCTGCTGGTTCAGTTCACAGTCAAATTTAACAATAGAAATCTACATATGTACTGTGGGGGTTCAATGTAATTCAAATTAGATTGACAGAATACAAAAAATGGTACAGCCACCGACATCTATTGAGAGTAGGAATAGATAGTTTTTTAATTATAATTTCATCCGATAGGGGGTTGTGTCGCATTGAATTATATACCAAACACTGAACTGAATTTCAGTTCCATTTTAGCAGTCATACTAATTGTAATATTAATATTTCCTCTTAACAAATTTTTATAATGTAATAATTGTTGCATCGTATTGTATTTTAATAAAACCAATGTAAGTACAAAAAATATTCTATTTTATTTTACATTACATATTCACATCCAGATACAATCATAGTAAAATGTTTCACATTATTTAGAATCCAAGGATTATTATTTCTATACAATTATTTTCTTTTCAAATGATACATGCCCTATAATATAGGGAGTATTAAATTAATCGCTGGTTATTTCATATACATTAACCAACGATTAAAATGGTGACCCCGACGTGATCTGAACGCGCAACCTTCTGATCTGTCTATATGTATAAAATCATTTAAACATCCCTACTCACTTTTGCACTACAACTAATTTAATTATTAACTAAAGAAAAATATTATAGTTAATTAAAACTATTTAATCAAAAATAAAATTCAATTATTTGATTTTACACATACTTTCATTTTTTAGTGTTTGAAAAACATTAAATGTCAAAACTAAAGTCACTTTAATAAAGTAAGTGTAAAACCAAATAATCACATTTTATTTTTAATTAACATAGAGTTTTACAAAATAAACTTCATTATTAACTTTTATTCAATATAGGCCCAACGCATCAATCTGTAGATAGATAAATTTATCCAGAGGATAAGCCTAATCTAATCTCTAGGATATTTGCCACATCAATGTAAAGATACGGCCTATCCCTAGGATAAACGACGCCATTTTCAACTACTGCCTGAAGTAGTGGATAAAATTTATCCTTGGGATAAATCGTCCCAATTATCAAAATGGCGTCGTTTGTGAACAGCTGTGAAGGATGCGTTATGTGGTTTTTTTGCTACATACGTCCAGTATGAGTATTTTTTGATGTTCAAAAACGTCGTATTATGAAATGTTGTTAAATCATTGTATCAACCATCTCAAAGAAAATATTCTACAAATAAAGCGATGATTACTTTGAAGGAAAGATAACATAACTGCCACTTTTGTTTCCGTAGAATCGATTCACATAATACTTTTGGTTGTATACGGTAGATGGCATTATCAGATTATAAGCATATATTATCAACTTCAAAAATGTCCAATATTTTGTTATAAAATGTGGTAGAATGTATTAATAAACCACAAAAAATTAAACAAAAGTAAAATCCTAATGTAATGTTTCGAGCTATGATTGTTGTTTTCACGCAAAGTATTTCGTAATATGTATAAAAATATATTTAACAAAAAGTACAATATTTTTTTCTTTACCTGGAAGCATCATTTTACAATTATATAAATTTATTATTATATTAAAACATCTTTTGATTTGCAAATAATAAATATTTATCACGAAATATACGCTGGAGTGGGAGTAAAATTGGCGCCAAACATAGATCAAGCTAAAACCATAGACAAAACATGCGATTTCAGTGTAGCCAACATTTAAGACTGGTGGATAGCTATCAACTGGATAGTTCTAGATTGATGCGGCAAATAAATTTAACCATCACTTTATCCATAAGATATATTTATCCTTTAGATAGCTATCTACAACTTTTATCAATAAATTGATGCGTTAGGCCATAGTCTAATAGTTGTATTGCTCATAATTTGTGTATGTATGTACTTATTATTAGTAGTGATGTAACGAATATTCATATTCGGGAATATTCGGATATTTCAAAGTATTCGCATTCGCAAAAAAATATGCGAATATTATTTCGGTAATAAAGTATCGGATATTTGTTTAAAGTACCCGATAATTACCCGGTACATTGTTGGGTAAGGTTAAAAAACCGAGAAGTTTTGAAATATTTTTAATTCCTATACCATTTAGAAAATTCGGCGACGGGGGGTAGAAATTTTAATGATTGAGCAATATTGTAGAAATCTAAGCAAGTCAATATTCGCTATTCGCATTCACGAATGTCGGCAACAAATATTCGCGTTCGCATTCGTTAATATCCAAAATCACACATTTGTTACATCACTAATTATTATTAGTTAATAATATGTCAAAGAATTTAGTTTATTTAGTCACAATGAGAAAGATTATTTATTTCCATGAAAAGAATAAGACAAAATTAAAATGTGATTCATCATTTATAGAAAGTTATTGAAAAAATATTGCGTATTTTATTTGCACTAAAAAAGGTGAATTTTTTTGGAACACTGACTATACAGTATTTTGTAAAATGTTTATTAAAATTAAGTACAATAATTATTTGCAGTTCATGTATGTCTGTTGTATGTAGACTCTGTTTATGTATCAATACAATGGCATTCATATAGAAAACTATACCTTTCCAATAAAAATAATAAATTATTAAAAAAAGAAATCAACAGTAAATGAGATAAATACTTATCACTACTTTAAAGAGATCTTCATAAATAGATAAGATGACTTATAATTTAAATTTCTTTGGGATATTATGTTACATATTATGAAAAGGCCTCAAATGGGGTTAACTGTAGGTAATATATGTACCTATGTTATATATATACAGTGGAACCTCTCATAAAGAGTTTAATTCATTTAGAGTTAAGAGTTTAATTCACAGAAGATTGTTGATGTTAACCGATAGCATGTGCGCGCTAGATATGCCACGCTCACACCTAGTTCTCGCTTTTCAATGATTTTATGTTTCATTTCAACAGTTATTTTTTTTCTCTTCTGGCTGTCTTCTTGTGTTTCTTTCTTTGGGGACAATTTTGAACGGATTTTAATACTTTGCACATAAAAAAATTACTAATATCAATATAAATTTTGGAAGAATGAGTGATCACATGCGAAACCAAGGCGCTAACGGAGCGAGTGCTAAACACAGACCGATGTACTGGAACGGAAGTCCCGGCTAACAAGGTCAAAAGTGAATGTCGTGAAAAAGGACTTGCCCTTTCTCTGAAACTCGTTATGCGAAACATCGCTCATTATGGGAGCAACTTTTTCACTTTTTTTTTTGCTTGTTATGCGAATGACTCGTTATGAGAGGTTCCACTGTATATATATATAATTATCCTAAGTGTGTAATATGTAGAAGATCCTTTAGCAGTGAGAGATCTTTTGAATTAAAAATGTCCCTCATAAGCTAATCCAAATGTGATAAAAAATTATTTTACTGTTCTCTAGCTACCTACTCTACGGTACCTATTACAATATTGCACGGTAAATATATTTTCATAAGAAAATACATATGACATTGAATAAACAAAATATCAGCTATCAGCCTTAACAAGGAGTAAGTATAATTAATAACAATAATTAATGTCACAACACAAGATTAAATTTAGATTTGCATTATTTTACTTGCTCTTTCAGATAGCATATTTATCGTATACCAAGGGTGTACTGCCAATATGCAATCATTTTCCAGTGTCCTGTAAAAGGCAGGTGTTTGAAATAATTAAGACATTTTACATCTTAAATTTGACAATGACGTTTGCCACCCATCCTGAATGTCTTGCTTTTATATTGACGTGGAGAGGACAGCTCGCATGTTTCTTACATGCAGCTGGTCTGCTGGCTACACCACTTGTGGGATATGTCGTCATGGTATAGTAGTAGTAGTAATACAATACAAATATAACATGTAAAATAGACTGAGTGCATACTGGCAATATATTATATGAAGGGCTTGGGGTAATAACACTGTTTGCCACCTAATCGTTATTTTGAAATATTGAGTTTGAAGTTATTTTCAATTTCAAATCCTCAAATCATACAAAAAGACGAATTTAAATATTATATGTCCATTTTCCATAATTACAGAGTCTTACTAATCTCATTTATAGATTTTGAAAAAATAATAGTACATCTAAATTTATTGTAGCAAAAACACTGTGAGCTGCATAAATTAATATATTTTTTCTTTTGGTAAACAGTTTTTAATAAAATACATAATAAATTAATAGATCTAGTACGACTTGTTAGTGTTAATGTGGCTTCCCAGCGCCTCAAAGTACGTAAAAATTAGAAAAAAGATTTGCAATAAGTACATGTGTACTCATATTGCTGTCTGGGATTGCAGAAATAGTAGAGAGTAGTTGAGACTCAGAATGTAACATTCTCGAGTTAACTTATAATATTGATGTTGAACATTTGTTATTAATGCTTAAATTGTTTTACTCCTCTAATAAATTATCGTAAAAATTAATACTAAAATATCAAATATTTATGAGCAGAACAACACTGTAAGCCACAGTCCAAAATTCATTACCATTTCCGACAAAGATTCGGTAGATTTTAAAGAGTTTGGCTTGCACACATAATTTCATTAATTGTATCCGCATTAACTTTGTAACACTTCATTTTAAAAAATAAAATAAATATTTATTATTTTTGTTTTGTGTTGCTGTTGAGTAAGACTAACGCACGACTGGTTTCGTGGACTCCGAGTTCGCATCATCAGGTGCTTATCTATACTAGATCTATACTGTATAGATCAGCACCTGATGATGCGAACTCGGAGTCCGCGAATCCGGTTGTGCGTTAGTCTTACTCAACAGCAACACAAAACAAAAATAATAAATATTTATTTTATTTGATAATGCACACATAATCTTCGTTATTTTGAGAATCAGATCCACTAAAATCATTGCCACTAGAGTGCTTAAATCTTGAAGAAACAAAAAAATATCCTTGCGCTCGCGAGATTCAAGATGTGGCTTACAGTGTTTTAATAGCCAAAATAATAACAATATAGCCATTAACGAAAAACACCATTTTTGAATAACTGTAATATTGAATAACAGTTTTATTCTGTAATATTGTAACCACTGTACAGTGAAGAACAAAATAAATAAACATTTAAAATGTTTTCCCAGGATTTTGTCATACTATAGAAGACATTATTTTATGATGTATTACATTAAAATAATGATATTAATGATATTTTCTATGTTAATTTGTATTATTGTAAACAATGTACAGTGAAGAATAGAATAAGTAAATAAATAATAAATTAAAAACTCATTTTTTTTTGGATTTTGTAGCTTACAGTGTTATGCCCCAAGCCCTTCATATAATATATCCTCAATACATAAGCATAAAAATTTCTACGATATAATCCATTGTCTGAATGCTGCTATTCTGTCATTGTATCATAATTATAAGTTATTACCTAATAGATACCTTATCAATTATCTAATTCCAAAATACATATTTACTATAGTGAAACTATTCCATTGTGTTATCAAACAACAAAAATTATATTCAACAAAGTAACAATTATGTTGATTAGAGTCCAACTTCAATATGTTTGCAAATTTACATAAGAAAATGTAGTATTGCAACATAAATTACACCCTTTCTACCATATTTTGTAATATCCATAAAAAATATTATGTCCACAAAAAAAAACTGATATAACTCAATATCATTTGCATTATGAAAAAAATTAACTATATCAATAGCCAACATCAATTACCTACAAACATTTCAATAATTTCATATTAACATATGAAAAATAAATGTAACGTTTGAATGGTCATAACATAGTATAGTTTCCTTCAGAGATAAAGAGAATTATTGAAATATCAAAACAATAATTATTAATTAGCTCCACTATATTTAGCTTAAATTGTATTCTAAATTCATCCATTACAACACCAAAATTATTTATTAAATGTGATCAATATTAAATTAAATTAAGCCTCATCAAACAAAATTATTTCAACAGTCCCAATATATGCAACAAAATCGGTAATACAAAGAAATTTCACAACTGATTCCATACTCAATGAATATTTACACTTTTCCTTATTACCAAAAATACTAATTATATTGAAACAGCTTAAAAGATAATAAAAGATAACATTATGACATGCTAAATAAACAAATATGATTATCATATTATTGGTTAATGAAACAATTGACTGGGATTCACAGAAAAAGATATTAAAAGAGAAGACTAAGATATTATTGCAATGTACTGTATTAAATTTACTATTACACTAAACGATTGCTTGTGTTATAAAGGCAGAGCAGGTCAACAGATTTTGATCCTTTTCATTTGATCTTCAAAAAAGTTATATTTTATAATCAGGCAACTGACCATCTCTTTTATAGATCTTTATCATAACCACCATGTCTATTATGATGGAAATTAGCCACCAAATATTTTACTGAGCAAATCTAATACTTTGTCACAAAAGCACTATGTCATCAAATATTTGCAATGTTATAAAAACTTGGAATATCAGTAGGTATTATCAAGGGCACACCTAGGACTTAATTCTAATGATAAGTGCATCCAATAAGAAACCACAATATTTATATTTGTGCCACTATATTCCAAATTTTTTACTGTGCTTGTAGTAATCCAGTAACTCCACAGTTATAGAGATACTTGTTGTCATTCACAGTACAAATCATATACAAATATTTCAAACTGAAACTGTATAACATAAAAAGATGGTAGGTTGTCACTTATATTTTCCATTTAAAATGTATGAAAATACATCCAACAGTATATAAATCAAATTAAACCTTAGTGGTGGGTTGAATATACACATCTTCTTTCTTTACTTTCGTGCCAAACTACCCATAATTGAGTAAATTACAACCATGTACATTATCTAGCCAATGTCTACTATTTTGATAATTAATTTTTAAATTCATAACTTTGTTAATAGAGCTCATCTGCTACAAACACATTAGACGATTACAAAAGTATCACAAGGTGGGCTTATCACATATGTGAATTCTTCTAGCCTGAACAGATTAATTCTATTATTGACTAATAGGATACGTAAGAATATAAATGATTTTATAATAAAACATTGCAAACAGAAATATCACAAGGTGGGCTTATCACATATGTGAATTCTTCTAGCCTGAACAGATTAATTCTATTATTGACTAATAGGATACGTAAGAATATAAATGATTTTATAATAAAACATTGCAAACAGAAATATACACGATAATTACATTACACAGAATGCCAAGAAGACTTCAAATTCTGTAACAGAATTCTATTTCAATGGACAAAGCAACTGAGTAAAATACATGCTAGACAAAAGTTACAGCACCCTGTTGGAATAAACCGTAATAATCTTCACATTATTGCTTCATGAAAAGGAAAGAGACACACAATTTATTTATTTCTGAAACATGTAAATTATTTGTACCGTAATATAGATGATAAAGTGATGAACTGTAGAGTGAATGTATCAGATTATTTAAGGGAAGTTCTGCATATAGGGCATGCATTACTCAATCCAATCCAGATATTCAAACAGTTTGTATGAAATTTGTGGCAACAACGAGTTATTGACATATTATCACTATTCATTGGTTCAATACAGATCCTGCAATCAGTTTTCTCATCATCCCTGGTTGAAGAACGTCGTCTGCATCCACTAAAAAGAAAAACAATAAAAATGTATATCAATTCATGAAATAATAATCTTCAGGAGTAAATCAGCAGTTTTCTATGATTTCATTGAACAAGTAGGTCATTAGGATAATGAACAGACGCGAGAGGAGTGTTGCGTGAGCAAATGGGTGTGAGTAAGTGCAGACATCCTAGAACTATGTTAATTAGAGCCACGTGGATGAAATTCTCAAGCACAACCTCGAGTTGAGTAAAAGAAATTGGCATGTATGTATGAAAAATTGCATAAATATAGGGGAAGCGAAGGAAGTGTGTAAGGATGGATCAATATGGTGTTCCATTTTGTTGGGCACAGCGTGGCATATATAGAGCTGGATCATTGATAAATATTGCATTGAATATATACATACAATATAAAAGGGTTCCATTACTAGTCTATCCTATTTTCAAAGGCGTTTACAAGTGATCAGGACCACTATTGTTTCAGTTTCTTTAAAGTGATACATACATACACAAACCATTCTAGAAGAACATTATTGGACAAAATCATCACAATATTCAAATTTAAATAAATAAACAAATTAACAGTAAAAATTATTTATATGTACTTACAGACGAAACACACACACACACATATTTATACATGGTAAGTCTATTTATCTCCAATAATGAAAAGGAAAAGTCAGTTGCTACTTGGATGGTTATATACCATGAATAACTTTGTAATACCAATGGATTGTACTATTTGTGAAGAATACGAAAATGCTTCATATGACATAGAGAATACTCGCATCCTATCTAGCTCAAAAATAATAGGGTCAGTCAGACCAGAGTTCAATATACCCTCAACGTGCCCGCAAATAGTCTTGCGCGCTGTATTATGAAACATCTTTACTTTTCGGGAAATATTTTGCAGAGACAAGTTGTTTATTTCACCAATTTTATTTGACTTTAGGTTTTGTAATACAAAAAATATAGCCTGATGATGAGAGCTGAAGTTCTTGAAAGCTGGCTTGCGTCCAATAAAAAGTCACAGTGGATATACTAGAAATAAGTGTTTTATTGATAATTGTTCTGTTTATGTAAAAAATTATAGGTCGTTCCAATACTATTTAATATGCATTTAGTTTTTCTGATTTTTTATATAAACAAAATGCACAAAACTACAACTACTATAAATATAGAAATTGCATAAAATCTGCATCAAAAATAAATAGGTACATAAAATAATATGGATGATATGGAATTGATTAATCTCTTTCTGTCAATCTAACTGACAATAATGTGCCCTTTATTATTTTTAATTATTACAATAAGTTATTTATACCGTATTCATTACTTTATCAGATATATCCTTGGTGCATGCATAATTTGACTTATGTGAGCGCACGATGCAAAACTACAACGCTGCAAATGCCGCACGAGTACGAACGCATTTTATCACTTGTGGATATTATGATTAAGTAATAAAATGCGTTCTTACATGTGCGGCACTTGTAGCGTTGTAGTTTTGCATCGAGCGCTCACATAAGTCAAATTATGCATGCACCGACGATATATATTTATTTCCTTTACTAGCAACACTATTTCTACCTAGCGGGCCTATTGCTTACAAACACTTTTTATTTCGCATTCATTGATGGACAAAAATCTAGACGCCGCTGTATGCGCACTGGTATTGAATGAGTAGTCAGGTAAAATGGATTAGCATATGCATATAGCGTCAAGCTTAGCCAGGACGATATTAAGCTACGATTTTAATACTCGTTCAATGGTAGGTTTCAGATTGCAGCTTAACTTATTGCACATAAGATCTAACGTACTAATATTGTGCCTAAGAATCAGTGAAGAATAAAGCATTTTCATTGTGGATGGGTTGGCACCCGAGCAGGCTCTACATACCGCACGTAAGATATTAAGGTTCTTTTCACATTTAGATACGATGTAGTCAATGTGACTAATCCAAGACAGTTTTCAGTGAAGTATCATACCAAGAAACAGTGTTTGATTGGAAATTCTTTTAATAATTTTTCCAGATTAGATCAACATATATAGAGGTCGATTAATCCAGACATTCCGGAAAAAAAAAAAAAATTCGGATGTTCGTGATTTTTTTAATATGTGGTAAGTTGTGTACAATGTAGTAAAAAATAATAAAAAAAAAAAATTTCAACTTTAAAAGTTTTATTGAAAAATATTTAGTGTTTGTTTAAACGTACAATAGGAACATTCACCACCTAAATACGAGTAGGTATATGAAAAAAATGACAAAATCTTGTTGATTTATTCGTATTATTTGTATTATTATATTTCCAATGATTCACCAACAGGCAAAATGAACATACAGAGTGTCCCAAGAAGAAAGGTCAGGCGGAAGTCCTGAGATAGAGCACCATTGCGGCTATCAGAATACTCCAATATATTATGTACCTACCTACTGCGATGTTTTTGGGTTTTCGAGCAAACTTTTTTTCGTATTTTTTGTAAAACTTACAAGACATAAGTGGTCATCACACATCACATCACATCTTCTTCCCCTTGTCCTAGTTGGGTCGGGGGCCCATTGCGCCAAGGTACCTCCTCCAGAGATCCCTGTCCAACTCTGTTTCCAGGACATCTGGCCACTCCAAACCAAGTCCAACACACATGTTCGACTTCTTCTAGAGTGGCCCACTGGTCTTCTGCCCTCTCCTACAGCCTCCAAAGATCTAAGTGGTAATATGTCTTCCGGCATGCGGAGAACGTGACCCAGCCATCGCAACTGCGACATCTCTATATGCAGGAGTACTGGTTCCACCTTGAGAGCCTCACAAACATACGTATACCTTATACAGTCTCTCAATGACACCCCAGCCACTCTCCTGAGGAGCCGCATTTCTGCTGCCTGTAACCTTGATCGTCAGCTCTCCATGAGCATCCAAATCTGGTGTCCATATGGAGGATGGGCGGTATATTTTCTTAAATATGGTCATTTTCATTCATTGGGTCAGCTCAGATTTACGTATTATTGGGTTTCTAAGGGCTTTCAGCACATTTCCTGTCGACACAATCCTCTTGTCTATGCATGTTCTTTGTTGACCATCTGCTGAGAACTCTACTCCCAGGTATTTTAATGTTGAGATCTGTTCCAGTTGGGCCCCGTTCACATGAACCGCACACTCCACTTATTCTCGGCTTATAACCATTACTTCTGATTTAGTAGTGCTTATACTCATGTCAGCTCTATTTGCCACCAACTCGAAACTACTCAACCATTCTTGCATACCGCTCTGAGATGAAGTTAGTCTTACTATATCGTCAGCAAATAGCAGTGTTTTCAGATTCACATTACCCACTGTTATCTGGTCGGGAGCTTCACTCTTTCTGAAACATATTCTTCATAATTGGGTACTCGACGTAGAATACGATTTCTGCTGGAGCTCTTAACCATGATCTAGGTAAATTATGTAGAGACATTTCATCTTCATCTATATTGTAATCGCATGGATTGTCGGGTGGAAGCATAAATATGTACATCACATCCTTCATTTGCTGTATCATCCTCTTCAAGTATAGTCAATATTTCATTTAACAGTCAATGTAGACATAAGTAAAAAAATATTAAATTGAGAATCAAAAATGTAAATGAAATATGATAGCGACTGAACACATAAACTTGGAAATCAGTGCTGACGAAATAGACTGCGATATATCCATATTATGACAATTTGTACTACAGACGTCAGGGGTATGTTCCTGTTGTGCGATTAAACGAACACCAATTTTTGTATGGTGATAAGTATTGCAAATTAAAAGTAATTTGATATTTAAATTCGCACTACCAATAATTGCATATTTTAATATAAGGACATCATAATCTAATATATAAAAGGAAGTTGTGTGTGTTACACCATTTATAACTCAAGAATGGCTGTACCGATTTGAATGATCTCTGATTTGTTGGATTCTTCACCGTCCGGAATAGCCGATAGGCTATTAAAATATCTTACAAATTCACGGGAAGAAAAATTATGAAATAATTGTCGCTTCGTGGTTCTTTACACATCATTTTTCATTCTGTAGAGGGTATTGCCTCTAAATAAAGAAGAAATTAATTGATGTAAAAAAGCTATTTTGTTTACCTGTTTGATGCAGTGCTTGAAGGGGGAGGAGATGGACGAGAATGATAGCTGCCGCCGCCGCCTCCATGGCCATAAGAATTTTGTTGTTGACTTCCATACTGATACATTTGATACGCTACAAGAAAAACTCCGATTCCTATTCCTAATATACTAGCAAACATTGGAAGACTCATAGTGAATTTAAAGATTTAATACCCGTAAGGACACTAGAGAAACAAACAAAAAAATATTAGCAAATACCACGCAAATACGCAATTTTTTGTCCCACTACCAATAGTATTTATTTGTTATTCTATGACAGGTTGCCAGATTGTGTTGCCAAAATTACCTTACTTCGGTGAAAAAAATACAACGCGGTACCTTTTCAAAATGTAACGGGTATTTCTACCCACCCCCCCCCCCGTCGCCAAATTTTCGAAATGGTATAGGAATTTGGAATATTTCAAAAACTCCTCGGTTTTCTTAAGACTCAGAAAACGCGAAATGCTGGTTTTTTATGGTTTTTACATTTTTTTAATCGTCTTAAATAATGTTACATATTCACGGAAAAAATATATGTTATAGATCAATTCTTTCTCTATTGAATTGTAATGTTTTGAGTTTGGATAGTTTATTTATTTTTTTGAAAAAAAATCCGAAAAAAATATCAATTTTTTGTTTTCGAATCATTTTGCTTGAATACCGGGTGGAACAGCGACATATTTTTTTTTTGTTATAATGCCTAATAATATTTTGCAGTGATATGTCATGTAAATATTTTCAACAAATATTAAAATCAGCTTTAAAATTAAAAAAACCTTCAGTTGAGGAACAATTCATATTTGTATAACGTCTTTATTTTTGTCCAAAGAAAGAGAGAGTCTTATGCTTTATCTATGCGCGCATAAGAGAAAATGACACAGTCGGTTTCGAGCCGGCTCGCAGTGCGGACGTGAGATCTGTGCTAAATTTTTGTTTGTTTTTTTGCCATTATTAAATTTGGTATATAATTTCACACAATTTGCATATAAGTCTCGAGTATGTAAATACTACACTACGGATCATACCTTTTGGAAAAATGTATTTTCAGATGAATATAATCTTGCTTTTTTTTCATATTAGTTTTATATATTTTTTATTCTTATTACATAATGCAATTTATTTATCGATTTTAAACATTTTTTTATTATTATTATTAAATATGAACAAACAGCAAGGAGTATAATATCCATGTAAATTGAGCACGCTAACCGCTTCTTCCAACTTACTCATTTTTTTAGAAGGCTTGCCCATATTTACTTTTTTTATAAAAATAATTATACATAAAAATAGAAAATATTTTTTATTACCTAAAATACCTCTATAATTGTACCTATATAACAGGCAAGTTCATCGCAGAGGCGCGATGTTTTCCAAATAACTACTACTACACCATCACGGCACATCCCACAAGTGGGGTAGCCAGCAGAATAGCTGCATGTAATAAAAACGCAGGCTGTCCGCTCCATGCCAACAAAAAAAAACTATAAAATAATGCGTAGGTAATTATGATTAATTAATTATGATTGTTTTTCATTCATACCTTCACGGTTCTTCCCACAAGTGAGGTAGCCAGCGAATAAATCGCATATAATAAGCATACAAGTGTCCTCTTCGTGTCAACAGAAATTAAGACATTCATGATGGATAGCATACCTCATTTTTTTTTACTTACTACTACACCATCACAACATATCCCACAAGTAGGGTAGCCAGCAGAACATTTGCATGTAATAAACATGCGAGCCGTCTTCTCTGTGCCAATTAAAAAGTAAGATATTCAAGATGGGCGGCAAACCTCATCGCTGAATTTGAGATTTAATACCTATGACTTTATTTTTTCAAACACCTCTTTTCACTTTTTTATAAGTAGTAAACAAAAATAACTTTTTTTGTTTTAACACCAGAGCACAACGTTTTTTGAACAAAATTTAATGTGCTATGATATACCTGCTTGGTTAAAAAACACCAGTATTTGAAAAATACAAAAAACATTTTGTCAAAAATCCCTAAATTATTACCATCAGTGTATCTGCATGTAACTATGCCATCAATAATATTAGTCATATTATTACACACTTAGAAATGCATTCTGTGTGTGTATGTGTGCGTGTGTAGAAGTACCTACCTAGATACTGTATAGGCTAAAATTTTGTACCAGTTATTATTATTCTTTTTTTGTTAGAAGTTGTAATTTATTATTATTATTACTAGTGGCGGGACCAGTGGGGTAATGAACAATTTTATTTTTCCACAATTTAGTACAAAAATTTAAAAACATACCTGACTTGAGAAATGTCTATACCCCCCTCCCCCATTTCCTCCGTCACATCGCCAATATTTCGATTTTGTATAAGACTGAGATATTTCACGATTATATTTATGTTCCGTTGAGCACTCGGTAAAGAATAGGTCAACCACTTTTTTCTGTAAATTTTCGAGTGTCCTGTAAAAGGCAGGTGTTCGAGAAACTAAAGAAATTTTGCACTTGTGGGATAATACATTAAGGGTTGCACTTTCCCTCACCCATGAATGTTACAGGAATGTCAATTCCTACGTCATCCAAAGATACTTGTGGGATAAGCCGTGATAGTATAGAAGTAGTAGATATGTATTACGATTTCCATTACGATACAAAGGAATATTCCAATTATTTTCATTTTCATACCAATAAGAAATTTGGTGCGGCATGCGGTGCTATTTTGCATGTGTGGAAAGCACGCCACTGTGTGTCCCGCTGTGTGAAGCACGAGTGTGTCCCCCTCTAACCTCTCCGCTCCCTTCTCAACGCATCACATTCATTCACTCACTGGACTTCGTAAAAATAATTTGAGCACATTCGTATGTGTGCTTGTGTATTGCGATAGAGAAGTTTTTATTGAACAAGCAATAGAAATGCATAATTATAATCGTCGAGTATTTCATGTTATAGGTAGGTATTTATTGATTATCCTTAAATGTGGCTGCTATCATATAATATTATAATATCTGGTTATGATTTAGACAATTTGAAAATAGGCACAAAATTTGACCTTTTCTTTATGAACAGTACCTCTTACGTGCAGTGAGTTCACTGAATATCAAATTGTGGGAGATGCCGTGGTGGTATATTTTTATTAGATATAAATGATGTCAACTTCGAAAAAATAATATTTCAACTGATAATAAATTCTAGACTATGATATAAAATAAATCATTAATGTTTTTCAACTAATCTAATCTAAAATTACAATTTTCATAAATAAATATCAACATTATAATATCAAAAAAAAAAATTCATTCTTTGTCAAGAATTGTTCTAATCATACTTTTTGACAATTATTCTCAGGGTAAAGCCGGATACTGAGCTAGTTCATATTATAAACTCACAATACTTTGGATGAATATTTTGGACTATGCATTATTATTTTTATTATTATTAATCCTTGGTCCTGACTAAGAGCTGAGAAAATAATAATATTATCAGCGGAACTTCGATACTCGTATTGAGACGTACCTACCTACTATTATTATTATTTATACTGTCGTGCAGTTTACTAATACATTCAAATATACCATTTGTCTTAATACACACATATAAGCAATAAAGGTGTTCTTCTATTGGAGAATTTGGCGGAGTTTTTTTATTATATACTAAACGCCATTTTACCGAATCATGATATTTTTTTTGAGTAGGTCTTCCTCTTAATGAATATTTTCTCACACAGTACCTTTTGTACAATGTAACGGGTATTTGTACAGATGATTGTTTATGTCCATACCGGATACTTGTTTGTCGTACGGACATTTATTTTATTTATTACCGTACGGGGAATGAAATGGGGGAGTTGCGGTAGTGAGGGATTTTGCTGAAAATGCTTGAAATACGTAAATTGAAGGTCACATATTAATAATTTGAGGTTTAAAATGTATAAAAAACACTTTTTCATACGTAAAAATAAAATATAAAATCATTAAAATTTGACAGTTATCAAAACGCGACGTAGATGGTCAATGGCGGATGTGACGTCATTTTATTCGAATTTCTCGAGGTCACATGTTTATCCAGTTTGTTTGAGAAGTGAATGTTCGCTGTTCGTTGCATTTTCTCGGTCTTTACAGACAAAATTATTATTTTTATGTTTAAAAATGTCTACAAATAAATTTTATAAATATTGCATAGAGCCACTATGCTCAGACACCACGGTTACAGCTCCAAATAAAGCATTTATTTGCGTGCCTACAGAACTGGTAAAAAGGAAAAAGTGGTGTATGGTGATCAAAAGAGACGATAAGAAAAATAAAGTTTTATCCAATGTTAGTCGCTATGTTTGCGATGATAATTTCAGTATATATTTGTAAAAAGAATTTTAATAAAACTATTTGAAAAATACGTACCTATTTTGTATTTAAATATTGTTTTAAAAAGTATTTAATAGTCTATATTTGAAACACCAATATTCAAAAGTATTTGTAGGTATTTAACAACACATGAGCTTATATTCTTCTAACGCCGTATTGTGTTTTCTTCAATCCTTGTTACTGTAATAATAAGGGATTGTTTTATAAGTTTGCCTTTTGCATCTGGCTTTCTATTAAATTTAGTTCACACAAAAACAATGCACCGTAGCATGCTGTCAAATCATATAAAAGGTAGGGAAAACACGAAGGAGACATGATAATGTATTTGAGATTATATTGAATTTAGAGATATGTTTCGACCATGCTGTAATGTCTATTATTATTATGACATCTATTTTTTGTTTCTAGTTTAATTACGAACGACATATTGAATCACGATTTTTTCCCTGTTTTGATTTCAGTTAGAAGAAGATCTTGAAAACTATATGCGATGGAAAATTATTCTCTATAAAATCTCTATTTGTAACAAAAAATCGCACATCATTAATGTAGATACTTTTGGTAAATTGTCAGATTGACCTTTACAAAACCAAATTTTTATTGTTCCAGTTAAAGATGTGTAATACCAGTTTTAAACTATTGTTTTCTATTTTCAATTTTTTATCTCAAGTCTATACAACACTTACAAACCACTATATATCGAATGTGTAACACTAACTTATATAAACTATGAGCCAATATTAATTTTTAAATAATAAAACACTGCCTTAGGTCTCCAAAATTTATGTGAGGAAAACACGAAACAAAACTCTGAATGGAGAATTGATAGTTCCAACACTATGCCGGAATATGTTATGACGATAATAGTAGATAATATAATAAATAGTTCTTTTAAATAATGAGCTGACGATTTCTGTTCTGTTTAAACTAATTGTGGCGCATTGTGTTGGATGATAGATTTGATCTCTGAAAGATTTATATTTTTTTATACTTTATATATGCAGTAGGTATTATCTGTTTTGTGCTTATAATAAATAAATAAACAAAAGAGTCGAAGTATTTAAAAATAACACGGAAAAAACGTAAACAAACTACATAAACGCCGTACTAGAAAGAAAACCACAGACACACTCGGATGAAGTGACGTCATCACAAGATGGAGGGTAATGGATGGCGTTTTTGCGGGAATATTATTTTTCAAATTTCAAATGCTGATTTCTCCAAAACTAGGCTAAATATAATAAAATTATGCATATATTCGTGATTCTTACATGCTGTTTAACATTTTTAATCAATAAAAAAAAAATCCGCAACTGCCCCATTATCGTACAAATACGGTAATTACCGGACGTCTGGCAACGTTGGAGTGAATATTGTCTCTCTCTGGTTTCAATCCTGGGATTGGTTTGCAGCAAATATCTCTTTAATTCTTCTCCTCCACTCCTCCCTGTCTTGTGCGGTTCTTTTAAATTCTGCATATGATGAGCAGCGCATGTCCACCAACAGGTCCTCCAGGTACTCTCGGCGTGGGCGTCCCCTAGAGTTTGTACCCTCGGTCATACCCTCCATTACGGCATGCAAGAGGCCTTCTTGTCGTATTACATGGCCGATCCACCTTGCACGCCTTTCTGACAAGATCTTGAGCAGGTGCCTTCCTCCTTCGATTCTTTGAAGGACTTCTTCGTTTGTGATGTGGTCTCTCCAGGAAATTCCTAATAGTCTTCTATAGGTCCACATCTCAAACGCCTCTAGTCTTCGTTTATCTCTTTCAGATAGGCACCATGTCTCGCAGCCGTACATCAGGATACTCCATACATAGGTCTTGATGAGGAGTATTCTCAGTCTCAGGTCTATATTGTTTGATTCTATTATTTTCGACTTTTTATTAAATGCAAGTCTAGCCTGATGTATACGGCTGTCGACCTCACTCTTAGACCGACCGTCCCATGTTATTTTGCTCCCGAGGTATACAAACTCCTTGGTGTTCTTTAGTGGTATTCCCGACATCACTACTCTCATCTGTTGTTGCGTTCGGCCTACAGTAAGCAACTTTGTTTTATCTTTATTTATCTTCATACTGTAGTTATTTTGAAGAATGTTTTCCATAGTTGTTTAGGCCTCTTGCAGTTCTTCTTCACTTTCAGCAATCATAGCAATATCGTCAGCAAACCTTATCATATCCACCTTTTGCCCGTGCAACTTTACACCCTCTCTGTGACTCATTCTCTCTTGTATTTTTTGTCAAAAACCTAATCTAGGTTCAAATGTACCGATTTTAGTGGGTAATGGGTAGTTCTACCGATTTTACACAATGACGTTCGAGACCATTAGTAGAGACCGAAGACCGAATACTATAATAATCTTTGGGCTTTAGGCTTAGCTGTCAGATGAAAGTTGACCGCCTACCTTAAAGTTGGCCACCTTGTCTGATTATTCATCGTTTGTCGTACGCGCCTTCGCCGCCTACTGCAAATTGTTAATTTTATTGCGATTGTAAAGACAAAATGGGTGATTCGCTTGACGGAAGCGAAAATACACCCGAAGCGCAAAGTGTATCTATTGTTGATTACAATGAGTTTGCTAATTACTTACGAAGGGCTGCAACAATCCTATTGCCGGAAGAGGCTTTTGACATCGTCCCTGCGGGTTTAAATGCGGCTCTGGACGACAAAACTAATCAAGAATGTATAAAGAAATTTTTGTCGGATCCGCAAGTTTCCACTCTTTATATTCAAAGATCTTCATCCAAAGGTAATCTAGTATAAAAAGAGTATTTTAATTTTTGGCCAAATGTCGCGTTGATATTATATTAATATAATATTTTAGTACATTTAAAAAAAAATTACTTTATCTTAACACAGATGATGAAGGTGATCAAGCAGATGAAGAGAAAGACTCAGTGACTTATCACATTTCCAATGAAGTTCATTTTATGAGCTCGAAAATGACAGCCTTAGCTTGTGTTAAACGTGGGACAGTGCTGGAAGCTGATAAGTCAATTCATTCTCAAGTTCGTCTCCTCAACTTCAGTGAAGGGTCTCCATATGAGACTTTACATGCTTTTGTCAGCAAAGCCATGGCACCATTCTTCAAGAGCTATGTAAAGGAGAGTGGAAGAGCTGATAGGTAATGAGACACTTGTAGAATTTATGTTACATTTATTTATAAAATTTCAATTCTCAATTAAAACTTTTAATTAAATTGTCACTTTTGAGTTTGAGACATTATAATTGAGGGGGCAGCTAAAATAAGAACCCATTTTTTCGGTAAAAGCAGAAATGAATTCTCCTAAATCAGCTTGCGCTCATGCAAATTTTCTTTGAGATACCTTGATTTGTTGCGCTAATATCATTTTTTTTGTGTAAAGGGTTGATTTTAATTTTAAATCTATTAAAATTTGATTTTTTTTTTAAAGATATACCTATCTGGGTTTTGTTATAAATTTAGATACAACCTTATGCACCTTTCACCTTAATCTAAAAGCTTATTTCGTGATAGGGGAGTTTGTGGGCACCGGGAATAGAATCACGGCTCCCCTATTCACAAGGCCGAGACTCACCTCCAGGCTACCGACAAACTCAAATATTGAAGGAGATACAATCAAAAAACTAAGTAGCTGTATCTCAAAATGCCATTTTGTCGTATGGATCCATGTTCTAGCTACATTATTAGTATAAATATTTATGTTGATTTGTAACTTTACTAAAGAATTTGAAATAGTTAGCAGTAAATAGCTTCCCGCTAAACTGTGTATTTGAAAAGCTAATATTCTTAATAATAAATTATGATACCCGTACACAGAGATGGAGATAAGATGGCCCCCAGTGTGGAGAAGAAGATGGCTGAATTGGAAATGGGATTGTTACATTTACAACAGAATATTGACATCCCCGAGATCACTCTTCCAGTCCACCAAACTGTCGCAGCTATCATCAAGCGGTAAAATTATTATTTGTTTATTCACTTCATTACTACAAAATAAGCCTACCACTCTCTTCTATAAATATTGAGAGTTTAATAACTGGCCAATTTTGAGGATAGAAAACATGATTTATCAAAATTAAGTATGGAGGGGAGGTAGTATGGTTACCAAAATGTTTTTTCTTTACAAATAAACCTAAAAGGTCTATCTAACTGGTTCTTTGAGAAAATTTATGAATTTTTCTTGTTTTAAGCTGTTGTTCACCTGTTTAACACGTCCTCATTTTTTGGTTCAATATACGTCAATGAAGAAATTATTATTCAATTTGTAAACTTATATCTGCGTAAAAAGTTGCAATGATAACATTAGAAATACAGTATTACATCACTTTAAATAAATGAGAAAACCTACAAATGTCCTCTCTGCGCCAATTATTGAGATGAATTCAGACATTTTATTTTGGTAAAATGTATCCAGGTTCGATAATTCTTTTTTGTATTTTTTTTTGTCGTTTCCTATATGTATGATGTCACTAAAAGTGATTTTTTCAATTTGTTAAAAAGAAAAAACATTGTAAAAACTGACGATTCCAAGTGCCCAAATAGTGGCCTACGGATGATGGAAAAGAATAAAGATTTATAAACCCAAATTCAACTTTATACACCTTTCACAGTAAGCTAAAAGCTTGTGTTGCCCTATGGAATCAATTGACTGCGCACCTCTTATGCAAGAGGTCGAGACTACTTCCAGGCTACCAATGAACCAATGAACACAAAATTGGATTTACAATCAATGGAAACCCAAATTCATGATTAAACACACTACCTGACACCTATGTATTGAATAATTACTTATGTTGTGAAGGTAGAGTAGATTAGCAACAAGATTCAAACCATGGACTTGAAAAACTGAAACTTTTATACATTATAAAAACATAATATATTATTTTTAATACTTTTAAGTGGTAATTTGATGACATCGGATTCCAGTGATAAACTTGCCCTCTGTAGATTAAAATGTATTACTGATAACTTTATGATATTTTGTACTGATTTATAATATTGTTTCCAATGTACAGTGAAGAATAAAATAAAATAAGTGTTTTGTAATAGTCACATAACTGTAAAACGCATTTGCATAATATTTATCATAACTGAACAATAAACCAAAGTTTTGATTTTTATCTTGGATTCTTTCAAGGCTTTAGGCTTCTTAAGATTTCTGGGTCAAGAGCGGTGGTAGCCCAACCCTGGAGCATTGAATGATCACAAGTAGCGCATTGCATCCTTGTAGCCATTATTTTAAAATAGACGCCATAACTGAATCCATATTTTTAATTTTTCTGCTTTTCATATATTTTTTTCGCAGTGCACCGGAAACCGTTATCTTTTCTGAGTGTTGTAGATTGGTGCTCTAATAAACATGTCTTTTGTAATGACGTAAGTTAATTAATTAATAGAATTCCGTGATTGAGGTATTCATTTTCCTCCCATAGGCGAAGCAGTTTCTATTCCTATCTGTGTTTTACAACGCCAAACGTTAACGTAAGAAGGTAAAAAAAGTTTGAGTTGTATGGCGCATCTGACCTTGTCTGTGAAAAAATTGGCGCATGTTATACAAAATGCTGGCCACCATTGATCTAAAAACTTAGTAGGCAGAGTAGGTTGCAGTTAAATATACGTTCAATAAATAAATCATAGGTTATCATATCACATAAAATATCAAAGGTTAGCTGATCTATGTTTTTTTTTCTTTTGAGCGCCACAACGTCAATATTGACAAAAATGCACCTTATTTGTAAACTCACACCCGAATTCATAGTCGTTTCTTGAGTATTCCCTGATACTTGAGTGCTCGCCAAGTAGCGGTTTTCATTTCATAGTCATATAAAACTTACCCAAGTAGTACTCTAGTACCTGTGAGCCCCAAGTCGTCGACGGACACGACTAGAGTGTTACTTAGAAATGTCAAACGCAGTTTGATGTATTTTATTTTGCCGTTTTCTAGTAATTTGCCTTTAATAAGGTATATACTGTGCAAAGAAACTATTTATAAATAAAATTATTTGCTCAATAAGTAATAAATACTTGCATTATTTATAATTTTTTATACATAACTCGTCATTTTTATACAAATGATCGTCACGTCAGATAACAATGCAAATGTTACATTTTGTCCAGATATTCGGCACTAATCTTTTTAAAAATTAGTGATTAATTTGCTAAATATGAATTAATCCATAATTAATTTTAAACAAATTTCTTAATTTGTTTTGTTAATTCTTGTTTTCCAACTGTGTTGTGAATGAGATATTTGATTTGTGTATTATTTATTCTTGACCATGTAAAAGGCTCACCCCGTGGATTGTGAAATAAATAAATAAATATTATAATCTGAAACGCAAAAAACAAAAAAAAAAACAAGACAACGGGACTGACAACGGGGAACCATAGAACAATAAACTTAAGTACGGGGAACGACGACGGTTTGTCGTTTGTGATTTTTGAGGTTATGTTAAATGGCAGGCGTAGTGATGCATACTTCTTTTTCTTTAATATAACAATAGTGCGACGTTGTACATTTAACTATCATTTTGTGTTTAAATATACTATAAAATGTTTCAAAACAATATTTAAAAAGAACTAATCGAAGAATTACACAAAAATATAGAGTTAAACCGTGTTTTTTATGTTTTAAAACATGATTAAAAATACATTTTGTTTAGTGGCAATACTTTTCGCAACAATAATATTTTCCCCATGACTCAATAGTTAACTTAGCGAATTAAAGTAGCAGTATTTGTCTATAGAATGCATCCACTACTTGAGTATTGCCTTTTACTTGAGTGCTCCTCGGCCAAGTATTACTCAAGTAAACGACTATGAATTCGGGTGTCAGAGCCCCAATAACTTGGAAGGTATTAAGCCTAGACCAAAGAATTTGGCATGGTTTCATAATTTGTTATAGCAACTTGTAAGTAAAAAATCATAGAATTTGGTAGTGATGTGTTACCTAAGTATTCACTGTGTCGGTGTTTAGGTAGTAGAATTCCATATCGAAAAAATAAAACAGGTGTTCAATCAATTGACAATGTCCTCATAAGACGAAAGACGTCTCTCTCACAAATTAAATATTTAGTAGAATAAAACACCTGTTTTATTTTTTCGGTGTTACCTAAGCTTGGTGAATTGATATAAAATTATCCAGTTTACATTTTCAAGTCAGGAACAAGGTATACCACTCATCCCAACTGTCTTATTATTATTTTTCACAAAGAGGATAAACTGTAAGCATTATTCACTAGTTCAATACAAAATGCAAGCCATATTGTTTATGTTGCAGTTCTATTTATTTATTGTCACTCATTCAGAATGTTGAGTTTCTAGTGTTCATTATTTAATTGTCTCTGTTTATCATAAGTATGTAGTGATTATTTAAATATTATTTCAGATGTGCTGATGAAAATCGTAAACCAAGAGTGGCTGATTTTGGTGATAAAGTTGAAGATTCCAGTTTCCTTAACCAGCTTCAAAATGGTGTCAACCGTTGGATTAAAGAGATTCAGAAGGTAATATAAATAAAAAAAATTACCCATTGATAGTGTTCACAGTGTGCTGTTTGTGTATTTTTTTATAAGTAAGCTTTTTTTATAAATATCTGCAGGTGACCAAACTGGATCGTGATCCTTCTAATGGTACGGCTCTGCAGGAAATATCCTTTTGGCTGAACTTGGAAAGAGCACTCCATAGAATTCAAGAAAAGAGAGAAAGTGTTGAGGTGTGTAAAAGTTTTACACCATATGATTCTGTTGAATATTGCCCACTTTGATGAGTAATAATGTTTTCTGAATTATTTTTTGCAGGTGGCACTCACATTGGAGATTCTCAAATATGGCAAAAGATTCCATGCCACTGTTTCATTTGATACAGACACTGGTCTCAAACAAGCTTTAGCTCTTGTCTCTGACTATAACCCTTTGATGAAAGATTTTCCCATCAATGATTTGCTCAGTGCCACTGAACTGGATCGCATCAGGTACATCAAAGATTCAACTTGAAAATTATGATGTGATTGCAGTGTACCTATAACTGGAGAATGTTTGTTAATTCATTGTAATTGTTTATGTAGAGCTGCCGTTCAACAGATCTTTTCTCACTTGAGGAAGATTCGTTCTACCAAGTATCCAATTCAGAGAGGGTTGAGACTTGTTGAAGCTATATCCAGAGATCTTGGACAACAATTACTCAAGGTATTTTAGATTCTACAAACAAAAACTCTCACAATAATCAAAATATTTATAATGAAATAAAGATTTATTTATCCGCTGACAGCTCTTGGTGGAAGTTCATTATAATAAAAAATTAAATTGAAACAAAATGTATAGTAAATTCACTTAACATCAGTAGATTTACTAAACATTTTGTTTAATTTTATGTTTATGATGATGAATTTTCTTATGGAACGTTATGAAGACTTTCACATCCACCTTCTTGCTCGATATGATACTCAACACTGTTGCAGTCTAGTGTGAATCAATTGTTTTATTATACAGGTATTGGGTACTCGTCGGTTAATGCACATTCCATTTGAAGATTTTGAGCGTGTTATGAGCCAGTGCTTTGAAGTGTTCTCTTGTTGGGATGATGAATTTGAGAGGCTTCAAGGCTTATTAAGGTAATTATAATATACATAATAGCGTTGACTCAATAAATAATTCATTTACATGCTATCTGTGAGAGGTGGTAGATATTAACTATAATAATCACTCAATCAAATTTGTATTTGTCAATCAAATAATTGAAAGTAAATTGAATCATTTTTGTTATTTTACCTCAAAACCAATTAAACCAACTAACATTTAATTTCAATTACTGACCTAATTCACAAAATATTTGAAGGGTACTGGGAAAAGCAAGCACAGAAGTATTTCTACAAAATCACTAAACATAGACAACACATTATCCTACTCAACTTGTATCCTTGTATGTATAATTTAACACTTTGCTATATGTATTAAACTAAGCCTACAAGGTTGTCTGTAATAAAAGTTTTATAAAAAAATAATCAAACACCAAACTTATATTCATAAAAATGATTATTATTAGCATTACTGGTTTAGAGACTGACATTTACATACAGTGAATGGTAAATAAAAATGTTGTTATTGTTTTACAGGGACATAGTGAAGAAGAAACGTGATGAACATATTAAGATGGTATGGAGAGTGTCGCCCTCCCACAAGAAGTTGCAGGGGCGCATGGAGCACATGAGAAGATTCAGACGGCAACACGAGCAGTTGAGAACTGTCATGTTGAGGGTAACAATACACATTTTATAATATTCTTAATTCCTATGCATCAATCAAGTCTAATAAATTTAATTTGGGCTATATACTAAATGCTGCACGATCTTGAATATGCGGATGATCTAGCCCTTTTTGATACATCTGTGGACGGATTACAGTGCAACGCTAATGCTCTTTATGAAAATTCCTTGCGCCTTGGCCTTCGTATCAACACTGGTAAAACGGAGTACATATGTAATAGTACATGCACGAGTACTCACACCCCACTAATGGTTGGTAATTCCCAAATATCTCAGGTTGGCAAATTCAGGTACCTGGGAGCAACCATAACGCCAGAGGGTGATCTCCGGTCGGAATTGCCAATCCGCATAGGGACAGCTAGTGGGGCTTTCAATAACATGAACAAAGTTTGGAAGGCGTCTGGACTCAGCATCAGGACAAAATGTCGCTTGTTCAATGCGTGCATCATCCCAATCCTTCTATATGGCTGTGAGTCTTGGCACTTAACCAAGGCTCAGGAGCGGAAGATACTAAGCTTTGAAAACAGGTGTCTTAGAAGGATTTTGGATGTCAAATGGTATGAACATGTTACAAATGATGCTGTGCGCCGGCGCACCCAGCAGAGACCTGTAATCTCCGTAATACAGGAGAGACGATGGTCCTGGCTGGGACATGTTTTGAGAATGCCTAATGATAGTTGGCCAAAAAGAGCACTGTTTTTCCATCCGCAGGGGTTCCGTCGGCCCGGGCGTCCCTCTTTCACAATACACCGTTCCTATGACAACGATATCAGAGCGCAAGGAATGTCGTGGAAAGAGGTGACGCAATTGGCACAGAGACGCTCTGAATGGAGGAGGCTGGTTTCTGCCCTGTGCTCCCGAGAGGAGCGTTGAGGGCGATGATGTTCTACTAAAAGAACCAAGAAACTTGTTTGTTTCTTTCTTCTAATAGTTTACTCACAAATGGAAGAAAACAATAAGAATTGAACACAACAGAAATTGATGGTAGGGTTTCTCTCTTTCTCTCTCTTTTTGCTTTTGTTGGCTTTCACGCTTGAGGGTGTTCCATGCCAGAAACTGCAAATAAAAATTATTAGATCAGGACAAAAAACAAAAACACAACATTCAAAGCTTTATCAAATGGGCCTTGAGGAATAGGACAAGGAGTTTGAAAATGTTTTTGTCTCTAAAACTCAAGAGCAAGGATATATTTGTAGGTAGTGGAACCCTGTAATGTGCTAGGTCATTAATCAAAGTTGGGTAGATGTTGTTAATCGGGCATTCGAAAAATAAATAATCAAGATCCTCCTCCTCTTGGCAGTCGCACGGAGGAGAGTCAATAACGTGGATTCTGTAGCGATGGGATCTGGTACAGCAATGAGCTAATCTCATTCTGCAGATTGTGGAGGTGTCAGTCTTACTCATTAAAATTTCTGAAAACCAGGGTTTCATAGACACATCGGGTTGGATTAAGGCATACTTTCTTCCTTTGAGTTGACTGGTCTCTGACCATTCTGCCTGCCAGGACTGGATGAGATTCCGGTCAAATGACAAAGTAATGCAGGAGAGAGAAGGGCCTGAAGAGCACTTTGAGAGTCACTAAGTATGAGAGTTTTAACCTTGAGCTGGTGAATGGCCTGAGCCCTTAGAGCCTCTCTGATAGCAAAACATTCCGCTGTGAAAACCGACGACTCGTCTCTGAGCCTGAACATTTTATTGGTGTTGTCTTCGAAAAGGAAGGCAGCCGCTGTACGACCTCTATCATTTTTCGAGCCATCTGTATAGATTAGGTGCCAGTCGTGCCAATCGGAATCAATAATGGATTTGAAAATACGAATCAATAATTGAAAATAAAATAGGTGCGAATGTGCCATTACTGACACCCAGATTGAGAACATCTTTCGGTTTAAAACTTAGTGTGGAAAATGACATAGAGTATACAGGAAGAACTGTGAAGCTCTCCAACAAGGGAGTTTGGATTTTTCTATAGCTGGTAACAAGAGTCGGTGGATCTTTACCTCTCCATACCGGTAAATGGGTTACCAAGTATGAGATGAGCTGAAGTTTGTGAGGCAGCAGGTGATCAATGATACACAGGATTTTGACTAAAAATCTGTCACATACGAGCTGTCTGCGTAGTCCAAGTGGGGGTTCTGCAGCCTCTACCTGTAAGGCGTTGACAGGGGAGGATCTCATCGCACCTGTAATCAACCGAAGAGACTGAGACTGGATCCGATCCAGTCACAACAAGTTTTTCTTGGAGGTTGGGGTTATTAAAAAGGATCCAAAGTCCAAGTGGCTGCGAATAAATGCTGTGTAAAAGACTTTCTGAGTCGAGGGGTGGCAACCCCACTAGACCCTGGAGACAGCTATCATGACATTGAAGCCGGCTTGGTACTTGGAGTGTACGTGTTCGATGAATGAGGTCCATCTAAGACCAGAAATAAAAAAATATACATTTACTCAGACAGTCAAGCTGCACTTAAAGCACTAGACTCCTGTAAAGTAAACTCTGTTACAGTTCAAAACTGTATCAATGCATTGAACAAATTATCAATAGAAAATAACAATAAAATTGTATTAAGATGGGTGCCAGGACACTCTAACTATGAGGGTAATGAAGAGGCGGATAAAATGGCCAACAAGGGGGCTGACATGCTGACCTATGGACCAGAACCTCACTGCCCCATTACAAATAGCACTTTAAAAACGGCACTCTATGGGAGAATGCAAGAAAAAGCTATTAATAACTGGTTAACAATACCAGGACAGAAACATGCGAAAACCCTGATTAAAGGTTTCTCATCAAAGAAAAGTAGAGACTTTCTCGAACTTAATAAAGAGAACCTAAGAATTCTCACCAGAGTACTAACGGGACACTGTAGACTCAATAAACACTTATGTATAATGAAACTAACAGACATGTATCTGTGCAGATTCTGCATGAACGAACATGAAACTCCTTTGCATCTACTCACAGAATGTGAACCTATTATGCAAACAAGAGCCAAAATAATTGGCTCACACTTTCCTGATCAAGAACAGATCAAAGGAACTAACCCACACAAAATTTTGAATTTCTTTCAGGTTTTAGGTCTGTGGGAAGACATCTAAGGACTAAATCCCACAGTGGACTACATCTGGAAGTCGAGGTGGGCAAGGTCTTTGGATGGAGGAAAAAAAAAAAAAAAAAAATCTAAGACCGGGGTCCAATATGACCCCCAGGAATCTTATTTCGTTAACAGAATCAATCAACTGTTGGTCAACTTTGACCTTCAGGAGGACTGGATGGAGTTTTTTGGAGAATACTATGCTTTTGCATTTCTGGAAGGAAAGTGTAAAGCTGTGGTCTGACAACCAGCAGTTCAGAGAAGAGAGTGAAGATTGCAAGGAGGCCTGGAGGGTGTCCATGGATTTATTTGAGCTATAAACGAACAGATCATCTGTGCATTGCAAAATTTGGACATCCGAAGGTAGGGACTGCTAGACATCATGCGTGTACAAGTTGAGTAGAATGTGTGAGCCCTGAGCCCTGCGGCAATCTCCTGTGAATGGTTTGCCTGATAGGAGGGTGATTACGGGTATTAACAACTTCGCTGCCTTCTCCGCACATGTGCGGAGTACGATTTTCAATCCTATAGCCGACACCGCACTTGTGCGTGATCGAATCATGGTCTTTGAATGATTCAGTATAAAGTCGGCATTCGTAATGATATGTTTTTTGTAGTGTGGCACTGCTCACGACACATCTAAAATATTATTACGGTGTTTGGATTTTACTTTGCGAATTTCATACCGCCTGAAATCGCTTGCGAATATGGATGATGAAGAAAATTTGTCAAGACATAAAAGAGTGAGATTATGAATGATTTATCAATTAACTGACAGTGATATTGAAGTAGAACTATGTTCAGATGACACTGATAAAGATTATGATATCGACAATGAGATGTCTTCAGATGATGATGACGAATACCAAGGTCATGAACAACTAACCTTCAATCAAGTGGCAATAAATGTTCCTCCATCTACTGATCGTCCTGAAACCGTGGAACCTTCTCTCGAAGTTCTTATATGGTTAATAACATACTATTTACTAAGCAGAATGAAATTTTCAGCAATCCAGGAACAACTCCGATTGATTTTTTGATTATTTTTTTTTGATGAAAAGTTTTAGTGATGGTTACGTTTAGAGACAAATACCCAAGTATTGATATTATTTCAAATATCTGGAGTTACAGAACAATCCAGAATCACTAAATGGAAGGGTCTAATCATTCCAGTTTTTTTTGGGATTACTTATTCATATGGGGACTATACAGCTTAGTCGTACTAGTATCTTAGTCGTATACAAGATTATTGGAAGACTAGTAGATTAGAATATTTGGAGAAATAATGTTTAGGTATAGGCACAGTGAATTTTTCATAGAATTATTTTATTTAGGTTTATATTTTCGTTAATAAAGTAACTTTTTGTAAACAACATGATTTCCGCACATGTGTGTGATCGGCACTGAGGTAGAAATTTTCATTGTCAGTGCCAGCTCCGCACATATGCGGTTTTTTTTATTTATTTTTTTCCAATCATAAAAAACAAAAAAAGTAAAAATGACATAATTTCCAAAAAAAAATGTTTTTTATATAGAATAATACGAAAAACCGGGAGCGGATTTCCTCAAGATACTACTATGCTTGGGAGGCAGCGAAGTTGTTAATTATCAGTTCACGTCCGGATAGAAGATTGCGGATAAAGGAGGAGAGGGTAGGAGGGATACCCAATTGATCAAGCTTTGCACACAGTTTAGGAATAATAACATTATCGAAAGCACTATTGATGTCCAAGCATACACCTCCCAAGAGCTCTCTCTTGGATAAGGATACGTGGACATCTGTGACCAAGGTGGCTACGCTGTCCATGACTCCCATTCTCTTCCTGAAGCCGAATAGGCAAGGAGGCAGCTTCCTGTTACCTTCTATGAACCAATCTAGCCGATTTTTCACCATGTGTTCTGTAATTTTGGCTAACGCTGAAGAGAGTGCAATTGGTCGATATGATTGGCCCAGGTTTGGGTCAGCTTCAGCTTTCAAGATTGGAACAATGATCTGCGTCTTCCACGAGCGAGGTAATTTACCTGTAATGAAAATAATATTAATAATCTTAAGTAGATATTCTAGAGAAACCCTTTTTACTCTTTGTATAAGGCTGTACGTTATTCCATCGATTCCCAGGGATGTATCCGAAGTGGAGTCCAGGACCAGCCTCAGTTCTTCGTCACAGAACTCCTTGTCAATCTCTCCAAGAGGAGGGTGGGAATAGGAATGAGAAATTTCGTTATCAAGAAGGAAAACCTTTTTACATTCACAATATCTTCAATCTTCATTCCAGTGACTTCCCCTATTTTTGAGACAAGAGAGCGAAGATTTTCCCCATTTCGGAAAGGAATCCCTTTTATCTCGAGTTTCAAAACATTTTGTCGTTGCCTGTCTAGATCAATTATTTCTTCTAGTATTATTAATATTATTATTTTTTATTTATTTAAACAATGAACGGCTATACAAGCCATTGACATTTATTTTTTTATTTAAAATCATACACCAACAGGCACAACATAACATAAACAATGAAGAAATTACATGGTCAATGCTGTGGCCTATTACAGGCATAAATATAGTATTACTTGGACCACTCACCCACCCATAGACAGGTCCCAGTAAGGAAGAAGCCCAAGCACACCCACACATTGTTCCTTTATTTATTGTAATTATTTGTCGTTATATTTATATATGAATACTAACTGACCCGAAAAACAATATTTAGCCATATACATTATGCCATATACTAATATCGCTTTTTAAAAATAGGGGTTGATGGTAGAAGGGTGAAAATTTAGAGCTTATGTATTTTTTAAAAACTCGCCATAAAAAAAAAATTGTCCAAAAAAAATACAAAAATTGGGGGTGGACAACCCTTAACTTTTAAGGATATGAAAAATAGATGTTGGCCGATTCTCAGATCTACCCGATAAACACACAAAATTTCATCAAAAGCTGTTTCGGAGGAGTAACAAACACCAAGACACGAGAATTTTATATATAATGGGGTGTTCACATTTGGCAAATATATCGCCAGGCGAAAAAACAAAATTCGCCGGACATCCATTGATCGTCACACCTGTTCACACAGTCCACCAATATAGAAACGATCTGTCAGATGCGCTTTGATTTTGACACTGTTTTCAAAATGGCGTGGAGATGGAGATCGCGAAGTGTTTATTTTTAGTCGAAAATGTTATAGTAAAGGTTATAAGGCGCCTTTTAATTAAGGAAACAAACGCCACAAACCAACAACAAAGATAACAGCTGTCACGAAGCGGGAAACATTGTAAAATTTATAGGTTATTAAGTCTTTACCATAGATACGAACGCCGCGCACATCTGCGCATGCGCGAATCGTTGAGTCGGCCGAAAAGTTGTAAGGTGGTCAACTCGAGACGATATCGTTTCTACTGGTTTTTTATCGTTTCAGACTAGCTGTCATTTTGTTCACACAGTTCAAATGGCTGGCGATATTTGCCAAAGTGAGAACACCACATTATATAGATTTATATATCAAATACTCCAGCTTCGAATAATTCTAAATCGCTTTCGTTGCTTGAAAACATTTTTTATTTTACCACAACCTCTTAAAGTAAAAACACTTAACTCCACTGTCAAACGGACCTAATCTGTCAAAATCCAACGATAACAAAACCATACAAAAATTTGTCCCCACAGATATGACAAACAACTTAAGATAGGATATTGAAACGCATTTTCGTTGATTTCCATATGTTCTTTAACTCGCAGCACTCCGAGGGATAGATAGAGAATTCGGATAGTGATTCTATCTCAGCTTTGTTTATTGAGACCGGCCATTAGATATCCCACAGGTATCTAGTATAGCCGAAACCCCTCCAACACATGAGGAGATCGAGGCAGCTGTAAAAAGGCTAAAAAACAACAGGGCCCCAGGTGAGGATGGAATCCACGCAGAGCTCCTTAAGAATGGCATGAACTTTTGTCAATTATTGTATTTATGGCAACAAGGAACAAGGAAGAGAACAATATATGCCCCATTATAAAAAGGTGATTATCATTGTTCAGAAAAATTAGTTTAACAGCAAGGCAACAAAATGAGTCTAGTGCCAAAGTGGCAAATATTATTATTACGGGATATTTAAAAACTTGTAACTATGGTACCTTCAAGTAGGGGAATTCTATTTCTTCACAGATATCAATTTTTAACCACAACATTAATCAAGGACTACCTGCTCAAAATATCTATTTTGGGCCCTGGCGGTGTGCCTTTGTCACAGCGAGAAAACAGTGAAACGTCTGTGGGAGTGCTGCACGATCTTTAATATGCAGATGATCTAGCCCTTTTTGATACATCTGTGGACGAATTACGGTGCAACGCCAATGATCTATATGAAAATTCTTTACGCCTTGGCTTTCGTATCAACGCTGTTAAAACGGAGTACATCTGTAATAGTACATGTACGAGTACTCACACCCCACTAATGGTTGGAAATTCCCAAATATCTCAGGTTAGCAAATTCAGGTACCTAGGAGCAACCGTAACGCCAGAGGGTGGATATATGCAGGGCTTTCAATAACATAAACAAAGTTTGGAAGGCGTCTGGACTCTTGTTGCTTGTTCAATAATGCGTGCATCATCCCAATACTTCTATATGGCTGTGAGTCTTGGCACTTAACCAAGGCTCAAGAGCTGAAGATACTAAGCTTTGAAAACAAGTGCCTTAGAAGGATTTTGGATGTCAAATGGAATAAACATGTCACAAATGATGCTGTGTGCCGGTGCTCCCGGCAGAGATCTGTAATCTCCGTAATACAGGAGAGACGATGGTCCTGGCTGGGACATGTTCTGAGAATGCCCAGTGATAGTTGGCCAAAAAGAGCTCTGCTCTTCCGTCCGCAAGGGTTCCGTCGGCCTGGGCGTCCCTCTTTCACAATACACTGTTCCTATGACAACAACATCAGAGCGCAGGGAACGTCGTGGAAAGAGATGACGCGATTGGTGCAGAGACGCTCTGAATGGAGGAGGCTGGTTTCTGTCCTGTGCTCCCGAGAGAAGTGTTGAGGGCGATGAATGAATGAATAATTTTTTTATTAATTTGTTTTGTTGAATGTTTCAATTTTAGAAATTTTTTGAAGGTTTGTTAAGATAAGATTTATTTTGCCTTTTGTAAACTTTATTTTTGAGTAATTTTAATCAACCAAGACATATAAAACAATATAGGGGAGTAGAGACGGGGGTGCATGCCATATATCTTGTGGGGTTAAACCTAGAGAACCTCATTTACTTATATCACATTTGTACAATTTATTGAACACAGATTTAAACATTATCATTAGTTGAACTCTGGTATTGATCTATGAAATTGATTGTGTGATGTTGAAACAAAAGATTTGTTTTTGTGTTAGGTTCTACGCCCTAGAGTTGTAGCTCCAACATCTCAATCTGTCCCCGGTACTGAAAATGTGGTCCCGGCATCTCTACCTATGGATGCTGCAGATGCAAATGCCATCTCCGAAGTGAGTATTGATATGTTTACTTTTCTAATCTTTCCTTCTGTAGAAAGTGACAGATATCAATAGACTTTTCGAGGTTAACTTAAAGCTTTCTTACCTGTGAGTATTGATATATTTACTTTTCTAATCTTTCCTTCTGAAGTGAGTATTGATATATTTACTTTTCTAATCTTTCCTTCTGTAGAAAGTGACAGATATCAATAGACTTTTCGAGGTTAACTTAAAGCTTTCTTCATTAAAAATTAATGGATTAATTCATTCAGTTAAAATTCAACTCTGCTAATTAACATCAAAACTCTGTGTATTTTGTTGTGTTGCAGGTGAACTTGGCTTACGAGAATGTCAAAGAAGTGGACTGCCTGGACATCTCCAAGGAGGGCTGTGATGCCTGGGAAGCAGCAGTGAGGCGCTATGAGGACAGGATTGGTCTGTTTATCCCTTTGAATTTCAAAAATAGAATAGATTTACTGCCGTGATAGATTTTACGATTTATTTATTTTATTCTTCAATAATAAAAATCAAAACAAAATATCATAAAAATATCAGTTATACAATTCAATGAATTAAATTACAATAAAAAGAAGTGAAAGGTAGTCTTATGGTATGATGTTTATTCTCAGGGATATGCACTAGCCGCATCTACACTGCTTTCAGAAGGGTTATGTCTCTATTCTTTTTTGTCTATGTAGACAGAATCCTTCGCTTTATGCATTCGCCTATCAGTGTGAATACGTCTAATGATATTGAATTTATTGTCTATGTGAAATTACAACATAGTTATTTGAAACAATTAGTCTTGGTACATGTGAGTTTCCAAGAGGTGAAGCTTTATCTTTATGTATGTTATAAGTCATTTGCTTATGGTGTAATTTGATGAATTTTTCTGTATATTGAAATGACAAAATTCTTTGATAAAATTTATTCTCTCTTAATCTAGCTACAATGCATAACACAATTTCTGTGTACCTTTTTCCATAAATTGAGATGTCTACGTCTTTGAATTGTGTCAAATTCTCTTCCAGTTTGATAAATTTAAATCTTTTGTAAGAAAATATGAATAATAAATATATTTATGTGTCCAGATCGTGTTGAGACTCGTATAACTGCCCATCTCCGTGATCAGCTGGGAACAGCCAAGAACGCCAACGAGATGTTCCGAATCTTTTCACGATTCAATGCCTTGTTTGTGCGTCCTCATATTCGTGGAGCCATCAGGGAATATCAGACGCAGCTCATTCAGCGTGTCAAAGATGACATTGAAGCCTTGCATGAGAAGTTTAAGGTAATTTATTGAGTAAATTTAAAAAAAAATGTTCAGTTAAATGCATGGTTTAAAGAATTGTGGCTGTGTGATATTTTTTTCTATTTTATAGTTGGTTTTGGAAATAAAAATAAGATGAAAAAAGTTACATTAAATATGAACCTTGCATGTGTGCACACACATATTATAGAACACCAAATTCGCCAAAGAGCGACAGTTTAACTCATTTTAGGTATAACCTAAAAAAACCAATCCACAATTTTAGCATAAGTCGTTTTATGCTAGGACTTAATTGCAAATATCCAATTGGACAAAGGACTCAAACAGCATGAGTTTCACTATTAACACCAAAAAATTACATCCAGACATAATTTTATGGCGAAGTAAAAGGCATCAAACCACATAACCCCAAACATGTGACATACATATCTCTTTAACATACGGTTCGTACTAATACAAAAGGTGTATAAGGTTGTATTTGGGTTTATAACAAACAAAACCCAGATATATTATTATCTTTTTTTTTTTTTAAAAAAAAAGCATATTTTTAAGTTCACAAACTCTCTGAAGTCTGATGATAGTGGAATGCCTAGTTGTGTGCAGTTCAATGACAAGTCTGCTGATGCACCTATTGATATGGCTAATCTCTTTGTGGATTTCTTTGGAAGTGTATATGATCGACCTTCTTCATCACTGGGTGATGTTGATTTCATGTCTCCGATCAACCTGCAACTATTTTCTGTAAATATTGAGATTAGGGATATTGTTGATTGTATAAGAAACTTGATGTCTAAGTCTAGTGGTGGGCCTGATGGCATCTCCCCGGTATTGCTAAAAGAATGTTTACATAGTTTGTCATATCCATTGTATGTAATTTTTTTCGAAGCTCTTAGCGGAGTACCCCAGGGATTGCATCTGGGACCTGCCTTATTCATTCTCTTTATTAATGATGTTGTGGATGTGTTCATTGATGTGGAAATTCTCATATATGCTGATGATATTTAGATTTACAAGGCAGTGAGTACTATTGATTATTGTCATGTGTTACAAAATAATTTCAATAGTGAGTGGTGCACAGTCAATAAATTAGTCCTGAACTCTAAAAAATGTCAGGTTATGCATTTTTACCGCATAAAGCATCCCATTGAATTTGAATATTCAATAGATGGTTTAAAGTTGCAGAAGGTTGATGAGATTAGAGACTAAGTATTATACTGGACTGAAGACTGAGTTTTGGTAATCACATGTTCCCATTAGAGCTACTCGACAGGCTTTACCTTTTTATTGTAATAGTTCCAACACTTCTTATGACTTAAATTTGTCTGTCAACAGATTGCAGCGTCTTGGAAACAAATATGCGGATGTTGTAGACGTGTTTGGCACATCTCTGTTAGAATATAAGTTTAGAATAATAGAATCGCTTCTTTCAAGTCAGACCTAGTGGATTTTCCTATGTTTATGTATTTTTGTGCAGTTCTGAAATTATTATTGTTATTATTTTATTTTGTTTTTAAATATCTTGACTCGTGACAAAAGTTTGTGTAGATTATGTATATATATATTTATTTATTTATTTATAATAATACATACGGCTTACGCCTTTAATACATAGTTATAAACAACAATTGTACAACACCACCATCGTATCAAATTAAAATCAAAACAAAAATAAAATATACTGCATCACTTCAAATTATAAAAATTAAACACATTGTGTCACATAAACCACATAATAAAATTACAACATATCAACAGCATCATGTCAAATCATAAAAAAAACTGTATCATATCTAATCATAAAATAAAGTTACAATACACTGCATCACATCGAATTTCAAAATAAAAATAAAACACACTGTCATGTCAAATTATAGAATAAAATTACAGCACATTCATCATGTCAAATCATAAAATAAAAATAAAACATATTGAATCATATCAAACCATGAAATAAATTTACAGCACACCACATAAAATTATAAAATAAAAAAAAATAAAAATACACCGTATCATATCAAATTATAAAATAAAATAAAATTATAACATACTACATCATATCAAATCATAAAATAAAAACAAAACACATATATAAAATTACAAATTAAAACCAAAACATATCGTATCATGTCAAATTACAACACAAAGACAAGATTAACCAAATGGGAAGGGTAGGTAAAAAAGGACAAAGTATTTATATTACGGCTTTAAAATTCTCCGCCATTCTCTGCCTGAACTCAAACAGGGAATCCGCGAAAACATCCGACAAGTGTCCGTAAATGTTTCCCAATCTATGAATTCTATTCAAAGGCGAATTATATGCATAGTTGGTATCCACCACGTCACTATGAAAAGTTATTGCTTGGCGAGTGACCCTTGTCGGAACATGGTATGAGATCATCCCGCTCAACTCAAAGCAATTTAACAGTCCTCTCACAATCTTAAATAACAAAATCATATCAGAAATCACACGCCTATCACAGAGAGTGTTCATATTCAAAAGCGACAATAAACAAGAGTAATCAATTTCCTCAACAGGAATTTGCATTAGATAGTTGACGTGTCTAATAGGGTGTGTCGCTCTCCATACAAAAAAAATAAAGTTTATTTTATTTTAACTCCTTAGTACTCAAAAGTTGTATGATGTTGCTAATGACAAGAAAATACAAAAAAATGCTACTTTAAACATCATCTTTAGCCTCCTCAAGCAGCATGAAGTTTTGAAAAAAAGGCAAAAAACCTTTGCTCCTATAACGAAAATAGAAAAAACATTGAATCATTACGATGCTATGGCATTTTGGCATCATATTTCTTGAATGTTGCCTGGCGCAAATAAAACCTTCTCGAGCCTTGTGACCAGCAACAGAACTAGATGCTTCTGTAGTTTATTTAACACATCTCTCCACTGATTGTGTATGGCATGGAAATTTGGGAAAGTTAAACATTTTAATGTAATCTTCAGTTGAATTTTTTTTCAAATCGTCAGTACTTATTGCACTCCAAAGGGGAGATGATGTGAGAATAAAAGATGGTTTTTGCCAGTCAATCAATTCTATGTAGCTGTTGCAATCGAAGTTAACTTTTGGAATTACAAATTCTCATATACCCGGAGCTTCAATGGAGCGAGCTTTCAAGATCCTTCGACATTCCAACTCACTTATTCTCTTATCATTATCACCTATTATTATACATATTCTCTGGATTTGCAAAATAAGAATTACGTTGAATAACAGGATCTATTATTGCTTTTAATTTTGCTGGAAGGCATCGTGATGAACGAATTATTTTCCATAAATTTACTGCCCCATCTTTACAAGAGTTGTATTGTAAACTATGAAGGTGCATAGGCTTTCATAACAAAAACGGCCAATATTTTCAGTTTTTCCCAACGATTTTCAGTGGCGTCATATAAACGTAAAATCCTACTTGCAGACGTTAACCATCTGGCATGGGACATCTTCCCTGGTTGTTTTCGGGCCAAATCATCATTCACTTTATCAGTTGATACTGCTTGGCACAAAATGTATAAATATTTTTGGTCTGTGCTTAATTTATCACACCAAAGTTCAGGCAATGACGTCTCAATTACAACAAACTCTATGACCTCCATATTTTCACAAATATTAATATTTTTACCTATTGATCCTGAAAAAGCTGAAGGTCCGATAGTTGGACCATCTAGCGATGATAATAAATGTCGCAATGGAAGTTCAATTGCATGAAGTTGACAGAGCCATTGTAATGGTTTTTGAAGTTTCTTTTCTAGTCCGGAAATTATTCCATTTTTTCTTCTTGTATTAACATTCGTTCCGTCACAGCCGACAGCGCAAATTTCTTCTAAGGATATTTTCTGATCTGTTAGAAAGCGAAACAAGGAGACTTTGACATTTTTCGCTGTTCCTGACGACGGAGTTATATGTCCCAGATAAAACGATCCAGGCTCTTGTACGAGTGTAACATGTTCTTCAATTTTAGATTGTCGGTAAAACTTGTTTCCTTTTTTTACCATGTAGATGGTTTTATCCTTTCTTCCATCAAAGTATAAACCATGAACGCTCATGATCTCCCGATTGAGCAATAAGGAATCGCTCGTTCGCTTTCTGGCTCTCCGCAATCTACTGTGATCTATGATATCTTCTTTCAAAATCAAAGAAGCGATGGCAGCTCCAGCTCTATACGATACGCAATACCTATCGCAGGTTTGAGATTACTTGTCAAGGTTTGTTTTCGTCTTAGCCTTTTCTTTTTTATAAGGGATAGGTAAGCTACAGCACTGGAAATCTTCATCTTCCTGAGTCATACTTATATCTGAATCAGAATCACTTTGGTATAAAGGTGGCGTTATCATCATCAACCAGGAGGTTTACTCAATTTTTCCGCTGTCTTTTGCACTTTTTTAATTTTTCTCTTTAACTTTTGCGTAGCAACGATGTCGATACTACCTATAAACATTTGTCTTTGACGGTCTTCTAAAAATAAACGCTCTTGTAGCGGTATTGACTTTTGTTTCCCACATTTACAAAAAGAATAATCTCTTCATTTGCAGGCTGCAACATCAAAAAGGCTAAGACTGTATAAAATAAAGTTCTCGATTTTATCCATGTATGCTCTACTTTTGTTTTTTCTATTGAAATTTTTCAATAGTTTCTTGTAATCAGTAATGTATGACATTATCATTTTTTTTTATTCTTTGCTCTCAAAGCACGGGAATAGAAGCGTTTTTCCAAATTTCAATCAACATACGCGTAACGCTCGTAGCTCTCTTGCAGCTGGTTCTTTCAATGAAATCTGCTTCATTTTATATCTCACCCACTCGTAATGTTTGATAACATTTTCATACGTCGGCAGCATATTCCAGTTGCATGTTATTTTTTCCGGAAATTGGTTGAAAATACTTAATTTTGTGTACTCGTACTCGACTGCAACCCACGACCGAAACTGAGCGACTAATTTTTACGACTGATAAATAAACGACGGTAGTGCGAGAGTAAGGATCATTAGTGGATATTTTATAATAATATTTTTTTATCGTTTGATTATACTATTTACATTCAAATTAACAAGAATATTTTAATAAAAAAATATTAACTTTTTTTACAAAAAAAAAATTATAGGACAAAATTTCTATAATTTATCGTTTTTCGCCAACTTTTGGCCATTTGAGGAGGCTAATGGAAGTTCTCAAAATTAAAAAAAAAATATCAGTTAATATTCTGTTAAGAAAAGGCAACTTTTGATGCCTCAGGCACTTCGAAATTCGAAATTTGAAAAAATCAACACACCCTAGTGTCTAAGAAATTTGCGCTGTATTCTTTCAATATTCTTAGAGTGGACCGTATGTATGTATATATTTTTTGTGAATTTATTTTTGAATCAGTATACTGTATTTGCATTTTAATTTTATGTTTTTGATTTACGATTAAGAATTCTGTAAGTTGTATGTATGTGTGTGTGTGTATGTATGTGTGTATAATTTTATGTATGGATTTTTTGAATTGATACCTTATGTTTGTATTTGAAATTTGTATTTGAAACAGTTTTCATATGCATGTACAATGGCAATTGCCGTGTATTTTCTAAAATGAAATGAATAAAACATGTTACTAGATTTTGAGAGGACATAGGATTTAATCAACAATTTTCAAATTGTTTTGCTTATAACTTGATAATTCCTGAATATTTTCTCTTAAAGTTTTACGACATGATAAAGAAACTACATTACAAAAAGATGGTAAAATAATAATGACAATAATTTGACATTTTCTTTATCCTACAGTCTTTTGGTTTTCCTATATGGTTTGAAGCCTTTGTCCTGGGCACAGTCGATATATTCGTCTACATAGTTATCAATTCTAAATATTCCTTTTTTTGAGAAAATGTGGTGTAACATGTTGTTCATATCTTATCTAGGTACAATATCCACAAAGCAAGTGCTGTCGCCTGTCTCTTGTGAGAGATCTACCACCAGTGTCTGGCTCCATCATTTGGGCCAAGCAGATAGACCATCAACTTACCACATATCTCAAGAGAGTGGAAGACGTTCTAGGTTTGATATTTACATTTAATTAGTATTATTGGTTTGAATGTGTGGATGTGAGGTGGGTCTCTCTTCAATGAATAAGTATTAAATATACAAAATACACTTTATGACAAGTAATTAACACAACATAAAGGTTATAATGTAAACGATGAAAAAATTATATCATCAATGCTGCGCCCAATTACAATAAATTCTAGTTCAGATGAAATAACAATAAATTAATTTACAGGTAAGGGTTGGGAGAATCACATTGAAGGTCAAAAACTGAAGGCAGATGGAGATAGTTTCCGTCTTAAACTCAACACACAAGAAGTATTTGATGACTGGGCTCGCAAGGTACACTTTTATTTATTGGCATATTATTTTATGTATTGTAAAGTGAGAGTAAAAAGATAATAGAATATGAACTTCAGATATACTTATTAATTTCTTCATTTCTGTTTAGACATCTGATTATTGTACTTAAATCCTGTAAGTAATTGCTATTGTTCATTTTCATCAGGTACAGCAACGTAATCTTGGAATATCTGGTAGAATATTTGCAATCGAGTCAGTCAGGGCAAGGTCTGGTAAAGGTGGCAACGTTTTAAAACTCAAAGTCAATTTCCTGCCAGAAATCATCACTCTTTACAAGGAAGTACGCAACTTGAAGAACCTTGGATTCAGGTCAGTTATCATATAAACATATTTTCTTGAAACACATTGAATTCTCAGACTTTACTTGCTGAGATTCATTCCTAAGTTTTTTTATTATATGTATATTATTATATGTTATTTTTTAACATTGACATTTAAATTATTTAAAGCTTTGAAATGGAACTTATTCTGACTTATGATTTACAGAGTCCCTCTGGCTATTGTGAATAAAGCACACCAGGCCAATCAGCATTATCCATTTGCCATCTCTCTCATTGAAAGTGTTAGGACATACGAAAGGACATTGGAAAAGGTGAGACAACTATATCACTATTGGCCGGTCTCAATAACCTAACCGAGATAGCCTTGTCGACGCGATCCGAGATAGAACGCCAATTTGTATCTATCTTCAACCCGCGTCTCAATAAAGAAAAAGTAAGTGGCCAAAGATAGATAGGGTTCTTATTGCTGTTCCCTCCGATTGCCGATGCGATTGATATCCGCATCATATTATAATTACGAATGTTTGGAGTCAAAAAACTTTTTCCTATCGCTGTTTCCTACGATTGCCGATGCGATTGATATTTACTCATTTACTCATCCCACACCAACAGCACACTACAGACAATATATATGCATATAAACAAACAATGCAAACAAAAAAATGGTATCAATATATCGCCCTATTTATAAGTGCACACAAATTAAAAATTCATATTAAGTTTGAAGCCCATAAGGTTGTCAGATTTAAATAAAAGAATAGTAAAATGATAAAAAAAAAGCTACCACATTAGACAATAATATAAAAAAAAAACAATATAAAGAAGAATAACAGTTATCTGTTCTTACAATAGTAATAATTAGTTAGTAAATTTTTATAAACAATCCAGATTAACTGTCATTAAATAAAGTAACCTTAACCTACCTACCACAGAAAAAAAAACATGAATTAGTGTCAAAAATATAAGGGGAAAAAAAAACATTGAGATGTAGAGAGACCCAAAAAGACAACCAATATAATTACTATGATAATAACAAATCGCTGCACAGCACCTGTAAAATTGACTTCCTAAAACCGCGCGAGCCACCGGCGAACATGTCAATGTCACCAAACTTAGAATTATAAGTATCAATTAACCGATGAAGAGGGTTTCTCAAACCAGCATTAGTTCGAACCCCACTTAAGTGAAGGGGGCGATTTGATCTTCTAACAGAGGGCACACGGAAACCAACCTTAGATAACAGCTGTGGGACATCAATATTTGAGGTGCAGATTCTACGCAAAATACACGCATCGGCCAATTCTCGGCGTCGCGATAAATCAATTAAGACATCATCAGTTCCAATGCCATATCTTCGTCCGTACATACGTAAAAATTTACGTTGCAACCGTTCTACAAGCGTAACATATTTGTCATAGAATGGATTCCATATGGTAGAACAGTACTCTAGTCTCGAACGGATGAGCGCAGTATACAATGTTAACATTGTTTGAGGATTTTTAAATTCGCTGGTAGATCTCAAAATAAAGCCCAACAAACGATTCGACTGTTCACAAAGTTCCTCGATGTGAGTCTCAAAGTGAAGTTTACTATCAAACATGACACCCAGATCCTTTACAATATCAAGACGACTCAAGTTGACATTATCAATTTTATAGTCATGGCAAATTTTATTTTTGTTTTTAGTGAACGTTATGGAGTTGCACTTTTTTAAGTTCAACTCAAGTCTGTTTAACACACAATAGTTGTGAATTCTTCCAAGATCTTCCTCTAACTTAAACGCGTCATCGAGGCAGTGGATTTGTCTGTAGATTTTCAAGTCGTCAGCAAATAGCAAAAATTGTGAATTGCGTATACATTTACCTATGTCATTTACAAATACTGTGAACAAGAGAGGACCGAGTACTGAGCCCTGCGGAACTCCAGACGTTATTGTCACGTAGTCAGAATTATAGCCATTCATTGTTACCGTCATCAACCTATCGGATAGATATGATTTGACCCATCTAAGGAGATCTCCGTGTATACCATACATATGCAGTTTATTGAGTAGAAGGTAATGGTCCACTCTGTCAAAAGCCTTCTTGAAGTCCATATATATCGAATCAACCTGTGTACGTTCGTCCAAAGAGGTGAACAAAAATTCAGAATACACAAGGAGATTGGTAACCGTCGACCTACCCCTCATAAACCCATGCTGTTCCTCAATCAGCTGTGGTCCCAAAAAATGAGATAAGTGATCCTTTATTATAGACTCAAAAATCTTTGATATGGGGGAGAGAATAGAAATGGGTCTATAATTTCTCACGTCAGCCTTGTTTCCCGCCTTAAAAATGGGAGTGATATTAGCAGTCTTCCATATAGTAGGAAAACAACCTTCCTTGATGCTTTTATTAAAAATAATACGTAACGGTTTTGCAATATGGGGGGCGCATCTCTTTAATACTAAAGGAGATAATCTGTCCGGACCTTGTCCTTTGTTTGTATCAAGGTTGATTAACTTATTGTAAACCTCAGAATTTAATATTGTAATACTAGATAAATGTAATGAAGGCTGATCAGATTCACTAATACCATTGCTCAAGTCAGGAGATTGGCTGTTAATAAAAACGGATTTAAAAAAATTACAAAAAAGATTGGCAACAGTTTCGGGATCGCATGATGAATCATCATCTAAGTACATATTACTAGGGTAATTGTTCGATGTTTTCAGATTATTTACATAAGAAAAGAAAGGTTTGATATTAGTACTGATAGAATTTTCAATGTTTTTAAGGTATAAAGTGTGATCTCTTTTGTGGGCTTCCTTGAATTTAGCTCGATAACTCGAGTATACGGAGTAATCGCATGAGTTATGATATCTTTTCCAGAGCTTCCAAAACTTGGTTCTCAGCTTCGCGATAGCTATAGTAGATTGTGAATACCACGGCGGAAAATGGGAAGACTTGGGAACCCTTTTGGGTGTGTTATCGTCAATGATTGAAAAAAAAGTACTGTAAAACAATTCTACCGCTTTGTTCACATCCATATCATCAAGAAGCTTTACCCAATCTATTTCACTAAGTTTGAGGTTAATTTGTCCAAAATTAGCTTTCCGAAAATTATACTTTATCGCAGAGTTTATTCCTAAGCGATTTTCCTCGACAACCATCGGTATGCCCACCAACAGTGATGGGTGATACCCATCTTCTGGCACTAATGGGAAATCACTCCTCTCCACAACGCATGCCATGTCAGACAAAACCAGGTCCAATATTGATGCATTTTTGTTTTGAATAGAGTTATACTGTTCAATATCCATGAAACGCATTGCCTCCAGAAGAGTTTGGACAAGAGGACCCCGCCGTATACCAACAGCATCCACATGACCCACGTCGTTTTTTAGCCATTGTATAGTGGGAATATTGTAATCGCCAATGATACACAAACGAGTCCCAGGACACGCCTCCGTAAACGCGTCTGATATTTTACTAAAATGTCGCTCGTATTCATTGAGGGGCGTAGCCGGGGCAAAATAAACCACTCCCAACACAATACTATGTGCAGTACGATACGCCCCACCGCATCTATCGATCAAAGAAAGTCTAACAAAAAGATTCTCACCTGTAGTTTCCCAGCCAGGTTCACGGAGGGATTTAAAAGAGCGCGATACTGCCACCAGCACACCACCGCCGTCACATTTATTCGAAGTTAGAAGGTCTCTGTCCTTACGATAAACAATAAAGTCATCTCCAAAAAGCTCTCCATCAAGGACACTGGCATTTAGCCAGGTTTCGGTAAGTACTATTACATCAAATCCACTAGCTTGTACATTGGAACGAAATACACTGGTTTTGCTTCTCAACCCTCTACAATTCTGATAAAATACCTTTAAAGTGCCTGTCAAAGATCGTAGTGTATAAGATTGAAGGTGAAATAACACGCTCGCCCAAGCCCGCTAGCGATCGCCCCCAGGCGCTGCAGTATGTTAGGTCTCTCTACAAACAAAAAGAAAGAAGGAAAGAAGGGAAAGACAAGGTCAATAGGAATGAAGACACTATTAATATTAGCAAAATAAACATTCAAAGAATTTAAATAATTTTTTCTAAGTCCCTGTGTGAAGCTATAGTCAAGACCGGCTCGTTTACATCTCTTCTGACGTAGATCCTCGCATTTTTTACCCATGTAAATTTCCAACCTCTGGCTTTGGATTTTGTTCGAGCATCTCTGAACAGCAGCTTGTTTTTCAATGTCAGGTGTTCCGATATGTATATTTTCCGGCTTTTCTCCGAATTCCCAATATCGTCTGTCAGCAGTCCACGCTTTGCTTTTGCGCCAGCTAAAAAAGCGTCCCGCAATTTTTGTTGAGAAAATTTAACAATTATATTTTTTGGACGATCTCTAGACGCAGAGCCGTGAGAGACTCTATGGACAGCAACAATATAATTTTGGGTAATGGGGATCCCTATTTTATTTGCCAATGTTGTTACGACATTAAGTAAGTTTTCTCCTCTGTGTTCAGTGATGTTTTGAACTTCTACATTGCAGCGTCTTGCTCGTTGTTCTATTTCATTTAAACGCTGTTCCAATTCACAGGATTGTTGTTCCACAACATTTAGACGGGTTTGAGTAATCTGGTATTCATACATACATACATACATACCATCACGCCGCTTCCCTCGCGGGGTAGGCAGAAAGGATCGAGCGCCACTTCCTTCTATCCTTGCATACATCTTTCGCTTCCGTCACTGTCATACAATTCCTCATGCATGCTCTCCTGTTCAATGTGCTCAACACGTGACCGTCCTGTAGGATTTGATTTAAATGGTCTTGCCATTTAATCCTCGGACGTCCGCGTCTCCGAGCACCATTCCTCTCAGCCAAATATATCTTCTTAGTCATTCTGTCCTCATTCATTCTTTCCACGTGCCCAAACCATCTTAACTTATTTACATTCATCTTTGTTATTACACCAACTTTCATTCCACATTCCTTTCGTATATCACTGTTACGCACACGATCTCTCAGACTCTTGCCACACATCCTTCTCAACGATCTCATTTCCACTGCATTTATGCCACTTTCATCCTTCTTTAACCATGTCCACGTCTCACTTGCATACATAAGTGTTGGCACTAAGATAGCAGAGTGCACCAACCTTTTAGCTGTGGTGGATATGTTTCTATTTGCAATTATTGGTCGGATTGCACCATTTACCTTATTGCCAGCAACTTTTCTCCTTTCAATATCGCTTTCACACTTCCCATCTCTCGTGAACAAACTACCTAAGTACACACATTCGTCAACTTGCTCTAACACTTCGTTGTCAATCATTACCTGGCATACTGTTCTCTCACTTCCTCTTTCAAACACCATGATTTTTGTCTTTTTTGCATTCATTCTCAATCCATTAATCGCACAATTTTCATACACACACGTCATCATTCGCTGTAGATCACTTTCACTTTCAGCCATCAATACCAAATCATCGGCAAACATTAACGCTCTTACATTCATCCCATTCATATCAACACCTACATTCAGTTCTTTCAATGGACGAATACAATGATCAATGTATAGGTTAAAAAGCCATGGCGATGTTGTTACGACATTAGCCATGGCATCTGGTATTCACTTTTGAGAATTTCATAATTTTGCATGACGTCATCAAATCTCTTCATAGCGCCTTCAAATTCTTCCACCCTTTTCGTGCAAAAACTCATTGACTCGAAGAGACCATCATACTTTTCATTCATCCTCTTCAACATATCATCAAGTTTAGATGTTATATTATTGAAGAAAAACTCAAGTTTGTTGTTTATGTATTCAGTCAAACTGTCACTTAACATACCTTGCTTAAGTGAAGGTGGTGAAAACGGCTCTCTGTTAGTTTTAGCAGGATCGTTGTCTATATTCGTAGGTGTTGCCCGCCTCACATCAGATGTCTTCATTGTCGATGGCGTGTTAGAATTCGAAGTGGCGCGCGGGATGTCGTCGCTAGTAATTCCGATGGCCATTGGAAGTGGCATATCATCATGTTTTAATCTACAGTTCTTGAGATCTTGCTTGATTCCTTTTTTACAAGGAGAACAATTCCACGATGCCAAGCGTTGTCTCGTCATCTTTTCATGAGATATTCTTGCACATACACAGTGATAACGGTTATGGCACTTACAACACACAAGTGAATCGTTTGTATGTGTTACTTTATTGCAGGACGCACAATGGTTGTTCATTCTGAATAGAGAGGATTGCAGAATATAACAAACAAGAATGAAAATGATTATTTAGGTTTTTCTCAACCCTAATCAACTTAAATATGATGGTATTATGTGTTATAGTTCAATGTAGGTAAGTATGTATGTAAGCCGCCGATTTGACAGAGCAGCGGCGGGAATACGTTAAGAGAAAAAATATAATAGAAAGTTTTGTCAGTCCTACTGTATAATCACAAACACTTATCACCAATCACTTTATCACAATTTTTTAGTTATAAATAATGTCAAAAACTGAATTTCTGATTAAAATATTCACGAAATAAAAAATATTCAACCGAGAGACAATAATACACCGCTTTTTCCTTGGGCACCAGTGTTGCCAGTGAAATATCAGCATCATATTATGATTACGAATGTTTGGAGTCAAAAAACTTTACAAAGTTTAATTTATCGACCGACGGTTCTTGGTGGAAGTTCATTTTTATGATTTTTAAATTGAAACACGAAGAAATTACATGGTCAATGCTGTGGCCTATTACAGGCATTAATATAGTATTACTTGGACCACTCACCCACCCATAGACAGGTCCCAGTAAGGAAGAAGCCCAAGCACACCCACACATTGTTCCTTTATTTATTGTAATTATTTGTCGTTATATTTATATACGTATGAATACTAGCTGACCCGACAAACGATGTTTTTCCATATTATGCCGTATACATTTTTTTATGGGCAGCGCCCGCCACATACCTCGTGCCGTACCTGGAGATATGTATCTCCATAATGACACACACATGCACAAACAGGATTTAATGTTGCATTAAAGCGAGAAATGCTGTCCCGAGGGAGCACACTAGATTTAGCAGCCACACACAAAAAAATTTGGTGCAAAAAGGGAAGGGAAGAAATGGGAATATGCCATATACATTTGCCATATACTAATATCGCTATTAAAAAATAGGGGTTAATGGTAGAAGGGTGAAAACTTAGGGCTGTATGTATTTTTAATGACTCGCCATAAAAATAAAAATAAAAAAAATTGTCCGAAAAATATCCAAAAAATGTTTCGGATGAGTATGTTAACAAACACCGTGACACGAGAATTTTATATATAATCAAAATATACTCCAGCTTCAAATAATTCTATATTGCTTTCGTTGCTTGAAAACATTTTTTATTTTACCACAACCTCTTAAAGTCAAAGAATGGCTGGTGACTGGTTGCAGAAAGCCCAGGACAGAGATGCCTGGAGACATATGGGGGAGGCTTATGTTCAGGAGTGGACAGGAATAGCTGCATAAACTCCATCGTCAAATGGAACCTATCTGTCAAAGTCCGGCAATAACAAAACCATACAAAAATTTGTCACCACGGATACGACAAACAACTTGAGATAGGATATTGAAACGCATTTTCGTTGATTTCCATACATTCTATAACTAGCAGCACTCCGAGAGATAGATAGAGATTCTATCTCAGCTTTGTTTATTGAAACGGATAGATAGATCGATTTTTAACAAAAGTTCGGAGATAGATTGCTTATTGAGACCGGCCATATATGAACATCTCATATGTTACTGGACGCTGGAAAGAATGACCAAGATTCTCAAAATATTTAAACAACTTTCACAATCTTAAATAACATTTTTTATTCTTGCATTACGTTGTGTGCTTTTATCAAAATTTATTATTTAATGTGTCACCTTACAGCACATAATATTCAGAAATAATAATAAAAATGTTATATATATACTAGATATTAGACCTGCATTCATTTTTTAGTATTTTTGTTTAGAATGTTATTTTACATTGTCATTCAAAGATTTTGTACAGACTTGGCACATGAGTTATGGAAACCCTACACCAAAAAAATAATTGCTTCAAACGAATTTGATTGTTATTTAGTTTACAGTTCACACGTAATCATAATTTAATTGTCACCAATACGTAGAAAATGACACAGTAGAATTTTACTTAATTGACATCCATGAATATCTGTTTATATAGTGAGAGATTTTTTAATGAGATTCAAACAATATTTTCAAAATTAGTTGGGGAAACTCTTATGTATATTTAAAGTATAAATTAATATTATCATGGCACTAACTGTGTGTACTTAACATTCATCTTGTCTGTGGTATAATATTAAGTATATTATTATGAAGTGAACATTTTAAATGTTCCTTATATGAAGTTTCATTATAGTTGTATTATATGGTATCCTACACACCTAAACAAACCTACACAAAATGTAGGAAGACATTCTGTTCCTGGGATTATAAATTATTAATAAAACTTGGTAGTAAGTTGAGCAATTTAATAAATATCCATTTTATTGTTTGCCATTTCAAGTAGATATATGAAGAATCTTTTATAGTAAGTAAATTGAAACAAAGGTATTGTCGTTGTCTTTATACTTGATGTGTGTGTGAAATAAGTATGAAGATTCATCATTCAATAAAAGTTGTTATTGTTATGCTTGTAATGTGATTTTTATGATGATTAGAATAAATATGAAAGTATTGTTTTACCTTTTTACACAGCTCACAACTAGGAATATTAATAAGGTAGAATGATGATAACTAACCTAACCTAACAAAATGGATGTTTATAGCCTTTTTTTTATTATTTAGTCACTTTAGAGTAGCACTTTAATATCTTATTTTATTTATTACAATGACTCTTGGATTACTTTTATATTTTTGCATGTTTGTTCAACATTTTCATTGCTTTTTTATATATTTTTTACCAAAATAATAATGTCATTTAACTTGAAATGATTATTTTTTCCAATCTTTTATTTTAATTCACATGCCTTTCTAGTCCAACAAATTTAGAGGCAAATTTACTAGCCAATCGACTTAGTCATTGATAATCAGGTACTTCCAACCAATCTTTTAGTCATACATAGTTTGTTTGTATAAGTATAAAACATTCAAAAGTGATGGCGCATTATGTAAAATGTACTTGTACCAACAAGTGCATGTGTATAATATATCTCACTCTGTATGAAGATTTTACACAACATTCATTTTATACCTTTTTTGGAGTTATTTCGCTTTATTAGAGATTTTTATTGGGTGCAAGTGCTTAATGCAAAGTAAATATTTTATCAGACATGATGAACACTTTGAACTGGTGTTAATTAAGATTTGGCATGACATAGATTTGATTATGAATTCCTTTTTTATTTGATATGTTCTCTCCTAGAATGTTTAGTGATAACAGACTCGATTTTGCAGATATTTAATGATGAACAGAATGATTCATTAAACCGGACTATATATTATATAAAATCATAATGGAATATTTTTTTATGTACCTATCTTGTTCTGATTATTTAGGTTGTGCCTTGCGCTTTTAGCAATGTAGTATATTTCATCTCTCTCTATGAAATAATTATATGCTTATTTATTGTTTAATCATGTTAGATATAAGTTAGTGCACATCCAACTGTGTATCTATAATGCTTGCTTTAGATTTTTATAACTTCATTGATATGATCACTATTTATGTTATTTTTATGAATTCAGATTGAAGACAAGGCGTCTATTGTCCCGTTGGTAGCTGGTCTCCGCCATGATGTCCTGGCTCTCATCTCGGAAGGTATGGGACTCGTCTGGGAATCCTACAAGCTGGATCCATATGTGCAGAAACTCAGTGAAGTGATTGTGTCCTTCCAAGAAAAGGTGAGATTCTATATACATTGAAAATGTTTTTAAATTAACTCACTAGGGAGCAGAAGAGAATGTTGGAAGTGTACTGGGAAATACAAATGGAGTCAATCGTTATGATTAAACAATATATTTATTATTTTAGAAATGCTTTTGCAGTTATTTTCCCAGTTTTTAGATATATAGTCTTAAAATATGGATTTTTGGGTCGAAGGGGTGTCATTATTTTAATTATAAAAAAAACTGTTGTTAATTTTGGACATTCCATATTTCTTTATATGAGAGTAGGTACTATAAAGTATTTATTCAGAGAAAAAAATAAATGGTGATTCTTACTTTTTTATATTTAAAAATTCCGTGTAAAAATCACCTTTTTTCATAAACATTTTCATAATCATAAACAAACCTTGAGATGAATTTTTGGTATTTATTAAAATATATAATAGAATATCGATATATACCAAAATATATCATATAATTCCTGCCACTTATCAAAAAGAGTGCGGTTAATGTTTTATAAAATTTTCAAAAGAAAACATTCAGTCCCTTTTCAGATATTTGGTTTCAAAATTTTCATTTTTTCACATAAGTGCAAAGTTCGACTAGTTATAGAAAAAGAAGGACTATCTTAAATTGATCTGCATTCCTTCTGAGGATAGTGACATAAAATATCTGTGATGATATTTGTTATTTCCATTCTGAAATAATGATGCAGAAATGAGAAATTTTTAATTTTAGAATTGTAAATTTGAAGCAAAATTTAGTAATTTTTTCGATAGATATCGATGATCAAAAATATTTTTTAAACTAGAATATTTTGTACTTAATATATATATTTTTAAATTATCTCAATATGTTAATAAATAAAAAAAGATACAATAATTTTTCTGAAGATTTATTTTCATTAAAAATCACCTATAGCACGTTAGAAAAATGGCCGCCAAAAAAAATTGAGTAAAAAAAAAAATTATACTTGTTTGAAAGTCTCAACATATCAGGCAATTAACAGACAAAGTATAAAAAAAATCTAAGACATTGAGCAACATGGTCTTGTTGTTTTGAAAAGGAATTAGCCAATATGTATTTGAAGTAACTTAAAACAAATTTTTGATTTCCTCTCTAGGTTGAAGATCTTGTAGTTGTTGAGGAGCAATTGGAAGTAGATGTCCGTTCAATTGAGACTTGTCCGTACAATGCTGCAACTCTTGCTGATATTCTGGCCAAGATCCAGCATGCTGTGGATGATCTATCACTGAGGCAGTACTCCAATCTACATCTCTGGGTGCAGCGGCTGGATGAGGAGGTATGTTGTACGCTGTTCACTTGATTCATTTTCTGTGTTTGAAGGCATTATGTTTTAGTTAATAATTTTATTTATGTTATTTTCCTGTAACTTTTATCTTGGGATGTTTTTTCCATTCAGAGAAAATCTGTCCCACCAATTGGACACCCAAATCTACAATATGAAAGAAAGTATTTCAGGAACCTTAATAACAGTGATTAGTTTACTACTGTGTTGTATATATAAGTCTCTGCCCGACTGTACGCAGTGAAATGGAGTAAAACCTTCACCTCATATTATCTCCTGCGTAAAATCATATGATCTTTCATTCATAATATGCGATACTCCTTGCATACTGGATTTTATGTTGTGTCAGGCATTTTGAGAGATGGTCCTGATGACACAATGTGCATATTCTGGTGACGGGCCAAGTCTCTGCCCGACTGTAAAACTTTCATCTTAATATTTTATTGCACGTCAATATAAATGTCACATTATATTTAAGCATTTCACCTGACAATGACAATGACAATGAATGATATTTGCAACTTAAGAAATCCATGTAAATTACTATAAATTTTATTACAACACACATTACAAATGGTGTGGTGGCCAGTATGGCGTGGAGGTAACGCTCTTGCCTTTGAGACATGAGGTCTCGGGTTCAATGCCCGGTTAGGTCAAAATGAAGAATGACCTTTTGCAAATTGTCCTGGGTTTGGGTGTTACATGTGTATATGTTTAGTACATTTTATGTATGTGTATCGTCGCGTTAGTCCCCATAACACAAGATTCATATCTGAATATGGGACTAGCTCGATCTGTGTGAATTGACTATGCGTATTATGTTATGTTAAATCCTACCAACTATTACAGTTTATTTATCTGTGCCGTCCGATACACAGTTACAAAATCATGCAATAGGCATAAAAAATACTGAATATACGTGGAGAAAATTTATTCAATACTTGGTTAATTACAAAAGTGGTGGATCACCCTACAAAGAATAAGTGAATTTTTTACATGGCGATACAGCAACGTTGTGTACAAAAAATTATAAACTAAAATTCAGAAACAGAATAATGTAAAAGTTGAATACTGTATTTAATAAGGGTTTTTTAGTCTTGATAAAAATTATTTTCCTTTTTAGGTGGAGAAGAGTTTAGCAGTTCGTTTGCAAGCTGGTATCAAGGCTTGGACAGAGGCCCTTAAAGGTGAAACCAAGGACATAGACCTTTCTATGGACACTGATGCCCCTGTAAAACCAACACATAAGTTGGGCGGAGATCCTCAGGTGCAAGAATACAATATTTTATTTCACATAATTTGTATAAAATAATTGATAATAATAAAAGAGCTGGACAGGGCAGACTTTTGAAGAGGATTGTCTCTTTTTTTCAAGATAGATTTATTAACTAAGGGACAGGAGAATACTTGCTGACCTCACTATGCTCTACACAATTGTCAATAGTAATGTGGACACAGTATTGCTCAGTTCATTGAACTTTTACACGACAAACCCCGTCTGCGTAACCTTAGAACTTTTTTACCAGACAGACACAGTAATAATATTAAGTCAGAACAATCCTGTCAGCAGAATATGTAGACTATAATGTTTTTTACTCGCATCGCGTGAAAGGTGTGGATGTCTTTGGTGACTCACTGTGAAGGTTCAGGAGATGTGTGCTTCCAACTAGAATATTTTTGATGGTTGAGTTTACAACTTAATTAAAATTAAATACTTCCGTTTCAATCTTTTGTCTTTTTATAATTTATTATCTAAGATGATGGATCCATGTTTAGTATTAGTCTGGTTTACTAGACTTGCATTAGACAGGAGCTATCAATTTTTCTTTTATGTTTTCCAGATTGCCAGAGTTGTCCATGAGGTGCGAATCACCAATCAGCAGATGTATCTGTACCCATCTCTAGAGGAAGCTCGATTCCAAATTATGCAACAACTTTTTGCTTGGCAAGCTGTTGTCACATCCCAGCACAGGCTACAGAGCTCTAGGTGAGATAATCTGGTTCACTTTTGCATAGTTTTATAAAAAACAGTCATCCTGCAAACATATCCTGATTGTATTTAGATAAAAAAATAAAGATCACTCTTCCTTCATCCACAGTTTTCAGTTACTTAGATCCTCTTTCACAATACACAATTCCTATGACAATAACATCAGATTATCAAGAATATCGTGGGAAGAAGTGACTCGTTTTGAGTAGAGACGTTTTTAACATACGAGACAAGTTTCTGCTTTGTGCTCCCAAGAAGATTGTTCAAGGGCAATTGAATTGAATTGACATGAAATTACATACATTTATTCATTCATTCATACCATCACAGCATTTCCCACCATAAACACAAGCCGTCCTCACCCTTTTCAGGATACTCAAAAACTTACAAGAAAGAGTGAGAGGCCTTTTCTTTACTGGGGACTCCGCAGAAGTTACATAGGCTCTAATTTAATTTTGTGTGCTTTATTTTTTATTGTATTCCATGCAATATTTTTTTTAGATATCAAGTGGGATTGGCTCGTCCAACAGCCCAGACTTATAGAAATCTGCTGACCAAGCTCCCTGGTGGTATGGCCACATTGGAGGAAGCGTATGAAGCCATCGAGAGCAAGGTCTCAGAAGTGAGGTCCTATGTAGATGAGTGGCTGAGGTACCAGGCCTTGTGGGATCTCCAGGCTGACAATCTATATGGGAAACTGGGTGAAGATATCAACTTGTGGATTAAATGTCTTAATGATATTAAGTAAGTTAAATATTACCTCCATAATTCTATTTTTTTCCATACTATCAAGGATCCCAGGTGCCAGCAGTTTGAAACAAATCACTATTTTTGATTTATTGCATAAGAATTCGAATGTAAAGAGGTAGTCGTGTTGATATTCACCTCTGAACATAACTGACAACTGCAAGTAATTGTGTAAAATAATATTGTTGTTTTTTCAGGAAATCTCGTACCACTTTTGATACATCAGATACACGTCGTGAATACGGACCCATTGTGATTGATTTTGCTAAAGTGCAATCTAAAGTAACACTGAAGTATGATGCCTGGCATAAAGAGGTCCTGGGCAAGTTTGGTACTCTACTCGGTGCTGAAATGGGAACTTTCCACTCACAACTAGCTAAGAGTCGCGCTCAACTTGAGAATCAGTCACTCGGTAAGAAATATTTAGTTTTATCTATCAAATAATTTGAATTTTTCGCCCCAAAATTCATATTTCTAAAAACACAAATTTGGCTGAATAACAAAAAGCATTTGGCAGTCTGAGAACTATGTGACTTGACCACGTGGATCAAATTCTTAAGAATAACTGTATTAAGAAGAAATTGACTCATATGTGCATATATGAAATTGCATGAATATGGAGAAAGTGAAAGAAGATAAGTAAAGGTAGATCAAATTGGGGTTCTGTCCTCTTTGTCTACCCCCACTTGGGATATGCATGAGGGTATAGTATAGTAAAGTATTTGTTGGGTATAGTGGAAAGAAGATGAAGAAGAGGTTGAATGAAATGGAGTGAATAGGTGAAAAAGGTCTCGCAGAGTGTATTTCATGCAACCATGCACATGGGAAAGGATCGCAATAATTGAAGATTAATTGTGAATGGCATGAGGCATGTGTTTAATAAATATATATTTATCTGTTTTTCTGTGAATTTATTATTGAATACAGAGGCAGCTTCTACAAGTGATGCTGTTGGTCTTATCACATATGTTCAACAACTAAAACGTGAAGTGCTTGCTTGGGAGAAACAAGTGGACATGTATCGTGAGGCTCAGAGAATCCTTGAACGTCAGAGGTAAGAATGAATATAAATTTCAACTTGTTAAATAGAACACCTCTATGTATCTTATCACTTACTTACTTTATCAACCATATTTGTCCCATGCTGATCATTGGCATACAGGTTTATGGGCGAGGTATGCCGTTAGGGTAGTCAAGTTGAAAAGAGGGAAGACTCCTTTCATAATAGTCTGATGACATATCTTATTACCATTTTATTAATTACGTTGTATCTATTATGTTTCCAGATTCCAGTTCCCTACATCTTGGTTGCATGTGGACAACATCGAAGGTGAATGGAGTGCATTCAATGAGATTATGAGAAGAAAAGATTCCTCTATTCAAACCCAGGTCAGTCATTATGTTGATTCCCATCCATCAGCCCATACCATACCCACACAAGTAAGGTAGCCATTGAACTAACTTCATATAATCAACATACACGTTGTTCTCTCCGTTCCAATATTATAGAGCACATAACCTGAAATGGTATGTGCTCTATAATATTTTACGCTCCTGTACTTATAATGTATGTGTTCTTCTTTATCACCAGGTGGCATCCTTACAACAAAAGATAGTCGCTGAAGACAAAGCCGTAGAACAGCGCACAACTGAGTTCTTGGCGGAGTGGGAGAAAAGCAAACCTACTGCTGGAGCTACTAGACCAGAGGATGCCTTGCAGCGACTGCAGATAGCTGAGTCCCGTTATTCCAGACTCAAGGATGAGAGAGACAATGTTGCTAAAGCCAAGGAAGCCTTGGAGTTGCATGATACAGGTTACATATTTTTATGTTGTTTGCAAAGAGACGCTCTGAATGGAGGAGGCTGGTTTCTGCCCTGTGCTCCCGAGAAGAGCGTTGATGGTGATGGTCAAATAATTTTAGTTTATTTTTGATATAGTCTAGAACAACTCACTAACAGTGTAAGTGTACTGAAATTGCGATAGTGTATTTTTTCTTAAATAAAGTAACAGATTACATAGTGATTCAGTTCTTTCCAATTTATATCTTTTTATTATTTCTAACTTCACTTCATCTCAAACTGTAGTCTGAGGTTTTCTTTGAATAGTTGTTACATATATTGCCAGATGATTTGCATTATACGACATTGTTGTAAGCTACGTAACCTAAAACTGCAATAATCAATGTTTGTAATGAGTAAACTCAGTTTATAATATTATACATTTAACGAGTGTTAAACAGCAATCACAAATGAATTAATGTCATATTTTTTTTTCTTAAGTAATTAAATAAATGTGCAATATTACAAACTGAGTTGAGTTAATAATTATTTGTATTACAGTGAGCAGTGCATCTACCGAGAGAATGGCAGTAGCTTTGGAAGAACTTCAAGACTTGCGTGGTGTCTGGTCTTCATTGAGCAAGGTTTGGACGCAGATAGATGATACAAGAGAAAGACCATGGCTCTCTGTGCAGCCCAGAAAATTGAGGTAATAAGAAAAATCTCTTAATCACACTTTTCACCACTTTTTTATTCTTGAGCTATGCACTTCCTTGTCTTTATAATAAATGTTGAATTAACACATTTTTATCTACTCGTCAATTATTTCTGATGCATTTGGCATTCTGACTCTAATAGGAAACTCTCCAACTAAGCCAATTGGCTGCATCTGTGATCACCTCATGTAGGTTTCCCCAACCAAATTGAAAGCCATACAGAGGACGTTTCGCTAAATGGTTCATTGTCTGACATTGTAAGCCGCATTCACATTATGCTCATCAATTACGTCATTATCGCAATCGCAAGTTGTAAAAAAACTAAAGAGTATTACTAATAAACATTTAAATAGAATAGAAATATGTGAATAAATATTTTATTATGTTCATATCATATCATAATTTATTGTATTTGTACTTGAATTTTCATTTTTATTCTTTAACTTGAACTGGAGTATGGCTATGTTTTGTGTGTTTTTATATTTTTGTACATGTGTTGAATGATTGTGTGATATTTTAAAGTTTATCTGTATACTTATAAAGGCAATTGCCGTATATTGTGTTAAATAAAATAAGTATTATGTAATATTATATTTATTTCAGGCAACAATTGGAAGGCATGCTGACAGAACTGAAGGAGCTCCCTGCTAGACTGAGGATGTATGAAAGCTTCGAGTATGTGAGGAAACTGTTGCATTCATACACAAAGGTAAACAAAGTTCATTTGGTTTGGTTAATCTGTGTCGAGAACAAACCCTAACGCATCCCAAAAATCCTCACAGAATGTGTTTGGGTTGTAAATTCACAGTAGGCTGATAACAAGATTCAAATGATAATTGAATGTGCCCCACTGCTTAACCATTTCAAATATTGATTTTCATACTTTACTTATCACATTTTCCATTATATATTTGATACAAATATATACAATGATATATTTCATATTATCTAATTGGCAAATCTCTTGAGACATCACACCACATGCCCAGCACTAGTATTAGAGGAGATTTATTAATTTTTCTTCCTAATATGTCATCTTAATTTGCCTTTGAACATGCTCTGCAATTTAAATTTCTTTACCTGCAGTTCTTTGTATATTTTAGCAATACTTAACGTTTTTTTTTCTTGTATTACATTAATCAATTTATGCTCATCAATGTTATAGGTGAACATGACCATCGTGGAGCTCAAATCTGATGCCTTGAAGGAACGTCACTGGAAACAGCTCTGTAAGCAACTGAGAGTTGACTGGCAACTGGCAGAGTTGACATTGGGTCAGGTTTGGGATGCTGACCTTATCAAAAATGAACATATTGTTAAAGATGTCATTCTTGTGGCTCAGGGAGAGATGGCTCTTGAAGAGTTTTTGAAACAGGTTGTGAAAATTATCTTTCATCTAAAAGCAATTTACTTACTGTACATAAAAAATGCATTTAGTCCCACTCGCGAGAGGCTACCATGGTGTAGACCAGGCACCAAGGGTCACCAAGTCACCCATTTGATAATTTCACTGTATACTACCACTGACTCAAATGTCTGTTTACTATTCACAATATGTTAGTTGATTTTGACCCGTAATCAAATAGTCCACAGCCAATCGGCTTACTTGTGAGAGGCTATCATGGTATAGACTGAAATAAAATATTTTTCCATATTATGGTACATTTTGTATTTGATTAATCACTGCTTTCCTGTTATATTTTAAAATAACATATTTTTTAAACAAATTAAGTGAATGTGTAATTTTTCCTCAAGGTTCGTGAATCCTGGCAGAGCTATGAACTGGATCTGATTAACTACCAAAATAAATGCAAGATCATTCGTGGATGGGATGACCTATTCAATAAAGTAAAGGAGCATATTAATTCTGTAGCTGCCATGAAACTGTCTCCTTATTACAAGGTAATTTATTTTATTCTTTCCTTTGTCAGTCCTAAATTATGTATTTCAATTGGAAATTGAACCTGGATCCTTGTTTATGCAACGTCAGTTTGATATCCACTGTAATATTGAGGTCAAATTATGCCAGACCTCATAAATGTATTGGTATCTATGCTTTGGGCTGTGGAGTTGGGGGAGGGCGAACCAGGCAATTGCCCAGAGCTGCAATAATAAAGGGTGGTGAGGGGGTGGCAAAACTCAATTCCTGGAATCATGAAAATATTTTTTATAACAGCATGTAGTTCCAAACTAAGGCTGACTGGCCGACAATATTCAGTAACAAAATTTATAACAACCATTTTCATTTCAGGTGTTTGAAGAAGAGGCCTTGACTTGGGAAGAGAAGTTAAATCGTATCAATGGGCTATTTGATGTGTGGATAGATGTGCAGAGACGTTGGGTCTACTTGGAAGGAATCTTCTCTGGATCTGCTGATATTAAAGCTCTTCTGCCGGTAGAAACATCCAGATTCCAAAGCATCAGGTGAGGAATATTTCTGATAGAACTGTCAAGCAGTTTCGATAAATATAAAGATATGATTAAAAATGACATGTAGTTGGTCCTAGTTGCACTATTTTAAGAGTGCTAATTTTCCAGAGTCTGATATAAATTGTTTGCATGTGTTTTGTAAAATGTGAGGATTTTGACAGTATTCTTATTTTTTATATGTTATTATTGCAGTTCTGAATTCTTGGGTTTAATGAAAAAAGTGTCGAAATCTCCAATGGTGATGGATGTCTTGAATATTCCCGGCGTACAACGCGCCCTGGAGAGACTTGCAGACCTACTTGGCAAGATACAGAAAGCTCTTGGAGAGTATCTGGAAAGAGAGCGTACTAGCTTCCCAAGGTAAGTATTACTATTAAATTCAATTTGATCCTTATACACTCCATTTGGGAGCACAGACCATAAATAGCCCCTTCCAATTAAAGCAGCTCATCTCTTGCTACAACATTCCTGATCCTCTGATACAAGATCATTATCGTAGGAATGTTGTACATACATATATGAAAGAGGGTCATCCAGGCCATCAGAAACCCTATAGATAAAAGCTATTCTTCTATTTATTGTTTGACATTTTCAAAACACAAACTGTCTACAGAGACATGGAGGATCACAAACATTAATGATTAATGCTTCCATGAATAATAGAAATTTCACTCAAAAATTTCAACACTTTTTCTGTACTCCCTTAGGTTTTACTTTGTGGGTGATGAAGATTTGTTGGAGATAATTGGCAACAGCAAGAATGTGGCTCGTTTACAGAAGCATTTTAAAAAAATGTTTGCCGGGGTAGCTGCCATACTCCTCAATGAAGACAATACCATCATTATGGGAATAGCATCAAGAGAAGGAGAAGAAGTAAGCTCATTTTCACACTACAGGCGGACCTCGACTCTCGCACATTCGACTTTCAAACAATTCGCTATTTCGCACATTTTTTATCAAAAATTTTTGTTCTCAAATTTGAGTAAAATTAATTGTTTCCGTATAGTTTTTTTCCTATCACACTATGAAACGTATAAAAACCAGAGTTTTTTCATCCCTCTACTTTCGAACATCTGACTTTTGCACACATTTTCAGGAACCAATCATGTGCGAAAGTTGAGGTCCGCCTGTATATATATTTTCTCTGTCAATTCTTTTCCATCTGAAAAACACTCAGTAGATGTATTTTGTATTGGTGGTTTGTGTACAAATTAAATGTCTCACATCACTATGTTTTCAAAGTGAAGATTAGTTCACATTATTTTATTGTTTTTAGGTTCACTTCATAACTCCTGTGAATACAACCGAGCATCCTAAAATCAATGAGTGGCTTACCATGGTGGAGAGAGAAATGCGCGTCACACTGGCCAGCCGACTTAGGGAAGCCGTCACAGATGTCAAACAATGGAAGGGTGCCCCGGAGCCATCTGCTTTCATGAAATGGTGTGACAAGTATCAGGTAGGATAGACTGCAATCATATTCAACAGTTTCTAATTCTCTCCTACATTCTGGAGGTATTCAAGACAAGGCTAAAGACCATGTATGCGACTTTTACCTCTTACCATATGTGAACAAGAATCATTATCCTTGCATAATTTTCATTAAATAAAATAATACAATTATGAATCTTAATATCTACAAATACAAATTAGTGTTGATGTCTGGTGAACAAAAATATCTTGGTGCTCAAGTGGTTGAAGTTCATTGTTAAATTGATAAAACAAACGCTTTCTCTACTATGAATTTTTTTTTAAAAATCTAATGTAATAAGTCAAAAGACATTACCTTTGTTGTAGTGATCCAGTCTCAATTGATCCAATTTCACAGATAATTGTCTTATGATTTAGTCTACTGACTATCCTTCTTGTGGAAGATGCCGTGACTGTATAAATAGAGATATAATGTCTCATGATGATTTAGTCTACTGACTATCCTTCTTGTGGAAGATGCCGTGACGGTATAAATAGAGATATAATGTCTCATGATGATTTAGTCTACTGACTATCCTTCTTGTGGAAGATGCCGTGACGGTATAAATAGAGATATAATGTCTCATGATGATTTAGTCTACTGACTATCCTTCTTGTGGAAGATGCCGTGACGGTATAAATAGAGATATAATGTCTCATGATGATTTAGTCTACTGACTATCCTTCTTGTGGAAGATGCCGTGACGGTATAAATAGAGATATAATGTCTCATGATGATTTAGTCTACTGACTATCCTTCTTGTGGAAGATGCCGTGACGGTATAAATAGAGATATAATGTCTCATGATGATTTAGTCTACTGACTATCCTTCTTGTGGAAGATGCCGTGACGGTATAAATAGAGATATAATGTCTAATGATGATTTAGTCTACTGACTATCCTTGTGGAAGATGCCGTGACGGTATAAATAGAGATATAATGTCTAATGATGATTTAGTCTACTGACTATCCTTGTGGAAGATGCCGTGACGGTATAAATAGAGATATAATGTCTCATGATGATTTAGTCTACTGACTATCCTTCTTGTGGAAGATGCCGTGACGGTATAAATAGAGATATAATGTCTCATGATGATTTAGTCTACTGACTATCCTTCTTGTGGAAGATGCCGTGACAGTATAAATAGAGATATAATGTCTCATGATGATTTAGTCTACTGACTATCCTTCTTGTGGAAGATGCCGTGACGGTATAAATAGACATATAATGTCTAATGATGATTTAGTCTACTGACTATCCTTGTGGAAGATGCCGTGACGGTATAAATAGAGATATAATGTCTCATGATGATTTAGTCTACTGACTATCCTTCTTGTGGAAGATGCCGCGACGGTATAAATAGAGATATAATGTCTCATGATGAATTGTTATTTCAGGCACAAATTGTGGTACTTGCCGTGCAGATTATGTGGTCAGAAGAAGTGGAAGGTGCATTACAGGCTGGAACCTCACTGAAACCTGTGTTGGAACAAGTTGAAGGAACACTCAACGTACTAGCTGATAGTGTTCTGCAAGAGCAACCACCACTCAGAAGGAGGAAACTGGAACATCTGGTATGTTTGTCTTCTGGCCTCTTCTTAGTCTGACAAATTAATTTCACCAAGTGTCCAAGATATTTTCATTGTGTGGGTGTTTAAAGATATAATAATATGTATTTTTAAAAGATTTCAAACAGTTTATGCTATTTTTTATTCTTGCAATATTGTATTGTTATTATATTTGTTTACTTGAAGGACCCACCGACCACCCGGATAGCGCAGAAGTCTGAGTTTATCCGAAATTCTACACTTAACAAATCTTGTCCACAATGGAGGCGCCATAGTGGGCAGCCTGAAGGGCTGGCCGGCCAAACCACCAAACCGCCAAATCCTCCGTGTGTTGTTTACTGGAAAGATGAATGTTTTCTAATTCATCATTTTTTACTTGCAGATTAATGAGTTTGTTCACAAAAGAACTGTAACGAGAAGACTTATTGCAGCCGAGGTGAACTCTCCCCGTAATTTCCAATGGCTGGCTGAGATGCGTTGTTACTTTGATTCTAGAAATCCTGATGTAAGCTACATTCAATATTTTTTTATTAATTTATTTAATTTTCTGCATCTTTCCGTTAGCTTCTTACCCCAAAATACAACACAGTCTAAAGAAACTTTTTAACAGTTACATTTCTAACATTCTAAGTGACTGGAAATTATTTGAAACTAAGATATATTTTTTTTCATTTTAAGGTTCTACAGCAACTCACTATTCACATGGCTAATGCCAAATTTTTGTATGGCTTTGAATATTTGGGAGTCCAAGATAGATTGGTGCAAACTCCTCTAACAGATCGTTGCTATTTGACCATGACACAAGCCTTAGAAGCCAGACTTGGAGGATCACCTTTTGGTAAATATCAACATTTAATCTACTACTACTATAGTATCACAGCATACCCCACAACTGGGGCAGCCAGCAGACCAGCTGCATAAAGTAAATATGCCAGCTGTCCTCTCTGTGTCAGCAAAGAAATAAGATTCAGGATGGATGGCAAGCCTCATCACTGAATTTAAGATGTATCTACCTTGTACAGAACACTCGAAAACGTAAAGAAAAGAGTGGGAGACCATTTTTTGCTGGGTGCTATGGAAAATTTAACCTTACAACACTTGGTATTAAACACAGAGTGAAAAGAATGATTTTCTAATATTGTTTGTTTTAAATGTTAGGTCCTGCTGGAACGGGAAAAACGGAATCAGTGAAAGCTCTGGGTAACCAACTTGGTAGGTTTGTGTTAGTATTCAACTGTGATGAGACATTTGATTTCCAAGCAATGGGAAGAATCTTTGTGGGTCTATGTCAGGTCAGCGTTTCAACTTATTCATTTTGCATACTAGCTAACAAAACACTTTGAGAGCACTTATAATTTACAAATAATTATTTGTAGGTTGGTGCTTGGGGATGTTTCGATGAGTTCAACCGTTTGGAAGAAAGAATGTTGTCAGCCGTATCACAGCAAGTTCAAACCATACAAGAAGCTCTAAAGGCTAACCAAGAAGGCTCTGATAATTCTTGTAAGTTAACATGTGTTTAACTGTATTCAATATGGAAATAGAACATTGTTTACATTTTGCTCTTTTTCAGCTTCTGCGATTACTGTAGAATTGGTTGGAAAGCAAGTGCGTGTATCAAGAGACATGGCTATCTTTATAACAATGAATCCAGGTTATGCTGGACGCTCCAACCTCCCAGACAACTTGAAAAAACTCTTCAGAAGCTTGGCTATGACATCACCAGACAGGCAGCTCATTGCTGAGGTTATGTTGTTCAGTCAAGGGTTCAGGACTGCAGAAAAACTAGCCTGCAAAATTGTCCCATTCTTCAAGTAAATTATGCTTTTGTACTGTATTCATTCATAAATATTTCTTTTGTCTAATTTGTACATTAATACTAATCTCATTCAATGTTTTCAGACTCTGTGACGAACAACTTTCCAATCAATCACATTATGATTTTGGTCTTCGTGCACTTAAGTCTGTATTGGTTTCTGCTGGTAATGTTAAAAGAGATCGCATTATGAAAATAAAGGTAAATACTTCTTGAGGTGTAATTTGTAGCATAAGTACCCTAAATTCAAAGATATTCGGGTAACGGAGGGAGTCTTCAATGATGTGTGATTTCAGGAGAACTTGACCAGTCGTGGAGAAGAGAAAGTCGATGAGGCATCAATCGCAGAATCTCTTCCAGAGCAGGACATCTTAATCCAATCTGTCTGTGAGACCATGGTACCCAAACTGGTTGCTGAAGACATTCCTCTCCTTTTCTCTCTACTCAGTGATGTATTCCCCAATGTCGGATACACCAGAGCTGAGATGACTGGTTAGGAATTGATTTATTAATTTGTTTACTTATTTTATTCTTGGACATCATCATTTACATAAAAATTATGTTCCATTGCGTAAGTAAGTACACAAAGTGAGGGTTCTCCAGTAGGCGTGACATGGATTGTTCAGTGTTCAGTACCATATTATACTAACCTGCAACTGCAAATGTTGTTTACTATACTAAATGTTTAATGTTTAGGACTGAAGAATGAAATCCGCAAGGTTTGTGCCGAAGAATTCCTGGTTTGTGGAGAAGGTGACGAACAAGGTGGAGCGTGGATGGAAAAGGTAAATACATAACTACATATTTATTATATTCACATAAATAATGTCTCGCCATTATAAAAGATGATAGTTGTATTTAGTATAATATGAAGTTATGATTACCTGCCTACTCTATACAACCATGACATAATATATTTTGCAGTATACTTGATATGCTAACTGTCCTACATTGCTAGTTATAAATATACACTATCATAGCTGTACTCATTACATGGTTACATATTGAGATTGTGTTGAGAACAATCCTTTTGAACCATTTCTTGTATATGTTTTAATTTTCTGCTAGAATATGATATTATTACATTTTGTATAACCTTTTAGATTATAATTGCATTTGTAAAACATGTTATTTTTCATCTATTACTTGTGCTTTCCTTGGGCTAAGGATCTCATTCGAGACTGCACATGGGTAGAGAAGGTCAGTCACATGCAATATAATCCCTCCCTTTTAATGCCAACCCAATATGTTATTGGTATTTCCCAACTATAATCATGTGTTGCACGTTTCCTTTCTTACATCAACCCCTTACCTATGATTTATTTTACATCAATATCCATATTGATTTGGAATTATTTACATAATTTTACATTCCTGCTATCTGTTAGTTTGTTTTATTGTGTTATATCTAAGCTAATTGTGTTCTTCTAAATGATGTTTGATGACAAGAAGTCTAACTAAAAATGAAATATTCAATTCTTTGAAATTGTTGGATTTATTGAAACCTAAAAGATTGTTGCGTAAAAAACTTCAGTGAATAAAATACCTACATTTATTGTAAATATATTTTGATGATATTCATATGTTTTATCAGTTCTATGTTTTGTTGAAATTATGTAATGATGAAGTGTGTACATATTTTAAAGAGAGTCTGTGTATCTTATAGGTGCTCCAGTTGTATCAGATTTGCAAGTTGAATCATGGTCTGATGATGGTCGGTCCTTCTGGCAGTGGCAAATCTGCTGCATGGCGTGTATTGCTCAAAGCTTTAGAAAGGTGAAACCAAAACAATTTTCTCTTGTAGATAGTTTATGGGTGTTTATTTACTTTGTAAAACTCTGTATCTATTAATGAGAAATAAAAATGTGACCTATGTTTCCATATACAATATTGTTTGCAAAACTCTAAATCATATTTACTCTCAACTTTCTTTATGCTAGCATACATTTCTTTTATATTTTTCCAAGCATCTCTGTCTTGGGTTTTTCTTTGAACTATTAGTAGTGAGATAATGTATTTTTTTTCATGATTCTCTTATTCCAGATTTGAAGGTGTCGAAGGAGTAGCTCATGTGATTGATCCTAAAGCTATGTCTAAAGAAACTCTTTATGGAGTCCTTGATCCAAATACAAGAGAATGGACTGATGGTCTCTTCACACATATTCTCAGGCATGTTTCATTTTATTTTATGTGTTTTCTATTCTTCCCCAAACTAAATTAAAAAAAAAAATAAAAAAAAACATTTTTTTACATGTTGTATGAAATGAGTTGTCTCTGTCTACAAAATTCCCAATACTGATAATGTTTTTTGTTTGATAACACAACAAATAAAATCTATAATTTTAAAAGACAAAAACACTTTTTTTTTGTCGTTCAAAATACAATGTTGGTACAGCAGTAATTCGTTTTCTTTGAAATAATTAAACTGGTTAACAAAAAAATTAAGTGAATAATTTTTAAACAGATATTATTTAAAAAATTTCTAGCTTAGTACTTAAAAATAATATTCAATCGTATTTTTGATTGCCAATTATTTTTTACAGAAAGATCATTGACAATGTCAGAGGTGAGATTAATAAACGCCAATGGATTATATTTGATGGTGACGTAGATCCAGAATGGGTGGAAAATCTCAACTCAGTACTGGATGATAATAAATTGCTCACTTTACCCAACGGAGAACGTCTTAGCTTACCACCTAATGTTCGAGTCATGTTTGAGGTATTTATTTTATTTTATTAATTGGGGTGAAATATGCACCGCGACCTATAAGGTCTATTGTACTCCCCCTACTCAGCTTTCCCGGTGTTGCCCGTTAAAGCGCACCCTCAAGTCCCAGACATCTTATGAAGTCTAAGTTCTTGAGAGGATCCATGGTGTTGGGAGATTCCACTTCCACCCAGTGTCTACTCTCAAAGCAGTAACACCCTTTCTTGCCAGCTTATCAGCTCGTTCATTGCCCTCAACCCCGACGTGCCCGGGTACCCAAAAGAGGGTGACTTTATTCTTCTTGCCTAACTCGTTAAGTTTGAGGAGGCATGTCCAAACCATCTTGGAGTTGATGATGTTGCAAGAGCGAGAGCATGCTTGTTTGAAGCGTATGCTTCGGAACTGTACTTAACTTTGAGATGGTGTCGTATACAATATCATCTCCTTCAAGATTAGGTTCTCCAGCCTAGTGAGGCCTTCATTGTCAATGGTGACTTTTGGGTACTCACTTGGCAGAATTACCAATCTTACTGTTTTAAGAGCAGTTGCATAGCTGGTGACTTGCCCAGTTGACCTAGTACTAGCATGGGTCTGTGCAACTGCCCTTTTCTTTGAGGCTGGATCCTATGGGGGAGTTGTCAGCCTCTTCCTGGCATTTTGCTCTTTGGGTACAGGCCCATTTGCAATTGCCTCCTCTTTGGCTTCCTCAGGTGCATGCCCTTCGGATGATCCATAGGCGCTTTGCTGTTCGGGTGTGACCTTCCCAGCAAGCGCCCTCTTCCTAGCCTTCTCTGGTTCAAGCCCAATTGTGAGGTAGCGGAGATACCACTTTTTTCGGGCACCACTGAGGCCTATCCTCAGTGGATCGTCCGGGCTCCCCTGGGGCTGGTAGTGGCATCGTCCGTCACCTCGGCTTCTTTTGCTTGTCATTACCACTTGCCCCGGATTTTCCGGTGTTGCCAGTGGAAGCATCGCCACCACCAGTCCCGGAGGGCCCGGGTTTATTACTGGTAGAGGCTTCACCACCACTAGCCCCGGTTTTTCCGGTGATGTTGCCAGTGGAAACGCTGCTAGGTTCCTGTCTTCGGCGGTCCTCCAGAAGACAGGCAACTGTTGGTGCCTGGTCTAGGTGTCGACTCGTTGACTGCCCCTCAGGAGTAGACAACGATGCCCAGTCCTCAGGCTTGGACATCGTGTTTGCGGGGCATGCCCACTTAAATTTCCTTGTTTTTCTTTTTTTTGTACATCCATATTGGTCCCACGATTAGCTAGGGAACTAGAGGTCCACTGCATCAGAGCCCCGCATGATACAATAAGGCTAATTACTCCAGGATGCCGCCAGGTATCCTGAAGGCCCCGTTTGAGACACCATACCCTGGTACCATTCAGCCATCAGCATGGGTCGCTCCACACCTTGGCTTGGGTTGGGATTGGTATGATGGAACATATAATGTGGTACGAACAAGAAGTTTTGACAGGAAAGCGGGGGTAGGATTGGGAGAGCGGGGGTAGGATTGGGAGAGCGCTGACCGGAGGAATCTGTGGACAGATCAGCGTTCAGCTCAGGTATTCGGGTGCGCCATATCCGTAACTCACTGGAACAGTGAGCCCCCTGGAGCCGTGGATCATACAATGTTCCTTCAATGTCTGGAGACCGAATATAATATTCACGGAACCATTTTGGAATGGCTGCACTGCTATCTAACCAACAGAAGGTGATCCGTAAAAGTGGAATCTGGGTCAACCGATGAAGATTTTTTTTTCAGTGTCTTTCTTTTTTTATATATATATGTGTGTATGTTTACTTTGTGAGTTTTTTTCTCTTTTTTTCCAAATTGCCTTAAATTTTTGCTTTTTTTTCTCATTTGTTTTAATTTAAGTTAATACTTTTGGGTTAGTTGGAAGAGATCGCACCTTTGCGATAAACTCGCCCTTTGTATATTGATTGTATTTAATTTGAATGTATACCTTTTATGTAATTGTTTGTAATCAATGTACAGTAAAGAATGAATAAATAAATAAAGATGTCGTTACTCAAGAAGTACCGCAAGGATCAGTCCTTGGTCCAATACTGTTTATCTTGTACACAGGATGCATTGACTGCCTCTGGAAGAGTGTGGCATGCAAAACCACGCATACGCCAACGATCGTGTCTTTGTTAGTTTCTGTAGCTCGGATCAAAAGGATAATCTAGTGGCTACCACTGTCCGGTGCATTGAAAAACTCTCGTCCATAATGGCCCAGATACGCCTAAAACTGAATTTATGTGGGTTGCCTCCCCAGGACTTAAACATCTCATAGACACCAAACAAATCTCTGTCACTGGCACCAATATAACACCATCGCGCACTATATCCGTTCTCTGCGTCTTACTGGATGAAGCACTTTCCATGGAAGCCCAAGTATCCAGAGGCCTGAGTCAAAACACATTTTAGCGTGATGTTTTCGTTCCGTTAGCGTTTGAATTTCAGACGACGTTGCAAGCAAGTGTCAATTTTGTTGCTAAGATACACAATAGTTACGAAAATTGTCACTTCGGCGCATTATCGTCTTTACTCGAACGATTGGAACACGAAAACGTAACGCTAAAATGCGTGTTTGACTCAGGCCGCAGGACAGTAAGCACAGCCTTTTACCACATTCGTCAACTGCATCTCGTATCCAGAAATTTAACTGTAGATGCAGTAAAAAGTCTGATCGCCTCCTTTGTCATTTCTCGTCTGGATTACTGTAACATCATATACACAAGACTGCCCCAGACTCTTCTCAATCGCCTCCAGATGGCTTTTAATGCGTCGCCAGGACTATCTACAAAGAGAACAAGTGTTGCCACATCACTCCACTACTAAAAGATCTATACTGGCTGAGAGTCCCAGAGAGAGTGGAGCTTAAATTGTGTCTCACTGTCCACAAGGCCTTATGCGGCACATCACCCACATGTCTAACTGAACTCTGTTCCGTTGACGAAACTCCAAGACGACCGCTGCGCTCACCCTCTTCTGCTGTCAACAAACTCATGAAACCCAATATGGCGAACACCTCCAAATTTGCAGAAAGGAGCTTCAGAGCTGCGGCGCCATCTGCCCGGAACAGACTGCCCACAGATCTGAGAGGGAATCAGTCCACAACCACATTTAGAACCAAGTTGAAGACGCTTCTTTTCGGGAGAAGTCACGGGGAGCTTGAGATGGTCATGGATCATTAAACGGCGCCACATATAAGTAGTCAGATTATTATTATTAAACAAGATGGATATACAGTGGTGCCTCACACAACGAACTTAATTCGTTCCAGGAGCAAGTTTGTTATGCGAAAAGTTCGTTATGTGAAACGCGTTTTCCTATAACAATACATGTTAAAAAAAATAATTCGTTCTGTAGCATAAAATATGCTAAGATGACAAAAAAAGATAAATTTTTTGTTATTATTTTTATTTAGATACATCTAACAAAAACATATTTTTTTTAATTTTAAGACAGACTAAGTAGAGTCTACCAAATCTTGCACATCTTCATCCATTTTCTACTTTTTGGCCGATGGTTTCATGAAAAACCTGTCTAAAGTCGTTTGTTTTTCTCTTTTCTCCAACATCTACCGGAAATAACGGACAAGAGTATCGGAGTAAAGATCGTTGATCCTGTTTTGCTTCAGCTGAATCCGGATAGTGAGCATTGGTAAACTCCTGAACTGCTTTCCATTTGACCAGGATGTTCTTGATGTCAGCAGTTGGGTTAAGTGTAGTGACTAACGACTGCCTGCAGTGCCTGCGTGGGAGTATGCAATACATCGACAGCGATCGTGGAAGCTCGGGCGACTTCGTTGTGTGAAGCGAAGTTCGTTGTATGAATCGTGAAATGAACGAACAGGAAGTTCGTTGTGTGCAGCGTTCGCTGTGCGAGGCGTTCTTTATGCGAGGCACCACTGTAATTTTATTATACATACAAAGTATGATAATTTTCAAATAAAGTGATTAGTATTGGTATTACTCGGCTGGTAAATGTGATTTTAAAGAAAATGTTATTAACAAATGGACAAATTTCATTGTGCTGAAATTATTTATTCACATCAATTTCTGTTGTTACGGATTGTATATATTATTTTAGGTACAAGATCTAAAGTATGCAACACTGGCTACTGTATCACGTTGTGGAATGGTTTGGTTCTCACAAGATGTCCTCACTACAGAAATGATCTTTGAGAATTATCTCATGAGGTGGGTGAAATATACATCTCTCTACAGTTTCTATAGTCTCCTTAAACATATTAAATAGTATTATGTCACATTAAGGCCCAAAATTACAATGCAGAATTCTTAACCTTAAGGAACACATAAAGCTTCGCTTACCAAAATTACGCGAATTACAATGTCTCCTTAGCACGAATTTGCGGCTTAACCTACTCTTTAAGTTAAGGAATACCCGGGGGTGTCCTCAGCAACGTTAAGATCGCTTAAACTCAGTAAATATTTTCATCACCAGGAGGCCCCACTAGTTACAATAAGAACAAACTGACATTAATGTCATATCTTCGCACCATCATTACGCTTTTTGTTTGTTGTTGCTAAGGTTGTTTCATTTGCGCTTCTATTTGGATTTTACATTACTGACCCTGTTTCGTCGGTAATGAAAAAATCCAAGAGCTTTCACGAAATCAAAACAACAACACGAAAAATTACGCGCGGCGTCCCCATTAACATAACAGATGTGAGGTTAATACTAGGGCTACCAACTTAACCATATTTGCGACTGAATCAAGTTGCAGTCGAATATTGATTGAAATTCTCGTGTGAGCAGTAAGCTCGACTTAACTTTTAAGCCTCCTCACCAAAGTTCCACGATAAGTTACTGATTGTAATTTTGGGCCTAACTCTGTTAATTTATCTTTTTTCAATAATAATCATACTTCGCTTTGTTTGTAGGTTGAAAAGTATTGCATTGGAAGATGGTGACGAAGATTCCTTGAGTTTCATGACTATTCCAGGCAAGCAGAACTCGCAAGGAGAGCAAATTACACCTGACGAAATATTATCTCCAGCTCTACAGGTAATATTATCTCTGGTAGGCTTCAGGTAAACAGTTACATGTCAAAAGTCTTTCAGAAAAAACCTATCAAGTACCAAAGAAAATGAGTAATAAGTGTGGTAAAAAAAATTGTTTCCAGACTCAGAGAGCAGTCGCAGCATTACTTGGCCCTTTGTTCAGTGCTGATGGCTTGGTAGTGAGATGTGTAGAGTACTCTGCCAAACTGGAACACGTCATGGACTTCACAAGACATAGAGCACTTGGTTCTCTCTTCTCGATGCTCAATCAGGGAGTCAGGTAAAATACCATATCACAGAGTAACTTTCAATCAATCGCCGGCTCCTCTCAGAAGCACAGGACAGAGACCAGTCTCCTTCATTCAAAGCCTCTTTGCACCAATCGATTCACCTTTTCCCACGACATTCCTAGTGCTTTGAAGTCGTTGTCATAGGAACGTTGTATCGTGAAAGATTGAAAGAGACTCACCCCCCCCTGGCCAACTATCATTGAATATTCAGTATGAAAACTTTACCAGAGAGAAATTGTTGTATTGACTATGTTGATAATTGTTTATTTCAGGAATGTATTGGCATATAATAGACAACATCCAGATTTCCCCATCAGCCCAGAACAACTAGATGCTTACATCCCTAAAGTGCTGGTATACTCATTGCTGTGGTCATTCGCTGGTGATGCCAAACTCAAGGTAACGTTTTATTTCAAGTTCTACAGCATAAATGTTTTACTAATATTATGATGATTTAAGACAATATTGGTACATGTTGTGTGTTGACAGGATCGTTGCGAGTTGGGTGACTTCATCAGGTCCATCAGTACAGTGCCTTTGCCACCAGCTAATGCTAATCAACCTATTATTGATTTTGAGGTAAGGCAATCCATACAGTATTGAAATTCATGATAATTATATATTTACATAATTCACTCGGTATCGGGTGCCTTGCCTCGAGGAAAAAGAAAGATAATTATATAAAAACGAGTGGATGCGAGAAGAGTGTTGTGGACAGAATATGCGTGAATAACCACGTATCTTAATCACGCGGATTTAATTCTCAAGGACAGCCGTGTGTTGAGGAAGAGGAACTGACGTGTGTGCATGAGAAATTGTATGAATTTGGAGGAGACGAAAGAAGTGTGTAAAGATAGATCTATCTGGTGTTCCGTTCTCTCTGCCTTCCCCACTTGGGACACGGCGTGAGGGTATAGTATGGTTTTAATCAAATTTATGATTTTTTATGATAGTGGGTCATTTTGTAGCATTTCAACCAGGGTGTACACAATTTGTACAGTTGTTGTGTTTATGGACGTAAGAGTTTCTTAATGAATATATAACTGCATAATTTTCTGATTGTTTTGATATAGAATGACTCTTGCATGTTACATATATTTATAATACACTAAATTGGATATGTTATTTATTAATCAGGTGTCCATTAACGGAGAATGGGCCCCGTGGTCTGCCAAGGTGCCCCAGATAGAAGTAGAGACACATAAGGTAGCTGCACCTGATGTAGTGGTTCCCACTCTAGATACCGTCCGCCATGAGGTTTTACTTTATACTTGGCTAGCTGAACATAAACCACTTGGTGAGATGCAAATAGTTGTAAAATTTTAAAGATAATAATATATACATTTTAAAACATAAGAAAACAAACAATCCTTTTATGTTCTGCTAAAAAATAACCACAAACCTATCCCTCTCATATTAAATAATACAAATCTCTACCTGAATGCAGAACTAGCCTAAATTGAAATTTTGGTCAAACTGAGTTAAGTCTTAAGAAATAAGAAATCATAATAATAGATAAGAGATAATTTAACGAATGAGAGTTATTAGATTCCTAAATAATAGTGCTTGTCAAAATTTGCTTTAGATATTTTAAATATTTATTAATTATTACAAAAACAAAGCTTAAATCTGCTACTTTGAAAAATTATCCAAAAACATTTAGGCTAGTTCTGAATTAAGGTAGCGAAATAGTGGTTAACAGCCTGAAGATACAGTCTCAAATTTTCTTTTGAAAGACCTACTCCATCTTCAGCATACAGGCATAATACTTACTGTAAAGGGGTTTGTGAAATTAATCTAAATTGTTGGTTGTTGATGAATAATGATTATGAAACTTACTTTGCCATTAGAATATCTTGGGAATATATTTAGACCATCTTAGCAGAGATTGGCATCTTAATTTCAGAGTGATTCTGCTTCCATTGAGTCATCATCCCTTTTCAAAGTATTCTGGACACTACTCTAATAAAGGATGAAAATTTTATAATATATTGTGTTTTCTAGTGTTATGTGGTCCACCTGGCTCAGGTAAAACCATGACCCTATTCTCAGCCCTGCGAGCCCTTCCTGACATGGAAGTGGTGGGTCTCAACTTCTCCTCGGCTACCACACCAGAACTGCTTCTTAAAACATTTGATCACTACTGCGAATACAGGAAAACACCCAATGGAGTTGTTCTGGCACCAGTGCAGGTATACGAATATTTGGGTTAACTATGCATTCTTGTGCAATACTCCTACTATTCCTACTATATTCAGTGCACATACCACTAGTGTTGTGTTTTTATATCTGAATGGTTTGTATAGTTATATGTTACAAATGTAGGTATGTAGGAGAGTGATATGAGATATGACCCAAACACATACTCTCTCAGATGGCATGTTCTTGTAAAGAGTGTGCAGTTATAATAATACATAATAACTAATTATAAATAAAATCTGGAAGAAGAGAATATCAACTGAAACTGTTTCCAAATATCAGTTCATGGACTATGAAAATAAGTAAATATACCTACAATGTACCGTGTAATTATGCGTTATTGTCAAAAAGTTTTAGTCCATCGCCAAGTGCAGTTTGTCTAGGGGGTCTGTTCCCTAATATGAGTAGATGGGCTATGAAAATAAGTCAATTTAATACATATTTAAATTATATGAAAATGTGAACATTAATAAAAAACATGTTAAATTGTACAAGTTTCTTTGAAATGTAATGTCATAATCATAAATCATAATTATGTAATATAGCTTTACTAATTCTTACAGTTGGGCAAGTGGTTAGTTCTGTTTTGTGATGAAATCAATCTTCCTGATATGGACCAGTATGGTACACAAAGAGTCATCTCCTTCCTCAGGCAATTGCTGGAGCACAAGGGTTTCTACAGAGCATCTGGTAAAAGCTTTAACATGTCTTATACACCTTCTCCTCACAGCCCTATTATGCCATCCATAATCCAATAACTCAACAAGAAAAAGAATATCTCTTTCTGCATGTGATAAACCAGAAAACATATTATTTTTACTAGATCACTCATGGGTTTGCTTGGAACGCATCCAGTTTGTGGGAGCATGTAACCCTCCAACAGATCCTGGACGTAAGCCTCTCAGCCATCGTCTGCTCAGACATGTTCCCGTTATCTATGTTGATTATCCTGGGGAAACATCTCTTAAACAGGTAACTTACATTTCTTTTGTGAAAAAATCACAATTATTTTCTTTCATTGGACTAATTCAGCATATAATTAACACATGCCTTGTATCTGGATAAACTTTATGACCCAAGACAATAAATTAAAATAAAGCATTTATTTTCATATATGATTAATTCAAGTGTTTGACATTGACATCATGCAGATCGTGCTCTACATTTAATATTTAATAAAACTAGTTTAAAGTTATCTAAATGAGTGGTGTTTGGTATCATACAATTGCAAATTTTCTGCTCTATGTGGTGTTTATAGTGGTTTTGCTGATATTTTTCATTTTTATTATATTGAGTGACTTGTTGTGCCTCTAAGGAAAAAGTTAGTGAAAAATTAACAGAAAAGTGAGGACGCTGTTCCCTGTAAGTCCTGGAGGACTGTCTTTTTGGTGGGAGGACGTGCAGGGTGCTACTCCACACAAAAAACCTCGCGGTGGTGTATACCTATGAAAGCCGGTTTACCGGAAAATTTGAAGTTTCCAAAGGGAAAATTTTTCAAGTTTTTCCGAAATATTTTTTTTCTGTTTCATTGAAAAGTACGTGTAAAACTGGAACTAAAAGTGTATTTATAAGTGAATTTGGACTACTTACTTAATAAAAATACCTATTTAAAAAAATAAAAAACACCTTTTACAAAGTGCCACTCCAGGTTGTACCCCTAGAATTTTTTTAATCATACCATTGGAAAGATTATAAAATTTGGCATAAAAAACTCCGTGGGGCCTATAACCTATCTTCAACGAGTGCTGAGATATTGTGGGATACAATATTTTCCTCATATAATTTGGAACCATCTCGGATAGCTACCTACCTAGAGTGATTGTACTGTGTTCCTGCTTGCCTGAGTTTCGTGGTTTGTGGTTGTCCCTGCTTTGAAGTCTACAATTTTACTTAGCATCCTCTGCATGGTGCAGAGAATTTGATGATCCATATTCAAGATCCAGGACGCGCTTGAAGTATTTTAGCTTTAAGTATTTCAAGGAGTACACATACCTACTCGTTTGTATTTTCGTTGCGGTACCTGTTCTGAAGTCTGCAGTTTGGTCTCCTCTATTATCATATGTCATTCATTCGTTATTCATATATCAATCATATAGTTTTTACTTATTTGTTAATTTATTTTATATTTATTAACTGACAAAATTTACATATTTATTTTTTAATTTTGACTAGGTACATAATTTATTTTATTATTTTACATGTGTTATATCGATTGTTTATATTACTTCCAGTGTATTTTGTTTATGTTATCATACAGATTTTATTTATTTATTTAATTTTATTTACTGACAAAATATCTTTATTTTTGACTACTTATTTATTTATTTTGTATTTATTTATTGATTGATCACTTGATCTGTTTTTTTTTTTATTTATATATTTATTTATTTATTATTTATTTATTTATTTATTTATTTATTTATTTATTAGTTTGTTGATTAGTTATTTTATTTATTTTCTTATATATTTATTCGTTTATTTATTTGATTATTTATTTGTTCTCACAAATTACTAATTATTTTATTATTCATCATCCCATTCGTTTATATAAAGTTGTTCTCCTTTTATTCCGTTGCCTGATCATAGCCTATTGAAACCATCCTTGAAGATTATAAATTCGGACAAGTAATTTAATTTTCCAGCACCATTATATCTCAGAAAATGCCAAAAATGAACACGAGAAGTGCCGAGTCGCCGGGTATTTCCTGTGCGCCTAATGTGAAAAATAAGGAGTCCGTAAAAACTGCAACGAGTCTAAGCGAGCGTTATTTGCAGGAGCTCAAAGCGTGTTGTTCTTTGCAATTTGCTAATATTCTAGCACTACTTGGTGAAATGACTGGTAAGCTTGATGAAGTGTTGGGAGACAATAAAATACTGAGAGAGAAGGTTGATTTACTGGAACGTAGACTTTCGGTGTTTGAATCAGCGCCCAATAATGCCTTAAAGTTGGGAAGCAAGGGTGTGGCCGTGGATCCTCCTAGCCGGACCGCTAATTATGCCAAAGCTGTCAGTGGAGCCACTCATTCTTTAGTGGTAAGGTCAAAAGATCCATTGAAAACGAGCGAGGAGATTGAAGGAAGTATTAAGAGGAATATCAACTTGAAGGCATTGAAAATAGGTGTTGACGTCATCAAGAGAACATCTAAAAGGTCTGTTGTTATCGAACTTCCATCAAGAAAGAATAGTGAAGTATTGAGGAAAGAAATTCAAGACAATTTTGAGGGTTTCGAAGCGGAACATGGTAGGAAGAGAGATCCTTTGGTAATTTTCCGGGGTGTGATTAAGGGTGTGAACGAAAAGGATCTGAATGACTCATTGAGTACACAGAATGGTAGTTTGAAACTTGAAGAGACCATTAAAATTAAATACAGGAAAAGACACAGAAATTCCCTTCTGACTAATATAGCATGCCAAGTGAGTCCAAAAACTTGGAAAGCCTTGACTGACTTGGGAAAGGTTCATATTGGATTCCAGCGTGTCATTGTTGAAAATGAGTCGCCATTAATACAATGTATGAAATGTTTGTCATTTGGACATGTACAGTCTCATTGTCGCAAGGATATTGAAATATGTGCGAAGTGTGGAGAGGAACACGATACCAGAGAGTGTCGGATTGAAGAGTCTCAGTATAGATGTTATAATTGCTCGATGCATAAGAGAGCAGAATATTTTCATATGGCTGTCAGTAGTTTGTGTCCTACAAGGCAGCGATTTGAAAGATTGGCGATAGAAAATACTAATTATGAATGCTGAGATGGGCATGGATGATATTTTTGGGTGTATTGATGATTTTGAGAATACTGATACTAGAAATGTGTTGACGGCCAATGAATGCCGCGACTATATCGACTCTAAGTGTTGTCTAAGGGTAATACACATTAACATAAGAAGTATTAGTAAAAATTTTGATGCATTTCTTGTTGAGATGTCTGATTTATCTATCGACTGGGATGTCATTGTGTTCTCTGAATGTTGGCTTGGTCCCTCATACCTTCCTAGACAACTTAGTGGATATACGGAGTATCATACAGAAACCTACTTGAATAAGAGTTGTGGTCTGGTGGTGTACATTAATAACAGATATCATAGCTCCACAGTAACTGAAACCTCCATTTGCGAAGCCAACTGTCTTCAGATTCGTCTCAATGAGAATCGAGTTATACTTGCTTTGTACAGACCGCCAAGCTATGTGAATAAGAACCCATTTTTGGAATCTCTAGCTGATTTGCTTACCGAGCTAAGACCGTTTAAAGAATCCTTGATTGTTGGAGATATTAATATTGATATTCTTGAGAATGATGTTTCAAGTGTTAAATACTTATCAATGCTCAATGAGTTTGGATACATTTCCTCAATCAATATTGCAACTAGAAAACAATCAAATTCTTGTTTGGATCACATGATGTTGAGATCTCGTTTATCTTTTGTACCTGTAGTATACGAGTGCTCAGTAACGGACCATTGTGCAATAATGCTTGGACTTGTGGATGGGATCGGGGATGGAAGACAGAAAAAGAGACTGGATAAAACTGAAATGAAGATTATTGATCACGATGCAATTATACGATCCATAAATTCAGAGGATTGGGATCCTGTGTTCAGATCGATGGATCCCGAGGAGTCTCTCAACATATTCCTGGAAAAATTTAAATTCCATATTTCCCGGAACACGACATACAAGAACTGTGGTTCTGTTAGCAGAAAGAGGCAACTGAAACCATGGATTACCTTATCCATGGTTCAATGTATTAGAAAGAGAAATAAACTGCATCAGGCAGCTAGAAGAAATCCACATGATTTAGGTTTAAGAAACAGATATCTGAGATACAGAAATACATGCAATGCCATTATATCTGATACTAAAAATGAATACTATGGTTGTAAGGTTCGTGACGCAGGAAATAATACAAGGAAGGTTTGGAATGTTATCAGGGAATGTACATACAATGGGAAGGAGAAAAACAATGAGTTGAACGCTGTTCTTGTAAACAATAGAATTGTAAAAATGTGTGATGATCCTATCACTGTTGTTGATCATGTAAATGAATTCTTTGTTAGCGTGGGAAGGAATTTGGCTAAGAAAATCTTGATCGATTTAAAAACAACTGAACAAGAACTAGCACACGGAATGAAGAACCAAAATTGTCTTTCACCGTCAAATTCTTTTTTCATTAGTCCACTTACAACAAAGGAAATTATAAAAATTATTGAATCACTGAAAAATAGTAATGCCTGTGGTTGGGACAAAATAAATACAAAGGTATTTAAACAATGTGCTGACCATATTTCTGAGCCACTCGTGCATATTTTTAATTTATGTATTACACATGGAACTTTTCCTAGTCAATTGAAGTGTGCTATTGTGGTTCCAATATATAAATCAGGAGATAAAAACCTCATTACCAATTATAGACCGATTTCGCTTTTAAGTATTGTATCCAAAGTTTTTGAGAAGGCGTTGAAGGCTAGACTGGATGTTTATCTCGAAAAGTTAAACTTTTTATCGGATCAACAGTATGGATTTCGGTCTGGTTTAAGTACGCAAAATGCTCTGAACTCTTTCTCTGATTACGTAGCGAGGGCTTTGGATGAGAGGTATAAATGTTTGGCAGTTTTTGTTGATTTGGCCAAGGCGTTTGATACTGTTTCTCATGCCTTGTTGCTGAGGAAATTGGAGTTCATCGGAATCAGAGGTCTGGCACTGGATCTATTTAGGAGTTATCTATCTGGTAGGATGCAATTGAGCAGAGTTGGTGAAACGTTGAGTGCCCAAAGGGAGGTACAGTGTGGCGTTCCTCAGGGCAGCACACTGGGTCCACTGCTCTTTCTCATTTACATCAATGATCTGTGTAATTTGAGGTTCAGGGGATCTGTTATTTCTTTTGCGGATGATACGGTGTTGATGTTCAAGGGAAGGACGTGGGAGGAGGTGTATGGTTTGGCTGAGATTGGTATCGGCAGGGTTGGGGTATGGTTTAAGAATCACTTGCTTACTCTGAACACGGAAAAAACTAAATATATGACCTTTTCTATTACATCCTCGGGTGGTCCACATTCTTCCATTCCGTTAGTGTTGCATACATGTTCGAGGACACAAATTTGCGATTGTCCACATATATCTGCATGTAAATCTATTAAGTACTTGGGTTTGGTGATTGACCCACATCTGAGATGGAATATTCATATAGAGGGACTATCTAAGCGATTGAGAAAACTAATACATATTTTTTGTGTGTTGAGGAATATTTTGGATAAGGATAGATTAAGAGAGGTATATTATGCATTGTGTGATTCCGTGATGAGCTATGGGATAGAGTGCTGGGGTAGTGCCGCTGAGTCTCACATGTATCAGGTTAATGTTGCACAGAAAGCAATAGTAAGAGTGATGAGTCATGCACCGTACAGGCATCCATCGGATCCACTGTTTAAAGGTCTTCGAATATTTGATGCCAGGCAGATTTATATTAAAGATACAATTAAACGTTACGCTGCAAGTAGGACAGAGAGAACTATCGCTGAGGGCAGTCATAACACTCGATCCATAACAAGGGGTGTCAGTGTCGTTCCCTTTGTCAATACGGCTCTTGGACAGCGATCAGCATTTTATCTGTCACCAAGGCTGTACAATTCGTTGCCTGATCATCTTAAGCTCAATATGAGTCTAAGCGTTATTGTACGAAACATTAAAAACTGGTTAATGGAGATGGGTCGGTCTGAAGCTAAAAGCAAACTTTTTACTCATGTTACTTGAATTATTGATTGACTGATACTGTGTTTCATTTTAATTTTTACATTTGTTGACTAATTCCTATACTGACTTGTTTCTTATCATTTGTTTTTTGTATGTAGTGTATTCATTTGCTTGTTCAATGTTTGATTATATTGTTGTTTGCTCTTTGATTGACTAATATACATGGATCGAATTGTTTGTTTGTTCCATTTTTGTTACTGTTCCTATTATGAAGCCTGCTGTTTAGTTTCCTCTATGTTTGTCGTATAGTTTTTATTTATTTTATTTTTATTTACTGACAAAATATACATATACCTACTCGTTCATTTTTTAATATAAACTAAGTGCATGATTTGTTTTATTTTTGTGTTTTACTTTGCTGTATTGATTGTTTGTGTTATTTGCAGTATATTTTGTTTATGTTATGTATACTGATTTTATTTGTTTTATTTTATTATTGACAATTTTATTTTGACTACTTTATTTATTTATTGATTTGTTTGCTTATTTCGTGTTTATTTATTTATTTTTACCTTTTGTTTATTCATTTATTCATTTGTTCATTGATTCATTTGTTCGTTTGTACATTTGTTCTTTTACTACTTTATTTATTTATTGATTAAATTGTTTGTTGGTATATATTTATCTAATTTAACCTGTTATTTATTAGTTTATTCATGTATTCATTTATACATTTATTCATTTATTCACTTAGTCATTTATTCATTTATTCATTTATTCATTTATTCATTTATTCATTTATTCATTTATTCATTTATTCATTTATTCATTTATTCATTTATTCATTTATTCATTTATTCATTTATTCATTTATTCATTTATTCATTTATTTATTTATTCATTTATTCATTTATTCATTTGTTCATTCATCCATTTATTCATTTGTTATCGATTTATTAATTTGCTGATGTGATTGTTTTTATACAATTTTATTTTTTTTGTGAGATGTATTAATCCTTGGTGGATGTATGTTTTTTTTTTTTTTTTTATATATTTTTTACGCAGCACGCCTCGATACAGGGCAACCTAGTGAGGCTGCTGCAACTTAATTGAAGATAATTGGTGATATATTGTTAAAAAATTTAAATAAATTTCAGATCTATGGTACATTCACTCGTGCCATGTTGCGTATGATGCCTTCCCTTCGCTCACACGCCGAGCCTCTGACCAATGCAATGGTGCAACTGTATTTAGCTTCACAGGAGAAATTCACACAGGACATGCAGCCACACTATGTTTACAGTCCTAGAGAGATGACCAGATGGGTCAGAGGAATATGTGAAGCCATCAGGTAATGCATACTAGTGATGGGTGATACTATCATATTTTACAAGACAAATAATCAAAGTCGTTCACAATCCATATAAATAATCAACTTCACTTGTTAAAAATAATTGATATGTCCAAGTACTATCAATTAATTGTAGCGCGGTATGAATAACAATTATTTTGAAGTCGACTATTTTTGTGCCTTACGATAGTATTATAATAGGAATAACGACAAAATAAAGTTAAAATAACGTAAAAAAAATCATCAACGGAACGTACGCATCTACTCTCCTCTCCAACGTTAAAATAACATAAAAAAATATCAACGAAACTTACGCATCTACTCTTCTCTCCCTTCCTCAAGTCTTCACACTTTAATTCAGGTTGTTTTTGTGCATTGATGGATGTGGCTGTGAAATGTGATACATTGTAATACTCTACATAATAGTTGTGGTGTTGTCCCGCACGGCGTCGTGTATGAATATAATATTGTATGTATTATACTTCGGTAGGTAGGTACCTAAATGGATATTGGTCATGGTTAATCCGTATATCCAACTATACTTTTAGTAGCAAGTATCAACTTGTATTGAAATCGAATTCTAAGAACCGACTAACACGAGTCGAAGTCGAATTATTTAAGGGGTAGATCAAAAGTCGAATGTTTATATTCAACTTCATGTCGAATAATTACAACCAAATTGTGCAAGTCGATTATAATATCAATGTTATAATCCACTTATTATAATCGATATTATAATTAACATATAATAATCAATTAAAATAATGGACTTGCTCCGATACTATGGAATAGTTGCAGTGTTCTTAACTATCAATATAATGGAATCGTATATGGATATATCGCCCATCACTAATGCATACAGACTGAAATAGTTTCAGGGTCATTCTTACGGGAAATACATTAGCTTACAATATTTATTTTATTTTTATTCTTTACTGTACATTGGTTACAACATCAAAAAATATCAAAAAATTATCAGTTATGCAATTCAATGCACAGACAGCAAGTTTATCGCTAGATTGCAATATCTTCCAACTAACCCAGTATTGTTGTGCCTATAAAGTGTCGTACCACAGCTTTTGTGATTATCTGATATTTATGTCATTAGAATAATTTGCCAAAAAACCATGTAGACATTCAGGATGAGTGACAAACCTCATTGCTGAATTTGAGGTGTAAAATGTTTATGGCTTGCAGCAGGTCTGCTGGTTAACCCACTTATGGGATATGCCATGACTTTATAGTACTAGTAGTATATTGTAGGATCGGTCTTTTATTCATTTGTAGTATTAAATTTAAATTTGAAACAAGAATGTTGACTTCCCTGTATTTTTTATATTTTTATATGTTATACTTCTTTCCATATTTTTACTGAACATTATTGCTGATCTTAGATGTGTATTATATTATGATTTTGAAAATTTTTCAGACCATTGGACAGCCTTTCGGTAGAAGGTCTGGTACGCCTATGGGCCCATGAAGCCCTTCGCTTGTTCCAAGATCGTTTGGTGGACGATGCAGAGAGAAGGTGGACCAATGAAAATATTGATGCTGTAGCTTTACAGCACTTCCCTGGTATAGACAGGGACACTGCATTAGAGAGACCAATTCTATATAGCAACTGGCTTAGTAAGGACTACAGCCCAGTACAGCGAGATAACCTCAAGGAATATGTTCAAGCCAGACTTAAGGTGAGAATCCATCAACTAATCCGACTATACATTCATTTCTACTTTCTACAAGTTGGTTATGTATGATTGTGGGATTGAGATAGTATCGCTTGTTTCGTGCCAACATTATTTATGTTAAACACCATCTTGAGATTGGAAAGAAACTACAATATTGCAAAAGTATGAAGAAGCCTAATGTCTAATATCATACGTATAAAAGTTTTAAAACTTAACTTTGTATTTATACTAATTAGTTATTATTTGCATGGTCATTAGTGACACAACACAATTAAGTATTATTGATTTTATCTAATAATTTAGTATTGTTTTCCTTTCAGGTATTTTACGAAGAAGAGCTGGACGTTCCATTGGTCTTATTTGATGAGGTGTTGGATCATGTATTGAGAATTGACAGAATATTTAGACAACCACAAGGTATGAATGACATGACAACATTGAAAATGAATTACTTTGTTAAAAACATTATTGTTCTACTTGTTTATATCATCACAAAATCTCCCACATTTTTAGGAACTCCCAGACTCAATTCCTATTTCAAGCTCAATGATAATTTTCACTGTTTTAACTAAAGTAAAAAATGGGCTTCTAGATGTACAGTGTTTGGTAGATATTTTTTATTTGACAAGAGAAAAACCAACCATTACAAAGAAAATAAGTTTGTTTGAATTAACGACCAGTGTAGACTTTGAATTATTTTTATAGAGATTTTATACACACACACGCCATATACCATTTGAATAACTCAATCTCTATTCGAAATATTTTTAAATGGGACCTAAACATCAACTAAATTTTTACATCCAACCGTTTTTAGAAATTTTTTAGTCAATATGTTTTTTTGAAAATGCTTTCTGCAATGGAATTATGATGCAACATATATATATTTGCAGGGCATCTATTACTGATTGGTGTATCTGGTGCTGGTAAAACCACACTCAGCAGATTCGTTGCGTGGATGAATGGACTGAGCATCTTCCAGATTAAGGTTTGTTTGATCTCATAATTATTTTTCTTATATTTATAGTTAATATGGAATTCAATTTCTAATAATCTTTATTTTCACTTGTAGGTCCATAACAAGTATACTGGCTTGGACTTTGATGAGGATCTGCGCAGTGTACTTCGCAGGGCGGGCTGTCGTGATGAGAAAGTGGCCTTCATCTTGGATGAGTCGAATGTTCTGGACAGTGGATTCCTCGAAAGAATGAACACACTGTTAGCCAACGGAGAGGTAATTTGTACTTCAAATTATTCTTTCAATATGGTGATGATGATGAAAGGCAGGTTTTTCGAAGAATTAAAGACATTTTACATCTTAGATTCCGCAATGAGGTTTGCCACCCAACCCGAATGTTTAATTTTTTGTTGGTTTGTAGAGGACAGCTTGCATGTTTATTACATGCAGCTAGTTTGCTAGCTACCCCACTTGTGGGATATGGATATATTTTTATTTTATTCCACAAACAGTTTATGACTATTAATATGTAATACACTGTGAGAAAAGCAGCAACTTGCAAAGTATACCCATCGTTTTAAAGTCTTGTTTTGTCCATGATGATTAATCAACCATTTCAAGACCTTTGGTAAAAGAGCAATTTTCATCTAGCTCCTGAAAGTAGTGAGAGATCTGCAACACAACACCAAAACGTCTCAGTGGTGGAAGCATGTGATGTGTTGTATTATTTGATATGGTATGCTAAAATGTTCTGAATAATATTGTTCTGTGATAATGTTTTTAGGTACCTGGTCTTTTTGAAGGGGATGACTTTGCTACCCTGATGACGCAATGTAAAGAGGGAGCCCAGCGAGAGGGACTAATGTTAGATAGCACTGATGAACTCTACAAGTGGTAAATATATATAGCTCTATAGTATTTATTTAATTAGGGATCAACAAACTATGGCCAACTAACCACTAGTGTCATCAATCTAATCTGCGACAGCTATTACATTATTTTGCTAACTCAACACCAGACCATTCTGGAATGTTCCTATTTCCGCTTTTGATCAACAGGTTTTGTGTAGTGTCACAGTGATAACAATAAAATATAGTAATTTAACCAGTGAACTTGGCAAGTGTATGCTCCCTCAGAAATTATAGATAATGCCAGGAAAGTTTAGAGAGCCATGCTCAATATTATTAGATTGTATCGTCAAGTGAAGCTTTCACCTATTTTACATTGTTCTAGGTTCACAGGACAGGTTATGAAAAATCTTCACGTAGTATTTACAATGAACCCCTCATCTCAGGGGCTAAAAGATCGTGCAGCAACTTCACCGGCTCTTTTCAACAGATGTGTCCTCAACTGGTTTGGCGACTGGAGTGATGGAGCTCTCTTTCAGGTATTTGTTCATTCATTCATAACATCATGGCATTTCCCACACGTGAGGTAGCCAGCAGAGCAACTACATGTAACAAACACGCTAGTTGTCCTCTTCGTACCAATAAAAAATCATGTTTTATGTCTAAAATGGAATGTATTTATGCCAGATATTTGTCTTCTAATTTAAACTTTAAAAAAAAACAACCTTGATATAGAAATAATGAATAGTTTTTTCTTGTAACAATCTTTTAAATCTATCTATCAATACCCTCACGCCATATCCCTTGTGGGTAGGCAGAGATAAGGAACGCCATTCTGACATACTTTTTTCACTTCTTCTATGTTCGTAAAATTGATCATTTTTTTTAATTTCATATGTTTTGTGTTCCAGGTGGGCAAAGAGTTCACATCTCGCGTGGATCTCGAGGCTGGAGACTATATACCTCCAGTGGACTTCCCCATTGTTTGTGACAAGGTTGGCACTCGTCCTTCGCACAGGGAAGCAGTTGTCAACGCTTGTGTATATGTCCATCAAACTTTGAGGGCTGCTAATGCACGACTAGCAAAGAGAGGAGGTAGAACTATGGCCATTACACCAAGGTTTGCAAAATAATCTTATAAATCATACGAAAATTATTTTGTTATCCGTATAGTATTTGATTCCTTTTTTTTATTTAAATTTCAGACATTATCTGGACTTTATCCACCATCTGGTGCGATTGTACGGTGAGAAAAGGACTGACTTAGAAGAACAGCAACTGCACTTGAATGTTGGTTTGCGAAAAATTGCAGAAACTGTAGAACAAGTTGAAGAGATGCAGAAGTCTCTAGCAGTTAAATCACAGGTACACTGTTATTGTACAACAAAATTCAGCACTCTGTTTCTTCTCTTGAAATTACATTAACTAGTCTCATTTTATTATATATGTTATGTAATTTTCTCTGTAGGAACTTCAAGCTAAGAATGAAGCAGCTAATGCTAAACTCAAGCAGATGGTTAAAGATCAACAGGAAGCCGAAAAGAAGAAAGTCCAGTCACAGGAAATTCAAGTATGATCTCTTGCACATTTTCTATTATGCAATTATACTTGTAATGCTTATTTTTTTATTGATTCATGGTAAATTTGTATATTTGCTTGTAGGTTGCCCTAGCTCAACAAACTGTGCAAATAGAAGCAAAGAGGAAGGATGTGATGGCTGACTTGGCTCTGGTAGAGCCAGCTGTCATTGATGCTCAGACAGGTATGACTGACACTGGCAATATTGTATAAAAGTCGCATGGTTCATCTACTGTCATGTCTGGCAAGCAGGTTATTTTGATTGATCCCAGTCTAGGTACTGAATCAGATATTGTGACATGTTTCCTCTAGCTGTAAGAGCAATTAAGAAGCAACAGTTGGTAGAAGTGAGATCTATGGCCAACCCTCCAGCTGTAGTTAAACTTGCACTGGAATCTGTTTGTCTTCTCTTGGGAGAGACTTGTTCCAACTGGAAGGCCATCCGGGGGACCATACTCAGAGAGAACTTCATCTCGACTATTGTGGGATTCAACACTAGCATGATGACGTGAGAACATAACAGAATATATACGGGGGTTCTCTATTCTATGTCTTTTCTCCCTGTGCATTAATGAGCTGCCTGTGTTTATGTTGATTCCACTTCTCTACGCTGCCCCAATTTCAGATTGTGAAGTATCTCTCCGTGATACCCTTTAAGGTTCTCTCTGGATCTCTATGGTTCTCTGAAATGTCTCAGATTGTTGAAAGTTGTACAGTAATTATTTTATTTGGCCTAGAGTGACTAACATTGTGTGTTACTTGTATTTATTGTTTTTATTGATTAATACTTAATGATTTCCAATTGAGTGAGTTTATTATAAGATGATATTGTATATAATAATAGACTTGTTGCACATGATTTCCATCTTTCTGACTTATTTTGTTTCTTTTCTTCTTTTGCCTTCCTGCACACTGCGATTGGCTGATGCACCGGATCTGCATTCTATTGGTCGGGGGACACTTGCTCGCATCAACAAACTTGCTGACAAACAATATGTTACGTTACATATGTGATTAATACAAACGCTGAATGTGATCTTACTACTCCACTCTGTGTGGTGATATGTTTGTGTAAAATATTCATATAATTGTGCTGTATTATTGTCGCTTTGATTACCATCAATACGTAAATTATAAACTTCACATAATTGCAAACATAAATAGCTGTCAAGTCTATAAAAAAACAGCACTTGGTGGAAGTCCGATCCATGGCAAACCCACCAGCAATAGTTAAAGTGGCTCTCGAATCTATCTGCTTGCTCCTTGGTGAGAACGCTACTGACTGGAAGGCCATTCGAGCTGTCATCATGAGAGAAAACTTCATCAATTCTATTGTTAGCAACTTTAGTACAGAGGATATCACGTAAGATTTTGTTATTTACTTACATATATATATATAAATATATATCATCATTATTTACTTGTAGTTGAAGCCTATTTGACATGATCACCGTGAGTTTGTATCATTTTACCTACATAATTTATTGTACTGCCATTATTTTAAAATTTGTATTCAACAGGGATGAAGTTCGTGAAAAAATGAAGAGCAGGTATCTGAGTAACCCTGACTACAACTTTGAGAAAGTGAATCGTGCTAGTATGGCCTGTGGCCCTATGGTGAAATGGGCTATTGCTCAGGTATAATACCCCAACTTCTGCTATTAATTTATTATTAACTCTACAGGGGTCCCAGGTGCCGGCAAACTCCCTTTTCACGGCACAAGCTTTTAGCTTATTGTGAAAGGTGTGTAACATGTATTGGCGAAAAAGCTTTCTAGCTGTCATGCCGATATATGGTTATTATAGCTATAAATAAATAAAGTTGTATTTGGGTTTATAACAGTACCCAGATATATCTTTCAAAAAAAAAAAAATTATGCTTAACACAAATATTGTAAGACAAAGAGAATACCAACATATTACTCAATTTACTAGTGTATTTATTTTAACAGGTGCTGGGATAGATTTCCATCTGAATTTTGGGATTGTTTATGGAAATCATCGTATAGCTGAAATTTGGTAGACAGTCATTGATAGAGGATAGACTTGAAATAAGTTGTTGTAATTCTGACAAATATTACATTACATTAGTATAAAATTGTATGTAACGGTAGTTAACTCAATGATTTAATCTCAGATTTTCAATCAAGAAATCCCAGTTTCAAATCTTTTTGTTTCCAAACTACCCCACCTTCGTGATTGACAATTGACAGAGATGTGTCTATACATAACTGAAATATATATATATATATGTATATATACATATGTATAAAACTCATTTTGGTTTATTTTGTAGATTGAATATGCTGACATGTTGAAACGTGTGGAACCTTTGAGGCAAGAGTTAAGAGCCCTGGAGGTGCAAGCAGAGGAAAATGTGAAAGCAGGTGGAGAAGTGACTCAGCTGATCACCCAACTGGAGAAAAGCATTGCTGCCTATAAAGAGGAGTATGCACAGCTCATTGCTCAAGCTCAAGCCATCAAGAGTGACTTGGAGAATGTGCAAGCCAAGGTAATATTTGCTAATTCAAAATCACATATTAAGTTAATTGTTACTCCATCAATTTAATCACCATACTAAACATGTAAACAAGTAATTTTCTCCAATAGAAAGATATAATATACATAGATATAATGGGTTAGTTGGAAGATATTGCGCTTCTGCGATAAACTCACCCATTGCACAAAATTTATTTGTCTAGTTTAAATTGTTTATTTTCTCCTTGTATACTACATATTTTTGTGCAATAAAGATTTTTATTATTATTACTGCGTTATTGTTATTATTAGTGCAACAATGATTTTTCATACATTGCATTTATTATAAAATATTCAATTGATATTTTTCAGGTGGACAGATCAATAGCTCTGCTCAAGTCACTCGGAATTGAACGAGAACGCTGGGATGGCAGCTCAGAAACATTCCGCTCCCAAATGAGCACCATTGTGGGTGATGTGCTATTATCAGCAGCCTTCATTGCATACGCTGGATACTTTGATCAACACGTAAGATGGAAAGCCCTATCACTTACATTGTTCATTTTAAATATGCATATTATATAAATACAGGTTGTCCTCTCCATGACATTAAAAAGCTTCAGTCAAAAGGACAAAATTGAGATATTATGTTAGTGATGCCTTAACATACTTTACAAAGGAAAAATTAAAATAAACATAAGTATAATTCATTCGTGATTATATTTAATAAGTATGTCATTAATGTTTGTGTATTTTTAGTATCGTCAGTCTCTCTTCTCAACTTGGGTCCAGCATTTACAGAAAGCAGGCCTGCGATACCGCCAGGACATAGCCAGAACGGAATATTTATCCAATCCTGATGAGAGATTACGCTGGCAAGCTAACGCTCTCCCTGCTGACGATCTGTGTGTGGAGAATGCTATTATGATCAAGGTACCTGCATTGATTGTACATATATGTTACTATTATTCCTAACAAAATTTATAAAATTATTTTCTTTTTTCGTTCATTCTTCTTATGGATGCTTACAACTTGACCTTTAAATACTGCAGCGACTGGATCACATCGTCTGTGAAAGTGTGGAAGTCCCGAATTTCTCCTTGGAATTTTGTGTGGATCAATAGTTATTGTGGGTCATTTATCAGATGGTCAATTCATTCTACATGTGCGCGCTGGTGAAGTAATCCACCCCCATTTGTATAATTTAAAAGCAGTACACCCTACATCCATTGGCGGCCACTTCATTGGTTCAACTGATCAAGCGCACCCCCGACAATTCTGGCTAAAAATCACAAATAAAATATAATTTTATCTTCTAATGCTTCTGAAAGTATTTACAAAAATGCTAATAACCAATCAGCGCCTTAATTTAGCAAACGCACTGACATCAAAACGGTACGCCATACTTTTTACGATCGATGTGCGACCCAGATATCGCACTACCCAAATAGGATATTTTCTATACGAATGAGAGATGCAAGCGAAAACTGTCAAATTTGTCCATCCCATATAGTTTGTATGGGGAGATTTGTGCGCCGCACTGCTTACAAAATCGTTCAACTCGTACACGTACACTATAGAGGTATGTCTAAGTAGTAGTGTGACCCTGAACCTTCAACCGAAGTCTGTCGATAATTCATCTTCGTTATAGATCGGAAGTGTTTAATTATTATTATTATGCATCTCGCATATTTTGCGTGAAGTGCAAAATAATATTTCACTTTTAGTTCCGATTTTTACATTGTGTCGTTGGTATTTACGGCTGTTTATATTGCACTATTTTGATAGCATATTTAATTATACACAAGTTTAATATACCTATTCAGGCTAATTATTTTCAACATAGTGTTAACAAAGCAGTGATAATACAATTTATTAATATGTAAATAGTTTAGTTGTTTATATGAGGATATTTAAATTAAAGAATATTTTTTTAGCTGGCTTGTTGAACTTTGTGCAATATTTTTTGCTCTTGTGTTAAACTGACAATATTGTGTGTGAATAGGTATATAATAGTAAATATAGGAGGATCGATCTTCTCTATAAGTGATAAGGTAGGAAACTATAGCTATTATTTTTTACTTGTATCACATATTTTTTTAATTAATGTACAATGGGAATGGGAAGTTTTCTAGCAATATAATCTATTGTTAATTAATGTTATCTTTTTAATCTCGCGTGTATGTTTTATGATATTCCTAATATTTCCTAAAGGTCTGATCCTAATGTCATAAAAAAATAGAAACGATTGAATGAAATTCATCATTTGATAGCTAAAAATATGTATGGTCACACGGGACGGCTTCTGGTATTTTAGTTTACCTATTACGCGCACCCCCACACCCATTCCCACGAGCCGCTACTGCCTACATCACATTTTTTACAATATATTGTTTACCATATTTTCCTGAAATATATAAATTTTGGCTTTTCTTGTTGGGTCTGGTATTAGGTTTTGATTTCTCACTGACGTTAATTTCCAAATTTCTCTCCATCTTTCTTCAATATTGCAGTCCGAGCATTTAACAATGGCTTTACAGTAAGTGATATTAAGCAGTTTGATGAAAGAATACCTTAATTTAAATGGATAGGTAGATTGTGGTTGGACTAAACTTTCCGGACTTTGTGTTTTGAAAAGTTTTCTCTCGTCTTAGATGTGGTGTGCTATATTAGATAGAACACATAACCAGTGTATTGTTGGTTTTAATGCGCTGCTAATCATTCTCATTGTTTCATTCAATTGAGTGTTTATGAGACTAATATGTGAGCTTTGAAACCAAGTCGGGGCGCAGTATACTGCAACCAAGTAAACCAGACGATTCCTGCAGTCTTGAGTGTTTTTGTGTATGTTTCAGGGAGTTTATGCAAGAGTATAATATTCTGAATAATCTGCAGATGTTTTAGTCTTAATATTGTAATCACTAAACGTGTAGTTTGAATGGTAACAAATTCCTCTCAAGAACTCTTAACTATTGTGTGTGTACATTTATTCCATTTTCTCTTAGTGCTATGATTTTAAGTTTTAATGAATATTTCTGTATTGCTTTTCAGAGATTCAATCGCTACCCATTGATTATAGATCCATCCGGCCAAGCCACTGAATTCATCATGAACGAATTCAAAGATAAGAAAATCACCAAAACGTCATTCCTGGATGATTCCTTTAGAAAGAATCTGGAATCTGCTCTGCGATTTGGTAATCCTTTACTTGTGCAGGTAAAATCCAATCTCGATAACTTTCACTATTTTAAAATAGTCTATTGTTGATATATTACATATTAATTTGTTTATTTGGTTTTATTTATTGTTGCAGGATGTAGAAAACTATGATCCTATTCTCAACCCTGTGTTGAATAAAGAGTTGAGAAGAACAGGTGGACGTGTTTTGATTACATTGGGAGATCAGGATATTGATTTGAGTCCTTCATTTGTTATATTCCTTAGTACAAGGTAGGGAAAGCTTTAAAATGTTTCAAACTGTTTTTCTATAACCAGGGGCGACTAGCATTATGTATTTGCAGGAATTCTATTCAGTTACTAAGTGCTTGAAATTTGGTATTCTCTGTTTAAGCTGTTTATCAATACTTAATATAGATAGGGAGTTTAACAGTTTTTGGTTCATAGTATTTCTTATAAATGATTTTATTCTTTTTGATGTTGAAAAACAATTTTCCAGCACTGCTTATGTCATTACTTTTTTAAATGGTATGACACTTGACTATGTACATATTTAATTTTTTATACGGATGCCAAAAAACAATTACATAATGCTTTCACAACCAGAAAGAACAAATATATTGGGCATGGGAAAGTTTATAAAAAGTTTTTTTCTCATATGAAATTATTCAGTTTCCTATCATTTAAAATGGGGAGGCATTTGCTCTGCCGCACAATATAAAAGAGCTGCCACTGTCTATAAAATTTATCTGATATCTGGTGAAAAAACTAAATATTTTATCTTGCGTTCTTCTATTTCAGAGATCCAACTGTTGAGTTCCCTCCAGACATATGTTCCCGTGTTACTTTTGTGAACTTTACAGTAACAAGGTCCTCCCTACAGAGCCAGTGCCTAAACCAAGTGTTAAAGGCAGAGAGACCTGATATAGATGAAAAGAGATCTGATTTGCTCAAGTTGCAAGGTAATCAAACATAATACTGAATGTTTTCAAAACACCCCTTTCGCATTTCTCGTTGCATTAATTGATAAACTCTTCGAAAATAATAAGAAATATGAAATCAATTTTGTCGCTATTTGGTTTTTCAAAGTTTCTTTGATATGGCATTTTAAATTTCAGGTGAATTCCATTTGAGATTGAGGCAACTTGAAAAGTCTTTACTTCAAGCTCTTAATGATGCTAAGGGTAAGATTCTAGATGATGATTCTGTCATCACCACGCTAGAGACATTAAAGAAAGAAGCGGCCGATATTGGACAGAAGGTTGAAGAGACAGATAAGGTAATAGCAGAGATAGAGACAGTCAGCCAGCAGTACTTACCCCTGTCCCAGGCCTGTAGCAGCATGTATTTCACTATGGAAACTCTGAACCAAGTCCACTTTCTGTACCAATATTCTCTCAAGATGTTCCTGGAAGTTTTTGGATCTGTGCTCTTCAACAACCCTAACTTACAAAGTATCTCCGACTACTCTAAGAGGCTCAGTATCATCACCAATGATCTATTTGCTGTAAGTAAAACCTCATTTCCACCTGTACAATCCATATAAATACAACAAACTTACCAGTGATGAGTCATACATAGTAATATGTTGTTGTGTTTCCAGGTGTGCTATGAGCGTGTGGCTCGTGGTATGCTGCATACGGACAGACTCACATTTGCTTTGCTGCTCTGTAGGATACATCTCAAGGGAAGGTCTCAAGAGGAACAACTGGAACAGGTTTGTATCAATCTTTATGTTAATTCATTTATGTTGCGTCAAAAAATACCATTATTAAAATATCATTTTGTCTTTATAAAAAATTAAAAAGGAAGAACTTGTTTTGATAAGACCAATACTTTGATCAGTGTGTAAATATAGTTTGGAAGTGTAGAAATAAATAATATCAAGATATATTTGTGAAAGAAAAAGATTTTCTGTGGAGCACCTGGCAAAGAATTGGTCTCCCACTCTTTTCCGCAAGTTTTCAAGTGTCCTGTAAAAGACAGGTGTTAAAAAGTAAATACATTTTGCGTATATAATTCAGTGATGAGGTTTGCCACTCTTTACTTTTTGATGGCATGGAGAGGCAGCTTGCATGTTTATTGCATGCAGCTGATCTGCTAGCTACCCCACTTGTGGGATATAATGTTATTGCATAGTAGTATAAATAGTAAAAAAGTAATATTTTTAAAAATTGATTGAAAGCTTATGATATTATTCGATCTGTTTGAAGGGAGGGTGCTTGTGCATTTCTTCAGAGACAAGTTTTTTCCACTTATCCCTGATGCTGGATGACAAATATAATTGAAATAGTGTTGGATAAATTGCAAAGAACTAATTGTTAAATGCTAATTTCCTTCTGCCTATCCTAGAATAGATGTTTATTTTATAATGTCATTGTTTTTGTTCAGGAGTTCCAAGTATTCCTTCGAGGCAAGGAAGGTGTAGTGTCTGAGGTGTCAGCCATGGAAGGTCTTAGTGTGGAACAGCAAGAAGCTATGGTGCGACTCAGCAGGAGGTAAATGCAAATATCTATAAAGTCTTCAAATTTTATTATCTGCTAGGGTCAATTTTAACATTCAACTCAATTTGAATTTAACTTATACATAATTAATATTTCACCTATTTATAGACATAATTGAAGTAAAAACAACTCATTCTTTCATCCTAACTCTAGAACTTACACATGAGTCTTAGGAATGAAACACCACCACATGTATTTATAGACATAATTGAAGTAAAAACAACTCATTCTTTCATCCTGATATGATTGTGAATGATATGATTGTGAACAGTATTATTTTTAATAAAGAATATTATTATTATTATTATTATTATCCTAACTCTAGAACTTACACATGAGTCTTAGGAATGAAACACCACCACATGTATTTATAGACATAATTGAAGTAAAAACAACTCATTCTTTCATCCTAACTCTAGAACTTACACATGAGTCTTAGGAATGAAACACCACCACATGTATTTATAGACATAATTGAAGTAAAAACAACTCATTCTTTCATCCTAACTCTAGAACTTACACATGAGTCTTAGGAATGAAACACCACCACATATTTTGCAATTAATAGGGTTAAAATGAAATGTTGTTTATTTCCAGGTTGCCGTCTTTGAGAAAACTTCCTGAAAAGGTTGCAGCCATATCTTCGGATTTCCTAACTTGGCTGGGCCAGGCAGCACCTGAACAGTGTGTACCAGTCCTCTGGGATAATCCCTCTGATATTGCCTCACACATGTACCAACTCCTAATAATACAGGTCAAATATTATACATACATACATCTATCTTAAAAATTACCAAAAGGTGGGCTTATCACATAAGCGATCTATTCCAGATAATAATTTTCTAGTTGATGACAGAGTTTGAGCCTAGAGTTAGATCCTTAGTTGGAAGTCCTAGATCTATTTCATATTCACCATTTAATAGACATACTATTTAGCAAAAAACTCCATTAGTATGTGTTGTAGAGTAAAGTAATATCTGTAATTTTTATTTATTTATTCACCATGTTATATTGTTAAAATATTTTATCCAGGCCTTCCGACCAGACCGTGTGATAGCAGCTGCCCAACGCCTGGTAGCTGCAGTGCTGGGAGCAGGATTCATGCCTAGGGCAGAGAAAGAATTGGATCTAATTGCCATTGTGGAGAAGGATCTCACGGCAGCTACTCCAGCACTTCTATGCTCTGTCACAGGATATGACGCCAGTGGTGTGTAACTGTGTAGCAATAATTCCTATTCCTGTATATATTTTTATAATATCACTTCACATCCCAGCAGACCAGTTGCATGTTATAAACATGCAAGCTGTCTTCTCTGTGTCAATAAAAAAAAATAAGATATTTAGGATGGATGGCAAAGCTCAACGCTTTATATTCGTATATTTAATTGTATAACACTTTTTGCAATGGGTCAAGGGATGACAAATAAAATATTGCTTGGTTTTATAGTTATATTGAGAAATTACAATCACAAGTGTAGATGGTTTGTACAATGACAGTGGTTTAATTATTATGTAGCGCGAAGATTGTTCATAAACTTTTCAGTTTGAGCTACTAGGCGTTAACCGCGACGAACACGTTCCTGGGTATCCAATGCAACGCTCTTGGCGGCGGTTTTCGCAAGTAGGAAGCAATAGGCAGAAAAGCTAGGCGGGATTCCGACCAAAACTCTCTGGTTATTACTTTATGATGCTCGGACTGTTAAAGCCAAATGAACACTGCTGTTCTATGAGTGGTGGCGGCCTTATATACAGATTCGGCTGTATGGGGCGGTACCCCCACTCTTCTGAAAAATATCCTTGTGTATCCTTTGGGATGAGACATCTAGCGATGATTTTAACAAGGTCGCGCAGTAGGTAACTGTTTTACCGACCTAGATGATAACTGTCATTGAAAAGAGGTTATGTATGGCATGTGTATGCTACAATTGTTATTTATTTAAAAATAAAAGAAACTTTGTATTTTCCACTAAAATAACTTTATTTAGTTAAAATGCTTCTTTCTACTCCACCCATGCCCCCGCCCACCACTCCTTCACCTTCACCCTAACATGACTGTCCTTGAAATTAATTTATGTTTAGTATTGTTACTGATGATGGAACAAGTAGTTCCGAAAACATTTTATTTTATTATTTTATTTTACATAAATTCACGGCATAAGCCTATTACATGACAAAATACACTATACATAACATTTACAAGTACAACAACTAAATAAAGTTATTTTAGTGTAAAATACAAAGTTTCTTTTATTTTTAAATTAATAGTAAATATGGAGTTCCACAGTGTTAATCACGAAACATTGGAAAAAATATTTAATTGTAATATGAAATTTGTGTTTTATGATGAATTTACAGGCAGAGTGGATGATTTAGCAACAGAACTGAATAAACAGATTTCCAGTATTGCTATCGGATCCGCTGAAGGATTTAATCAGGCTGACAGAGTCATTAACACGGCCTGTAAGACTGGAAGGTTTGTCAAAAGTTTCTTTCACATATTAACCTTTCATTTGAATATCAACTCACTTTTGTATTAATTGAGTCGCCTCTTCCCACAACATTCCTAGTGCACTGATAGTTCCTATGATAAATATTTTATAATATACAGTATATTGTAAAAGATTAGCGTGAAAGGATCAATAAAAAATTCATTGATTTTATAGGAGTCACCTTTTATAGGTGTCTGTAGCTCTCTTGGAGATAAAGGAAATCTTTCAGTTCATAATTCCATTCACATACAGTGAATATGAAATTAGACTGTTGCCAAAAGATTTGCTACTTCCTATATTTTAAATTATTATATTTTTACTTACAGTGTGTTTTGAATAAAAGAATCGATTATATTTAACACTTGTTTTAATTTATAAATTGAATTACAGAAAAATAAAATATTGTAACAATGATAATGAAAAGTTAAAAGATAATATTAATTTGTTAAACTATTACAATGCCTTGCCGAAAGTGAACTGATCTCATTTCTATCTGCTACTCTAAGGTGGCATTTGTGTGAGACATTAGCGCCCTCTATAACAGACATCTACATTTTATTTGGTCCACCTGAAGGTTTGCATCTTGGTAAATCTTGGTGCTTCTTCGCTTCTTTCTGACTTCCATAGATGGCGGTGCTATGCCCATTTTCTACTGAAACACATTATGAATTTTCATCTACAATAACATATATAATTGAACAATAAATTTTGGCAAGCTTCGCTGGTTGCCACACAGCCCCCTTGGCAGTGTAAAAACGCCGGTTTTTTCACGAATTAGGCTTGTATATTGGTCTTCCACTTCTAGTAATGTATACAGGTTCTCTTGATGTTGAAGCCGTCTGTTCTGGTTCATTTCTTGCTTCACAAAAATATGGTTTACACCTGTCCAATGATATTGTTTTCTGTTCTCCTCCTATTAACAGAGTTGCAGTCTTGTCATCTCTTCTGCATACTTTGTAAGGGCCTTGATATGCTGGAAGAAGCGGTTTATAAACCCTATCATCTCTAACGAACAAATATTTTGCAAGTTTCAATTCAGGATGAACAAATATGTTACTTTTATTATGATGTTCCACGGGACGTGGTTTAATTTGTTTCATATACCAAATCAATTGTTGAGTGTAATAATTTGGTTCAGGAATTTCCTCTGTATCACAAAAAATATCATTAGGTAATCTTATTGGATTTCCGTATAACATCTCTGAAACAGAATAATCAGTATTTTCTCTAATAATGGTTCTTAAACCTAATAATATGGTTGACAACGATTGAGTCCATGGGATAGGATGATGTGTTTTAAAACTATTCTTAAGTGTACGATGAAATCGTTCTACCATTCCATTGGTCTCTGGGTGATAAGGAGAAGAAATAGAATGTTTAGTGCCTAATTTAGAACAAAACATTTTAAATTCCGTTGACATAAATTGTCTACCTTGATCAGTAATAAATTTCTTAGGTGTTCCATACCTCGTAATCCAATGGTCCCAAATAGTTCTCACTACTGTCTTGGCAGTGATATCTTTTATAGGTATTGCCTCACTCCATCGTGAATACCTATCCACAAAAGTAATCAAATATTTCATACCTTCTGATTCCACGAGCGGTCCGACTATATCAATGTGTACTGTCTGGAATTTTGCATCAGGCAGTTTCATATTCATAACCATCGTTCTAGTGTGTCTTGTTACCTTAGCTTTTTGGCATTTAATACATGTTTTACTCCAAAGATTACAGTCAGCTCTCATGTTCTTCCAAACTCCTCTTTTGGAAATTGTTTTCAAAGTATCCTTGGCGCCTGGATGAGTTAAGTTGTGAATACTGTCAAAAAATCTTCTCTGTAATGTTTTAGGTATGTACGGTCTTAGATTTCCCTCATGAAGATCAAAGATGAGCTGTAAACCTTGTAAGTTGTTTTTGATTAGATTTAATGAATGATCTTTATTTACAAGCAATTTTTCCAATTCCAAATCAAGATTTTGTTGTTTGGAAATTTCTTCTAACGAGATATCATTATGTAACTCGATCATATCGATTCTAGAAAAAGCGTCTGCAATAACATTTGAATTACCAGTAACATATCTAATATCGGTACTGTACTGTCCAATTAAATCCAATTGCCTCTGCTGACGTGGACTTTCTTTTTCAAAATTTTTCTTTTTGAAAGCATATTGAAGTGGCTTGTGATCTGTGTATATACAGAACTCTCTGCCTTGCAAATGATGTTTGAAATATCTAATGGTTTCAAATATAGCTAGCAATTCTCTGTCATATGTACTATATGAACACTGAGCTTTATTTAACTTTTTTGAAAAAAAACTAATAGGTTCATAATTACCATCTTCTCCTGCCTGTTGTAGAACTCCTCCGATTGCAAAATCTGAAGCATCCGTCCACAATGACAATTGTTTAGTACTATCGGGATACTTAAGTTTAGTGCAAGTTATTAAAGATTGTTTTACCTCCTCGAAGTCATTCGTCGTAATATCGTTCCATTGTACCGGTCTTTTATCATTCTTCTTAGCTCCTTTTAAATATTCATTTAATCTTGCAAGTTTCTGGGCAGCGTTTTTTATGAATCTCCTATAGAAATTTGACATTGCAATAAAACGTCTGAGGTCTTGAATGGTTTTTGGTTTGGTATATTCAGCAAGAGCTCGTACCTTGTCTGGCGATGGGCCTACTCCTTCTGCTGAAACTTCATATCCTAGAAACAGAATAGAACTTTTACCAAATTCACATTTAGATGGGTTGACAATCATACCCCACTCGTCTAATCTCTTAAGCAAGGCATTAAGATGTTTAAGATGTGTTTCTTCATCTGGTGAATGTACAATTATGTCGTCGATATATACTTTTACTCCTTCTAGACCTTGGGTCATTACATTCATATGCCGTTGGAAAGTCTGACATGAATTAGCTAGGCCGAAAGGCATGCGTAAATATTCCCAGGAGCCTGCAAATGTGCAAATAGCGGTTTTCTTAATGTCCTCTTCATTCATAGGTACTTGGTGGTATGCCTTCTTGAGGTCCAGCTTTGAAAAAATTATGGACTTTGCAAAATCATTCGTAATATCTTGAATATGAGGTAGAGAATACCTGTCTGGAACAGTTATTAAGTTTAACTTCCTGTAGTCTCCACACAATCTGAACGTGCCATCCGCCTTTTTTACTACATGTAAAGGTGATGACCACTCGCTATTAGATGGACGACAAATACCTTGGGAAACCAGATCCTCAAACTCGGTTTTCACCTGCTTCAGCAACTCTGGAGACAAGCGACGAGGTTTAGATCTGAATGGGCTTCCTCTAGTATCTATGTGGTGAATTGTTGGATGAGATATGTCACTAAAAGGTCTATTTATATCAATTAGTTTTGGAAAATTTGCTAACATTTGATGATACTTATTGTTCTTATCTAAAAAAGAAATAGAAGTTATATTAGTACTATCAACATTAGAATTAAAAGCTTTTACCTTATCTCCACTGCTTTTGTCGATTAACAGCCTGCTCCTCATGTCAACAATTAAATTAAAATTAGTTAAAAAATCAGCCCCCAATATAGCTCTAGATACATCTGCTATGACGCAGTTCCATCTGAATTTTTGTTTCAAACCTAGGTTTATGTTTATGGTTGAAGTACCATATGTTTTAACGATTGTCCCATTTGCTGCAAAAAGTGTAAGATTAACTTTTTCTTTTTGGCATTTGCGATAAGATCTTGGAATTATGCAAAGTTCCGATCCGGTATCAATTAAGTATGATAAACCGTTATCTTGATCTTTAACGAAGAGACGCGTTTGAGGAGTCAACATGTCCGTCTCTATAACATGTCGCTTCTCAAGTTTTTTTGATTCTGTACAGAATTCTGCTGATCGAACGTGCATGGTGATATGCACTTTCTGGCTTTGTTCCCATATTTACTGTGATAGGAGCATATATTATTATGATAATGTTGGGAAACATTGTTTTTTGTATGTCTGTATGTTTGTGTATTATTGTGAAAATTTTTGTTATTACATTGTCTATGTGTGTTGTAGTTAGGAAAATTTCTTCTGCTGGAATGAAAATTATTAGTATTTTGTTTATGCAATGAGTCGTTGAGTTGCTTTCCCAAACGTTCTAACTTTTCAGTTAAAGTATGTACAGATTTATTTAAAATTTCAATTTGATTATCTTTGTCACTATTGTTTTTTGTATGACACACAGCGATTTCTTGTGCCTGATAAATATTTGATATCTTATCTGCTATTACTGCAATTTCGTTCAAGCTACCATTGCTTGTGGTAATATGTGCTTGTACGTGTTTAGGTATATGTTGTATCCAAAGATATTTTAATGTAGTATCATCAATATTTAAACCAATAGCTAATGATTTCATTTCTCTAAGCAATTGAGATGGTGTTTTATCTCCAAGTTGTAAATTTGAAAAGAGTTTCTCTCTGCGAGAATCTGGGGATACTCCCATTCTACTTAATATTGCATCTTTTAGTCTAGAATACATTGTTGGACATTTCTCAAAATTAATAATATCTGATACCTGTGAAATTGTGTTTTGATCCAGTTGAGCAACAAGATGTGAATACCTTGTATCTTCGGATGTGATTCCAGCCAGTTTGAATTGTATTTCAATCTGTTTGAACCAAAGTTGTAAATTGTTACTCCAAATCGGTGGTATTTTAATTGATACTCTATCTGTAAATGAAACATTCTTAGTTATATTCGATTCATCCTTGCTAGGTTTATTTGCTTGCTCATACATCTTGAGATAAGTTAAATTTTCCAATTGTAATTATATAATTTGCTGACAATGAAGAACAGCCTGCAATCGAAAAAGCTTTAACGAGAAAACAATTGAGTAATTAAGATTTGAAAACCCGCAAACAATTCCAATGTATCCAGCACTTGTGAAAATTTTCTTAGTTTGTGACAATATTATATAAAAATTTTTTGGTATTTGTTTTCCATCCAACAGCGAATAGATCCCTGCAGCTAAACTAGCTAAAATTTAAAAGCAAATTGATTAAAAATTGTAACACACATAAATTTGTTGTTTAAAAATTTTAAAATATAAGATACACAAAGACAATACAAAATCTTTTAAAATATCACTTGATTGTGACAAAAATGTATAAAATTATAAAAATATCTTTTTTTTTTAGGTGCGCAAAATCGTGTCTGATTCGTCGTTTTGTTTATACAATAAATAAGGCTAGAATACTATTCTATATTAGATTCTGCCTTAGACTCTAACACCTCTTGAATCACGACACGGGCTCACTCTCGGCAACGGCAGCAAAATTTTGTAAATTTGTATAAAAACTATATCGATCTGTTACACACACACTTATATTTAAGATTAAAAAAGATTTAAAATACAATACAATACAGCTGTTTATCTTGAATGCAAGAAAAATTGTTATTGAAAATTTTTATTTCAACAGCTGATTGTGACAACTCGAAAATTTTCAAGGTGAAAAATTTTGTTAGGTTATGTATAATAAATTAATTCAAATAATTATGTTCTTTTGTCGTGGGTCACCATTTATAGGAGTCACCTTTTATAGGTGTCTGTAGCTCTCTTGGAGATAAAGGAAATCTTTCAGTTCATAATTCCATTCACATACAGTGAATATGAAATTAGACTGTTGCCAAAAGATTTGCTACTTCCTATATTTTAAATTATTATATTTTTACTTACAGTGTGTTTTGAATAAAAGAATCGATTATATTTAACACTTGTTTTAATTTATAAATTGAATTACAGAAAAATAAAATATTGTAACAATGATAATGAAAAGTTAAAAGATAATATTAATTTGTTAAACTATTACAATGCCTTGCCGAAAGTGAACTGATCTCATTTCTATCTGCTACTCTAAGGTGGCATTTGTGTGAGACATTAGCGCCCTCTATAACAGACATCTACATTTTATTTGGTCCACCTGAAGGTTTGCATCTTGGTAAATCTTGGTGCTTCTTCGCTTCTTTCTGACTTCCATAGATGGCGGTGCTATGCCCATTTTCTACTGAAACACATTATGAATTTTCATCTACAATAACATATATAATTGAACAATAAATTTTGGCAAGCTTCGCTGGTTGCCACAATTTATTTAACAATTTGTTTTGTAGGTGGGTGATGTTGAAGAATGTTCATTTGGCCCCATCTTGGCTGGTACAACTGGAGAAGAAACTTCATAGTCTCCAGCCCCATCCAGCGTTCCGCCTCTTTCTCACCACTGAGATCAGTCCCAAGCTCCCTGTCAATCTTCTGAGAGCTGGACGTATATTTGTGTTTGAACCTCCACCAGGCATAAGAGCTAACCTACTCAGGACATTTACAACTGTGAGTTATAATACATATACAATTATACAATTCACATTGTTGTATGTGCAGTTTTCATTAAACTAAAGGTCTTCATGTTATATCCTTTAGTATATTATTTTATACAATCTTTTGTATGAGAATATCCACGTCTTGTAATGTACACCCTATGTTTTATAAGACTATAGTTGAGACATTGAATTGCTCCCCAAATACTTGTTATTTTGCAATTTTTTTCTTTCACTGTGTAGTTTTGATTATATTGTATGTGACAATGCATTTAATATTTGCATTTGTTTCAGGTCCCAGCTGCTAGGATGATGAAGGCTCCATCTGAAAGGGCAAGATTGTACTTCTTACTTGCATGGTTCCATGGTTAGTTTGTACAATATCTTTCTTTTATCTCATCAGTGGCATATCCTAACATAACCTACAGATATATTTAGAAATACAAAATGGATGCATTGTGAATTCTGAGGGATCTGTGAGATATTACCTATACTTTGTGTATAACCTTGATGGGAGATAATATTATCAACTGTTTTTTGACAGGTATTGTCCAGGAAAGATTGCGCTATGTGCCATTGGGCTGGGCCAAACATTACGAGTTCAATGAAAGTGACCTCCGAGTTGCCTGTGACACCTTGGATACATGGATTGAAGCCACTGCTATGGTATTTATAGTTTGAACAATATATATAAAGAGATAATTCTTACACTGACTGCTCTGGAAAAAAGTCACTATACAAGAAAACCATTTTGAAATAACATAAAAAATATTTCTGAAACCATGACAGATACTATTATTTACTATAGATACTATTATTTGAAAAAAATGCACACACTGTGAGTGTTTAACATTCATGATTCAATAGAAAACAAAAACTGCAATCAATATGCAAATGATATTCGGACTCAAATATTTTTTTTTTGTATAGGGTCGCACCAACTTACCTCCAGAAAAAGTACCTTGGGATGCTCTGGTGACCCTGCTGTCTGAGTGTATCTATGGTGGTAAGATAGACAACACTTTTGATCAGAGACTACTCCATTCCTTCCTCTCAAAACTCTTCACACCAAGAAGCTTTGAGCCAGATTTTGCACTTGTTGCCAATGTTGATGGTGTAAGTATTTTATTAAATGTATATTCCTTTTATAATGCTCTTGATGTTACAGTAAAATAAAGTACCTAATTGTCTTATTATACAAATCTTAATGTTAGCTCACCCTGTTATGTTATGCCTGGTGTCCCTACAATTTGAAGTAGCATTTTTATTTACTGGAATTATTTTCTCTAAACATGAACTTACTGATGTTGCTAGTGGACAAAGTATTCAAAAGTTAGTTCATCCTTTCTGATGAATAAAAATATGATATATTAAAGATTGTCACTAAATTGAGATATTAATATCTACACATTATAATACATATCGATGGTATAAAGCACAAAAGACACATGTCCACATTTGACAGTTTAGAGAAAACAGGTTTTGAAAGTTTCAGGTCCTCAATTAATTCACTAACTCCAAATTAATGCAGAAGGTGTTGAAAATCATAATCTTTGTTCTTTTTTGATGTCATTTATTACTTATTTCTTATTATATTTTTATCCAGAATGTCAAGAATAAGCATTTTCAGATGATGGTCATGGACATGTGTTTTTTGTGAACTAAAGTGAGACTGGGATGGGACATGTGTTTGTTTGATCATACTAAGCTTATACATACTACAGGATCTTTTAAATTTTTATATTTATAATGAAGAAACAAGTTTAAAAGCATTATTTAAATCTCATTATTTTGGTTCTCATTTCAACTGAGATTAGGGAGATAGCAAAAGGTATTTTCCATGATGTATATTAATTTATACTTACTTTTATTTTGTTGTGCATAATATTCTAATAGAGATGATAATGGGATAGTTGTGTTTGAATAAAAACAAATAATCATTTTTTATACATTTTATTTAAATGTTATATAATTTATTTATAAAAAAATATTTGCATTTTTCCTTACAATAACCACAATTTATGAGGTCAGTGATGGAAGTCCCTCGATATAATCTTTGTATTCAGAGGGTATAATACCCCGATCCAATATATATTTCAAGTCTAGCATTTTCTGTCGACTTATGGGTAAAGGATTTAAATATTTGTACGGAAGTGTTAGATTCCATGACCGGTTTCTTCCACTCCTCCTATTCTTTTTCATTACGTCTATTTCTCGAAACTCGTCATCGCTTAAATTATATTTAAATAAAATTGAGTTGGGGTTTTTTTTTTGAAAACGTAGCCATTTAATTTTTAACCAATTGACAGTTTCCTCCTGCGTATCAATTTTTATATTCTTAAGCATTAATTTTGAAACTTCTTGTAGGTCAAACATATCTTTATGCTTCAGGACACTCACTTTATAAGGACGGGGCTTTATTCTGGACAATTCTATCAACAGTTTCCATTCATTCAGACTGTATACATTACTATGCTTCTTTTTACGTTCGATGGTCGAATGAATAGAATCAGCCTCTAGATATGAATGTCCGGACTCCATAAATTTCAAGTCGATAGTATGACATGTATAATTATTAACCGCAAATAGCATAGCAGTAGCAACATGCTGGTTGCGGTTTTGCCCTCCACACGTGTCCGAAAAACATGACACATGCAAGACTTCTTTTGGCAATCCCGAAAGGTACTTCAATAGACAAGTCCCTACTTCTGATGATCCTTTTCCTCCTTGGGTTTCATCCCAGATATAGCACAAACCGTCAGCATTGTAATTGTCAAATATTGTAAAATTATACATTGACAGTTTGCGTTTGTAGTATATCTGGGAGTCACCTGAATGTGGAATAGACAAAATCGCCTGCATATCAAAACTTATAGATCTGTAGGTTTTACCTTTATCTTGTACAGATCTGATTTTGTCTTCGTTCTTCATTTGCATTGATTCTGCCTCTCTCCTTTTGTGGTGTCTGTATTCTTCTTCCAGTGCAGTCTTATCTTTTTCTCTATTATATAGATTGCACACACTGCACTGATCTTTTTTTGGAATATAAAAGGTCAATGGAGGATCATACTCGTTAAATATCTTTCGGTATATTGCTTCACTTACAGGTGTTGTCGCATTTTTCGGACAGTATTCATCCCTATAAAAGCGATACATCATTGATAAATTGAGGTCAGCTGAAAGTTATAGTCTATTTGACTCTTTTCTGCAGTAGTGCGATTCTACGCGAGGAAAACTGTCTATATGAGCCTTAATGGCTTCTACTGCTGCTGCTGGCGTAGCATTAGGGGCTGGTCTCCCTTTCCTACCATCACTTCCAACATATGTCAAGTTCATTTTATTATTCATTGCCAGCCTTATTACTGAATAACTTATACAAAATGTGTGAATGAAAAAGTTCACACAAACTCGTAATTTTTTGTCATCTTTAGGTAGATAATAAAACCTGGAACAGGATTTTGGTTTCAAAGGAACTTCTCCTCTGAACCTGTTCCTTTCTACATTCTTCTCTTCTATCAAATTGCACAACATACTTTTTTGTAGTTGAGCGTTACCCAGTTGGTAATATTGGCCATGGAGTGTGTCAATCTCTTCTTGACTAAAAAAATTGAAACATTGTAGTTTGCAATTGCAACATAAGTTTGGCTTCTTAGCTGGTACTTGCACACCTTTAACACTGGTATACGCTTTGCCAGTGCACCTGTTATTTTTACGGATATTTTTTTGCCACATGGCTGGGTCAGCATGCCTTCTTTTTTTTTGAGACTTCTCAGCACTGGTTTCAGCTCCCATCTCCTCGTCAATACTGGTCCCAGTTGTAACCTCTTGAAAATTAGTTTCAAAGATTGATTCTACTGCTGCATCAGCGCTAATTCCAGCTGTCATCTCTTGGAGGTTAGGTTCACTATTTGCTTCCGTATAAATTACTTCAAGAAATTCTCCCGCACAGGCCAGGTCTAAAAATACATTTTAATTAGTTTTATATTGATTACAAAATGAGCACATTTACCAATTATAATACAGGATACATACCATATTCACTATATTCTAAACCAGTATTTTGCTGCTCAGTTGTTTGATCACATGAGATATCGGCATACTCTACTTGTATCATTTCAATTTCTATATGTTTTGAATTAGTCTCTGCAAATACAAAAATTATGTATTTAAAGTGTTTAATAAGTTCACATTTAGATATTGATACCTGAATGTCAGTATCGTACTTACCAACTTCCATTCCTGCACTCGTGTTCTGATGAGATGAAATTTCATCTGAAGACTCCATTGTAGTCTCTATAAATCAAAACAAAAAAATTAATAGAATCTTATGAATAATTATTTGTACTAAGTGTTTAAGTTCACATTTAGAAATTGATATCTGAACGTCAGTATCGTACTTACCAACTTCCATTCCTGCACTCGTGTTCTGATGAAATGAAATTACATCTGAAGACTCCATTCTAGTCTCTATAAATCAAAATGAAAAAATTAATAACATCTCATGAAAAATTATTTGTACTTAGTGTTTAAGTTCACATTAAGATATAGATATCTGAATGTCAGTATCGTACTTACCAACTTCCATTCCTGCACTTGTGTTCCGATGAGATGAAATTTCATCTGAAGACTCTATTCTAGTCTCTATAAATCAAAACAAAAAAATTAATAACATCTCATGAAAAATTATTTGTACTTGGAATTGACTAATATACACATTGTTTATATTCAATTAAGGTATATTTTAAATGAAAAAAAATGCTTATATTATTTACCTTCTGGTATTCCACTATGCTTCAGCATCTCAACTATTTTTACACTTCTTGCACTGAATGGGAATGGCATTTTGATTGTTTGACACTTATAATAACTTATTAATAAATCATGTATTACAAACTAAACTTTGATGGCTATTTGTAAAATTTGACTAAATGAACTACACTACTTAAAAAAATATAACTATATAACTATAAAAATATAACTACTAAAAATATAACACTGAACACGTGGAATGTTTTTGTCTTCACGATTTATAACTATACTACTTAAAAAATATTATAACTATTAAACACTGAACACGTGGAATGTCTTTGTCTTCACGACTTAATAGCTATCCTACTTAAAAAATATAACTATTTAACACTGAACACGTGGAATGTTTTTGCCTTCACGATTTATAAACAAAAATTGTTAAAAAGCATAAGGTTATCAATAAACACTGGGCACAAGGAGTGTTTGAAATGTTAATCATTTATTACAAATTTACTCAAAACTGTCCAAAAGATTTATGAAATTAAAAGAAAATATTGTTCTTCACATATAACTGCACTGTAATAAATGCAATATTACTTTAAAACTGTTTAAAAAACCACACAAAACTAGATTACGTCGAAAGCAAAACAATGCGAACGATTCACACCAGAAGCGCTTGACTGACAGTATGGAGTAAGTGTTGTCAACGCTTTAAAATAGAATGCATAAAACAAAACAAGGATGTAATATTTAATTTGATGCATATATTATTTTTAGCATGTGAAACATTATTTTATGTCTATTATATTATTTCTTTAGTATTAATAAAAGCGTAAAGTGTATTTCAATTATAAAAATCCTTAATTTTAATATATGTATTTGCTCTTTGACGGGTTCATCAAAACATAGTTATCCTTATTTTTGTCTATTTCTTTAACGCGATGACAACACTCGTCGTGAAAAAAAATTCGCACGCAAACGCCGCCTGTCGGTAGGTGATGGAAGTGCCACTCACGGCGACTTTTGGGATGCGTTTATGCGTGCACAGATGACACACGTCCATATAAGACGGACATGTGTTTTTTTAGAATTAAGAAAGTCAATATAAATGCATTCTCAAATATCTTATGTGACATGTTACATCTGTGCACAAAACAAAGTGCATTTGTGGACGTGTGACATTTGGTTTTTATAAAATATTTCAATAATGATATTAAAATTGTTGGTAATATTTAATCAGGACATAGATGGGGTTGCAACTGATCTTGTACATATATTAACTCATTTTACCTAAAAAGTGGACATGTGTCTTTTGTGCTTTATACCATCGATATATGCTTAGAGATACATATCTCCTTTTTACAAGATATTCAAAAATTTAGAGAAAAGAGTGGGAGACCAGTTCTATTTTGAAGATTCCATGTTGATGTCTCTCAAAATAAATAAATCGTCTTAATTGTAGGGATAGATTGTGGAATGATGAAATTTTTTTTTTATTTTATACAGGGTGCTGGTAACCAGCGTCACATCACCATGCCAGATGGAACCAGAAGGGATCACTTCCTCAAATGGATTGAGAATCTCTCTGATAGGCAGACACCTGCTTGGCTGGGACTACCCAACAATGCTGAAAAGGTCAGTGTGCATATATCGTACAAATATAACATATCTTATTGTTCTAAACTGATATGAGAATATAATATGTGTCTATTCATACTTACTATATTTTTATTTATTCATTCTTTACTGTACATTGATTAAAAACAATTACATAAAAGGTATACATTCAAATTAAATACAATCAATATACAGAGGGTGAGTTTATCACAAAGGCGCGATCTCTTCCAACTAACCCAAATAATATACTATATTCATAATTTATCTATTTGTGCTTTCTTCTGAGGGCTCAGCCTCCAAAACAAACTTTAGAGTTTGATGTTATCAAAAATTTGTAGCTGTCTACACCATCATAATAATTCCCAAAAGTTTTCTGTATTTGTTAAAAATAAAGGGAGTTATGTTGATATTTTTATACATATTCAAAATATATCTTTCAGGTGTTGTTAACAACTCAAGGTACAGATTTGGTTTCTAAACTATTGAACATGCAGCAACTTGAAGATGAAGAAGAGCTGGCGTATAGCACCTCCCACCAGGATCAAGGTCCTGCTGAACTGTCTGTCTTAGGAGATGGCAGACCAGCCTGGATGAAGACACTCCATCAATCTGCAACTCTTTGGCTGGATCTTCTACCCAAGTCACTGCGCGTAAGTGTGGTTCATTAATGTGTTTTTTATGCAGTTGAATGATGAATATGAATTACTCAAATTTTAAAGGACCGTTAAATTTTAGTTTTAATAATGTGAGTTATATATATATATATATATATATATATATATATATATGGACAATTTGTAAGGCACCGTTTACTCATAACATGACCTCAAGGGCGCCGTATATCGTATCCATCACCCATCAATAGGCATCAATGAGTCTTAAAATATTGAATCATAATGGTTCTATTGTGAATATTGAGGTATTTCTGCACGGAACTCTTCTAGATATTGAAATATTCTTCTTTAAAAAAAACAGAAAAAGAAATTTAGTATCACATTACAAATACTCAGATTTCTCTTTCTTTTTAGTAGATTTTTTTGGACAAAATGCATATAAGTACAGTAGTGTGCGAATTAATGTGAACATGACTTAATTAAAACATTTTGCGTGTTTGCAACACTACACAATCACGATATGTCGGCCATTTTCAATTTTGTGTATCTACTTCAGTCGTGTAGAGTATTAGCTGTCGTTTGGTTGTGAGTTTGGTGCAGTTAAAGCGATTTTGAAGGTTTTTTAAAGCAATTTCTACCTATGGTCTGTTTTGTCAAGATTTTATTAGTGATTTTTTGAAGTTTGTGCAATGGATATCACTCCACGAAAACGGGAAAAGATTATCACTTTATGTGAGCATACTTCAATGAGTCAAAGGAAGATTGCCGAACAGTGTGGGGTTAGTCTGGGTGCTGTCAATAAAATTATTAAGCAGAAAAGGGAAACTGGGTCTGTTAATGTGAAAAGAGTTGGAAAATGTGGGAAAAAAAGAAAAACTTCAGCAAGGGATGAAGCATATATAATCAGAAAAAGTAAACTGAACCCTAGGATGACGAGTTTTGATCTGCAGCAAGATTTGGAGGCCAACGGAGTGAAAATTCATGACTCCACAGTAAGGAAACGACTCATTGAATCTGGAAGAAAGGCTATAAGACCACAAAAGAAACAGTTGTTGACAGCAGATATGATGAAAAAAAGATATATTTGATATTAAAAAGTATGCTGATTGGACGGAAGACCAATGGAAAAATGTTTTGTTTTCTGATGAAACTCACTTTTTGGTCCAAGGAGAGCGCTCACGTTATGTAAGAAAGAGTTCAAATGAAAAAATCACTTCTGCTCACATAGAACAAACGGTAAAACATCCACAAAAAGTTATGTTTTGGGGCTGCTTTTCTTTTTATGGTCCAGGATCGTTAGTGCCTGTTGTTGGGATGATGAACTCTGACAAATATAAAGAGTTATTGGAACAAAATTAAATGGGGAATTGGGAAAAATTAATTCTAATGATAAATTATGGTTTCAACAAGATTCAGCGCCTTGCCACAAATCCAAAAAGATGATTAAATATTTTGAAGAAAATAAAATAAATGTGTTAGATTGGCCAGGAAATTCACCTGACTTAAATCCAATCGAAAACTTATGGGCGATTTGCAAACAACGGGTTATAAAAATGGACTGTACAACTAAAAGGAGGATGATAGAAGCGGTAATTCAAGTGTGGTTTCGTGACGAGAAAATTAAAGAAAATTGTAAAAAATTTGTTGAATCGATGCCAAAAAGTCTTCAGGACGTAATAAAAGCTAAAGGAGGACATACATCCTATTAAAATAAAAAAATAGTAATATGAAAAAACTGTTCTTTAAATTAAAATCTCATCTTATATAAAAAATTATTATTTTTCTGTTTTGTATACCCATGTTCACATTAATTCGCACACTACTGTAAGAATTGAATAAAATATATATGATACAAAAATAAAATAAATATTTTCTTTCAGCCAAGTCAAAGTACTTTTGATTGTCAGTATTTTTTTCTTTTCATATAGACTCTACGTCGTACAATGGACAACATCAAGGATCCTCTGTACAGATTCTTTGAGAGGGAAGTGGCCAGTGGTGCCTCATTGCTTACTGATGTTGTCAGAGATTTACAAGATGTAGTGCTCATTTGCCAGGTAACTTCTCTCTATCTATCTCTTACTGTCTTTTACATATCATCATTAACATCTCTATGTTCTCTCTGTGCTATAATATAATAAGATGTATATATGTAGATATTTGACCAGCGTCATTGCTCAATGTGAAATTATGTTATCTTGTGGTTGATACTTTGTAATTCTGAAGAAAGTTGCATATAGTTGTATCATAGTTTTTTTGTAAATCTTCATTTATTCTAGGGTGAGATGAAACAAACCAATGCCAGCAGAGCCATGGTAGGCTCCTTGGTGAGAGGACTACTGCCATCCAACTGGAGAAGATACAACGTGGCTCCCGCCTGCACAGTCATTCAGGTATGGTCCTCAAATATTATTCCATTCAGGAATATAAACTTAATAGTTGGAAATGAAAGCAATAGATATTCATTGTCACAAGAATAGTATGACATGGGAATTGACATTCCTGCAACATCCATTGGTGAGGGAGGGTGCAACCCTCAATGTGTCACAATAATAAATGATGAATCACTTTTTGATCTATCTATGCCATGACGACATTTCCCACTGGTGGAATAGCCTGTCAACTATTTGCATGTAGTGAACATATAGATCCTTATCTCTGTATCATTAAACATAGATGACTGAATTGAATATTACAATGTATGTGAGCGGGTGGTGGGTTTCTTCATTGTTAAATTGAAGATGTTGTTTATTTTACTATTTATTCATTCTTTACTATACATTGATTACAAACAATTTTACGAGAAAAAACCTTTGGAATAGATACAATCAGTATACATTTGTGATTTAGTACCTGAGTGACACTCAATAACTTAAAAGAGACCTATACTATTTGGAGAATTGGTCATCATTTAGTACAAAATAATAATCAAGCTTTGTATACTTTGTATTAATTTTAATTGATATAATTTAAATGGGTTTTTTCCTTCCAGTGGGTTACTGACTTTGCCCAGAGAGTGAAACAGCTTCAGCAAGTGTCCGAGATGGTGGCTTCTAAAGGAGCAAAGGAACTGCAGGTACATATCATTATTTTGAATTTTTACGTATTCTCAGTTTGACTGATGTTGGGTTGGGGGTATATTGTATGCAATAAAATTGTGCAAATTCCCATTGGAAGAGTAGCTGAAATGTCTCAGTGCTTACAAATTCAAGCAGTGTTGAAGCACTAAATAAGGATCTAATACAAATTTCACTGATTGATGACATCAATAAATGTCTTGTTGCTATAAATATTTGAAATGTTTTGGTATGGACTTTGGTTGGCATTCAACTCAAACACACCCCGAAAACCTTCATAGCAATTTACTTGCGTCATAAAGGCAGAGTAGGTCAGCTACAGGAGGATTCAATATTGCAAGCAACAAATCACCTCATTTATTTTTTACATGTAGATTTTTTCTAAGCACTATTGAAGACTTCACTGTTTACTTGCTCCTTTGAAGCAGTTTCATAATCAAGTAATTCTTCATTGCCATCATCACTGCTTCAATTATTTTATTCACTGCTTTAAGTGTAAAAAAGTTAACATTTTTATTGTTTAACAATAAATTATGCATTTTACGATGTGATTATTAAGTTATGCTTTTTTTCAGACTCTCCCCATTTGGCTGGGTGGTCTTTTGAACCCCGAGGCTTACATCACAGCCACCAGGCAGTGTGTGGCTCAAGCCAACAGCTGGTCTTTAGAAGAGTTGTACCTACAGGTATTTGGTTTTTTTGTAATTAAATGTATTCAGTTACCAAACAAATAGTATTATCTCTTTTTTTTCTTTGTCAATATATAGGAAAAAGAGAGAATACAATTTGTTCTATTTCTCCCTTTTGTCTAATTTTTTTGAAACTGGAGGCAAAGAGAGAACAAGTGTGAATGTAGCTATACGAGGGTGGATTGATAAGTCGGGTAAAAATGAAACAAAGAGTTACTTTTTTCGAACGGATGATATTTATTTTTCAACTTTATCTTCTTTTAGAGCTATACACTTGGTTAGACAATGCTAGAGTTTTTTGATCCCCTCTTTGTAGCTATATTTTCCAAGGCCCTGAAAATACGCCATAGTTTCGGAGATAACCTCCAAATTAGTTGCAAATCTTCAACCCCCAAGCCATTTTTTCATGTTTGGTAAAAGGTAGGAATCACTGAGAGCATTGTCAATATATAGGAAAAAGAGAGAATACAATTTGTTCTATTTCTCCCTTTTGTTTAATTTTTTTGAAATTGGAGGCAAAGAGAGAATAAGTGTGAATGTGGCTATACGAGGGTGGATTGATAAGTCGGGTAAAAATGAAACAAAGAGTTACTTTTTTCGAACGGATGATATTTATTTTTCAACTTTATCTTCTTTTAGAGCTATACACTTGGTTAGACGATGCTAGAGTTTTTTGATCCCCTCTTTGTAGCTATCTTTTCCAAGGCCCTGAAAATACGCCATAGTTTCGGAGATAACCTCCAAATTAGTTGCAAATCTTCGACCCCCAAGCCATTTTTTCATGTTTGGTAAAAGGTAGGAATCACTGAGAGCCAGGTCAGGAAAATATAGTGGATGAAAAAGCATTTTGTAGGGTGACTCCACCAGCTTGGCCGTTCCAATGGCGGAAGAATGAGCAGAAGCATTATCGTGGGGAAACAGGATTTTTTTCTTGGCAAGATGATGCCGTTTTGCTTTAGTTTCTTGATTCAACTGGACCAAAAGTATAGCGTTATACTCTCCATTAATTACTTTACCTTTTAAGAGGAAATCAATTAAGACTGTACCTTGTGCGTCCCAGAAAACCTTAGCCATAGTTTTGCCTGCTGATGGAACCACTTTGACTTTCTTCGGAGCACTTCCACCAACTTCCACCCACTGATTGGTTATTATTTTGTCTCTGGTGTGTAAAAATGAATCTTTGTTTTATTTTTAGTGATGAAACAGTGTAAAAACTCATCAGGATTTTGTTCAAAAGTCGAAAATTAACCTGGGAAAGTGTCACACATTCACGTTTATGGTCAATTTTCAACAAACGCGGCAGCCATTTTGCTGAAAACTTTTTAATATGCAAATTTTCATGAAACGTTATGAAAACTCATTTAAATGAGATGTCTAAAGTGTTGGCTACCCCTTTCAACTTCATTCATCGATCTCCCAATACAATATCGTGGATTTTCATGAGCATTTTTGGAGTGGTTACCTCAATTGGACGTCCTGATCGAGAAGCGTCTTATGTGCTCGTTCTACCATAACAAAATTCATTAAACCACTTGTGAATCATCTTAAGTGACAGAGAAGATTCACCATAATATTTATCAAGACATTTCTTTGTGTCCGTGATGGTTTTTTTGCGTAAAAAGTAATGTTTTATCAACACTCTAAATTCACTTTTTTCAATTTTAACAGCAAAAAACTACTTGTCCGGTCAAAACGACTGAAAAAACAATTCCAAATTCAAATTTCAGTATGAAATTTCGTTTATGTTCCTTCAAAGCACGTACCTGTCCAAACATGTTATAACTTCCATACTAGCATCACCGCTTCATCCATTTTTACCTGACTTATCAATCTGCCTTAGTATCTAATAGGTACCATGATGATGATTTACTGTAACTTGTACTATCATACTGACTTATTCTTTTTCTTTCTTGTTTTGGGATTTCACACAAATACAAATTAATCCATTCTCCTAATATCGTTTAAAGGATTCACGTTGCATCAAAATTCTGTGTCAATATAAGTAAAATATTCAACTTCTCTTGGTGTAAACTTATACACATGCTGAACATTCTAAATATGTATCATTATTAACACGTACCTATATGTCATTATTTATAGGTAAACATTCCGGATGCTAACAACAGTGCTAAAGAAACTCTGGAGTGGGGCACTTTCCTTGTTGTGGGGCTAAAACTCCAAGGGGCACAAGTAAGGAACAATCAGCTGCTATTGGCTTCCACTATCATGGTGGATCTGCCAGTCACACACATCAAATGGGTTCGGTATGTTTATTCTTTCTCTACTTGTACTTTTTCGCTTACTTCACATTCATGTAATTTCTCATAAACACATACACGCCGATTTCTCTTACTCTATATTTATCTCATCATTTTGATTTCTGTAGAAATTTAATGAACCATACCAATTTACCACTACATCTCTAACAAGTGTGGTAGCTAGTGGAATAACTGCATTTAATACACATACTTGCCGTCATTTATATGCCATTAAATAGTAGGACATTCAGGATGGCTAGCATACTTCATCGCTGAATCATAGAGGTTAAATTTAGTTTCATAAATACTTGTGTTATATAAAACATTCAAAGACTTGTAGAAAAAAGTGGGAGGCTTATGCTATTCTAGAAACTAGGTATGTTGTTATAATTTATATTATATGTCTGTTGATACATAGTTGCAATTTTATTTTTAGTGGTCAAGAAGAAGCAGATCCTAACAGTTTGCCTTTGCCAGTATATCTGAATGCCCATCGTACAGATTTGTTACTCACAGTGAAGCTGGGTGTGGCAACTGGACATGAACCACATTCATTCCTCGAGAGAGGAGTAGCTATTTTAACCAGCACTGCATTGAATTAAAACAACTTTTGTATTGGGGATTAAGGATCGATTATAGACTCAGAGTTTCAATTGAGAGATCCCAAGTTATATTTCACCCATGGCCCATGGCCGACCTACTCCACCATCACAACTGCTTACTTACTGTGAAAATGTTTGGGTTATTTGCTTTATTTTTTGCTCAGTTATTTATGCAGCATTTATATGAATATGTTTTTTTAAATAGGTATTTATTTTTTCTGTCGCACCAAATACTGTACTACGTACTTTACTTTAGTTATACATTCATAAACAACTGTATTTTGTTTTAACTTTTTTGTTTTATGTTGTAATTGTATGTACATCTACATTGTGTGGGTTTGACCCTCTTTTCAATATGAAAATATCACAAGACAAATATAGATTATATTTTAATATTGTTTTAATTAAATATTATTATTTATTGGGATTCCACCCAATGTATGAGTGATTGAGCTAAATTATATAACATAGATTTAATATATTGGATTTGCAAAGCTTAGTGAATTATATAAACTATTGTAATCCAATATCCAATAATATATCCTCAAATTTAACCTAATTGTTACCGTGTTTACTTTACATATCCCAAAATATATTCACTAGCATTCCTCATCATTGGAAAGCAATTAATTAAGAGCCCTTGATAGGTAGGGAACTCGAAATTGTCACATGATTTTACGCAACCATTTTTCAACATTGATTATTAATTAATTGCAATATTTTCGTGATCGAGATGATATTTTTACTGTTTGTTTTTGATAATATCAAAATTTGAACATATTTTAATGTATTTTTAATAATAATAAAAAAAATAACCAAGAGATTCATGTAGAAATTATCGATTGAAAAACACCTTCCGAAATTTCATCACGACTAGCAGAGGTATTTTAAGACAATCATCTTAGAGGTTACATAAATGATGAAGTAAATTTTGCTCCAAGGATGCTTTAGAAAAAACCTATTTTTCTTAAATTTGGGTAATATTTAGCCGTATTTTTTTTAATATGCGAAAAAAATGGGATTTGTGACGTGCACATAAGAAAATATAATTTTTAGTTCGTCAAGTTCGAATAAGGAAAACATATTTAAAACAATTTTAATTGAATAATTTGTCATATGATTATAATAGCGTGATGTGTTATTTATATTTTGAAATTTTCATTTTAAATTTTCCGCTTGCGGGAAAGTTTTTATGAAAATTTCCGTAGAACTCAAAAATCGGGTTAGTTCGGCCAGCCGAGCCAAAGAGTCGGCACGCTGTTGAATCTGCGTCTGATTATTTATTTAAAATTATTAAAAAATAGAGATGGTTTTATGCTTGAAACTACATAATTACAGCACTAGATTACTTGATTTTTACCAAGGAAACATATTTTTATATGTGTCATCAAGTAATCCCTATATAAATGTTTTTTTTTCATAAAAAAAAAAACATTATAACTTAATATACCTAAATAATATTTATTTCCATGTCTGTCAAAATGCGAATCGACGAATACGAGAATGAGTGTTCAGTACTATAGATGAGGAGTTCACAAGTAAAGGCACACCGATCCATTTTTCACAAATATTTAACTATGAATGAAGTAAAATAAATCAGTGAAGTTGATATTTTCAACCGACGGTTCTCGGTGGAAATTCATGTTGAATTACTTACAAATAAATCACTTATTTATATTATATCCACTGTGACTTTTAATCAATAAAAAGTCACAGTTTAAACACTACAAATAAGTGTTTTATATAATTAATTCAAATAAATTAGTATTTTTTTATTTTTAATTTAATGTTGGTGAACTTGTTTGTGTACTTAATAAAACTGTAGATTGACCTCAGCATATCCGCCTATTTCTCTTTTTGCTTATTAGTTGCAACATATTTCTTTTCTAATGATAAACGCAAAGTGCCAGCTAATATCCAATTATTAAAAGATGAATACAGAAAATATGCTCTTAACACTAAATTACAGTTCGTATACCTTACAAAGACTATGATAAAATAATACAAATACATAGAAATATATCCGGTATCAGGGATCTAAATTGCTGCCGGTACCTACTCTGCAAAGAATTCACCAAATTTATTTAGGTATGCTGTTTTCTTAGTTTCAATGTTCTAGAGTTGATGTAGGTAACTTTGTGTATGAACTCCTCAGAATGACATTCACCGATGTCAATATTGTTGTCATAGCAACATTTTGTTATTTTTGTGAGTATTAGTATTAAATCAGAAATATACTAAATACACTGATTTATAGTTTTATTTTAATTTTTTCATTATTTAAAATGACGAAAGAGTCATTACGAATGTTAAGAAAAAATAAATTAGCTACATATTATTCACATGATCAAAATGAGTGAGTATATTATAATGGTTGATTTATATTATATCGTTTTTGACATATTTTTTTTTTTGTAACGTAACCTTTCCTAAAGTAATTATTAAAAATAAAATATTTTAATACGCGTGAGTAAGCAAACAATGCAGCATCACTCATATATTGGGTGCAATGCCAAAAAGAGAGAGAGAGAGAGAGAGTAAGCAAACAATGTTTCTGATAGAATAAATTAATAAATTCTTTATGTTTTATACTTTCCAGATTATCAGATGATTAGATGATTAGTGACATTAAAACGGTGATGGAGAATTACTAAGACTTGAATTATCATTTGCAAATGTAAGTACATAGTTCTTAACTGATATCCTGATATTTAGGTATATAGTAAAATCAGCACGTATTATCTTATTTTCATGTTACTATTTCAAATAAGCTGATATATGAATACACGCAACATGTTTGAATCTCGGATACATATGTATGTTTTAAAACAAGCTTTGGTACAATTATTATTATTTTATTTTATGTATTTATTCATGATGCTATTCACTAGTTTGCGAATGATTTAAGTATTCCATAAATGTAATAAGTAATAATATAAAATTAGTTTGTGAATCAATAGTGAGAAAATGGTTTAATGTAAAAATATATCTCAGCATGCATTTGATTTTTAGATTATTATGAGTATTCGAAGTTTTCTAAATATGCATATTATATATTTACATATTTGCAGAAACCACTTTGCATGTATGGTTACTATGGAAACATATAATATTTATATTTTGACATTCCATTTCCACGTGAAATTTTAGCACAAAGACATTGTACTTTAATAAGACTGTGCATTATTGGCCGGTTTCAATAATCTATCTATCCGCTCCTGTCGATTGAAATCTATTGTGTTCTATATTTTGAATCATACATTTCAATCGATAGTCACGGATAGATAGGTTATTGAAACCGGCCATAAGACACGATTACACATTAAATCACTTTATTGCTATAATTTTGTTTTATTTCGATGATGAAAAAATACTCTGCAAATATATGGACAGATTGTAAATTTATCCTTGGATTATGATGACTCAAATCTTTTTTTGTGATACTAAAGATGCATGAATCATTCTCTCCAAATCCCGGCCTTTTTGTTGTTTGCAATTTAATGGTGGAGTCAAAAATAATAAACAAGGGAAAAACATATTAAATATTCTTTTATACTTTTGCAGCACTGGTGCCACAGTCGCCGTTTCTTAAGGCAGCCATCATTGTCACTTAATTTGACGTCCCAGAAGAAAGAATAAATTATGGTCAACTCAATGCAGAATGGTGCAACAAATTATGGATAAACTCAAATATACCTACTTTACGTGTACTTTTTAAGGTGTATAATATAAATTATATAATTGTTGCAGAATAAAACTGAGTATTATTAAAAAAAAAGTATTTGAGTACTTTATTGGAAATATACCCACTTATACGCCCACATATATGTACATACAACAAGGTAGACATGTAAAGCTAATAAGCTTTTTTATGACCAATGATTTGATGAATCTATCTATACCCTCACGCCACATCCCATGTGGAGTAAGCAGAGAGAAGGGAACGCCAATTAAGTAAACACCTACCACTATCCAGCAAAAATAATAATAGTCTACCTACCTACGTGTTTGCTATATTCATGTATAGGTATATGTAGGCCTATTTATAACTCTTGGGGCATGAATGCTCTCTCGCAGGTGGGCCTTGTTGACCTCTGGTGCATCAATTGCATTATACATGCCGTTTTTTCAATGGAGTGCACAATCTTGTTAAAAATTATGTCTTTGTACGCAATGATTTTTGTGTCATTTGGTGTCATAGATAATGAGTGAAATATACATCACGTACGTCGCATTTTTTATCTCCTTTTTCACTTACCGCAAAAAGAGAGACAGTGATTTTTTAATGTTCGTAGTTTTTCGGACATAATATTAACTATATTTACGTGTGTTAGTGACCAAGTGGTGTATAGATAATGAGTGAAATATACTTCATTTCTTTATCTCCCTTTTCACTTACCGCAAAAAGAGAGACAGTATTTTTTTAATGCTTCGTAGTTTATTGGTTCGTACGTAGTTTAAAAGTTAAAATTTGGAGTAAACACCTGTTTTTAGGCAATTTTTTGCATATAGTCGAACGATTTCAAATTAAATTCTGGCTGTGAAGTCCTGTTAAGACTGACATATTTGTTACACCTATGAAAGTGCATCCAATTGTGGTCAAATTCAGATATATGGACATTTCACATAAATCGAACTAGTCCCAAATTAAAATATGATTATTTTTTTGGATTATGTGTTCTAATGTATGATATGGGTAATAAAATAAGCACTTAACACACATGGTAAAATGGTGCCAAAGAAGCAAATCGTCCAATATCATCATAATAATAATAATCTTTACTGCACAAAATCAGTATACAAAGAAAAAAACATTGTATCATAACTACAGAACACATAATTTTGTGCAATGAGCGAGTTTATTGCTGAAGCGCGATATCTTCCAACTAACCCATATAAAGGTATATGTAACACCGCGAACCAGGAATGTTTGAAAAAGATCAGTCTTCTTCTTGCCAAGAATGGAAATTGTAGGCAAAAGCATAACCTCCATTCTACTGGATGGATGTCTGTGAGAATCCACAACATGTTGAATTTAGGCTGAAATGACATAATTATGAACATAGTATTGTAATCCTTATTATGCTTTTTAATAGTATAGTCACCTATGCTGGAAGCACATTGAAGTGAAGTTTTTAAAAAGTGAGAACAAGTCACGGTTTACCTCTGAGGTGTAACAACTCGCCCCTCTTTCTCTTTTCTGCATTTTATCTCAATCACTTTTTATTATTATTGTTTTCGATGCCTGTGTGCATTAATTTTTCGAGCTTTTTTAAAAATTGTTTTTACTCAATGTAATAATAATAATAAACTTAATTGTGCTAAAAAACATACATATAAAAATATTATAAATACCAATAATTATCATGCACAATGGGCGAGTTTATTGCGTGAAAGCGATATCTTCCAACTAACCCAAAAATCATAAAAAAAAGAAAATAGTATATACATACATAAAAAGTTAAATAAATATACATACAAGCAGGCAAACACCTGTGCACACAATGAGGGAAAGTCCGGATATCGAGGGAAGGGAAGAGAAGGAATGCTCGCCGTGTATATATACTACACGTGAAGAAAACGTTTCCTCAGGGTTTACAAAGTGAGAGTATTAAAATTTTGAAGACTAGCGACCACCGAGCTGCTTTCTAAATAATTGATATGTGGGACAGGTGCGGATACTAGGCGGAAGTTGATTCCATAACCTAGCACCGAGAACTGTGAAGGAGTCTGTATAGAAACCAGAATGGTGTGAAGGAATTGCCAGAAGATTGTTATTGGCTGATCGAAGAGGGAGTCCATGTGAATGCAGGAAATGAAACCTTTCTTTTAGGTAAGGCGGGGTGTTGGGATCAAAAAATATTTTGTATAGAAGACAAAGGGTGTGGAAGTCTCTGCGTTGGGAAACGGTCTTCCAACCAAGTTGAAGACGGTACTCAGAAATGTGATCAAATTTTCTAAGGTCATATACATAACGTATGCAAATATTTTGTAATCGCTCCAGCTTATTCAAACCTTCTACAGAGACGTCTAAATAGTAGATGTCTGCGTAATCTAAAATTGGAAAAACGAGTGATTGAATAAGAAGCTTCTTTGTATCAACTGTGAGAAAATTCCAGAGCCGTCTAAGCGAATGAAGCGAAGCGAAAACTTTTCGACTTACCTCGCCGATTTGTTTGCGCCATGAGACCTGACTATCGAAGTAAACACCCAGGTTTTTGACATTATCAGAGAAAGGGATCGTTGTACCTTTTAACTCCAATGAAGGTAGCGGTGTAAGATTTAATGAAGACAAAAATCTGGGACTACCCATTATCATAGCCTGTGATTTAGATGGATTCACCAGAAGACCGTGACTCTCGCACCAAGACCCAATGTACTGAAGATTAAAGTTCATGTTATTAAAAGCTTCATCAACTGTTGTCTCATCGAAATGAATATAAAGTTGGAGGTCATCGGCATACAGATGGTAGGATCCACGGAGCCGCTCAGTGATTGGATTAATAAAAATAGAAAACAGAAGAGGAGAAAGTATGCCACCCTGAGGGACGCCAGCTCGAAGACATATCCAATCTGATATATTATTTGAAACTGAAACCCTCTGCTTTTGATCCCTAAGATAAGAGTTCATCCAGCAAAGAGCAGGCCCCGTGATATTGAGCACCTCCATCCGCGCAAGTAGAAGATCAAAATCAACACAATTAAATGCACTACTAAAATCCAGGAGAGTCAGCAGTGTGAGTTGCCTTCCCTCCATGGCAAATCTTATGTCATCAGAAATTTTCAACAAGGTGTACAATTAAGAATGAATAAATACATAAATAAAAATGTGAGAAGCAAATGTAAATAATGTTGAAAAAACTCTCAACAGCCATACTGAAATATAACATCTGATGTGGTATAATTTTGCTCCAATATACATATTATATGGATATGTAACTGATTTGAGTGTATAACAATACTACTCGTTATTAATTTAATGAGTCACATATTGTGTGTCCCATTAAATATTTAACAACTTACATACTTGATTATTTTCTAGTAGAAGTTTGCTTATAATTAAGTACATAATCAATTAATGATTATCTAAATAGGGATGTCTCCTAACATTGATTTGATTATCTAACTAAGTATATTATAGAATAGTTTATGATTGTCTAGAGCAGGGGTGGCCAACCGATCGATCGCGATAGACTGGTCGATCGCGACAATTAATCCAGTCGATCGTGGCAAAGCAAAAAATATAAACATACATAAATACGTAGAACAGACTGCGCAACGTAATCACCAACTGCTGCACGCATCATCTTGTATAATTTTTCAATTGCCGTTCCGTCACGTTATTTATCTCTCTTTTACGCAGTATAGCTTGATACCGGGGGGGGGTAGAAACTGTAGGGTAGAAGTAAAACTGAAACTATTTATTTTGAGTATTTGAAACCGGATTTAAAACATCTGAAACTCAAACACCGTCGGCTGGGATTTGCATGGCAATAGATAAGGTTCGGTCTTTTCAAAAGGGTTTGATTTTTATGGTAGCCTGAATCTATATTTGAAAATAAACATTGGAATATTTAAATACGGAAAAACCAAATCTCTGCAACAATTAGTCGCTGACTAATAAGCGGGAAGTACGCGATGAAAAATAAGATGCTCGGACGCAGTGCTCTCACTAATATACATAAGTAGTTACTAAGAAGCATTTTCAGTTTTATGTTTTCCCTCTTAATAAAATAAAAATATTACTTAATTGTGTACTGAACTATGCTGTTTCATTTAAAATTTCAAGATGTATGTAATTCTGGTTGGTTGGAAGAAATTGCATAATGGCAATAAGCCCGCCAGTGTACAGTTATATTTGTTTATAGTATGTACAAGAAGATGTATAAATATAAATAAATAAATAAAATAATTGGTAGATCGCACAGGGCTTCCTCAGTAAACAGTAGATCTTGGATCTAATCAAGTTGGCCACCCCTGGTCTAGAGAGTGTCGTAACAAATAATACATCATTAGGATAAAATTTATGATATTTAAATTTTTCATCAGTATTTTTGTCCTTCAAGGTGCATAATTATTATATTATGGTGCAAGTGAAACTCAGACATAATCGAAGAAAGACAAATTCGAAATAAATTCTTCGGAGATGTGATTACTGAGAAGAATGATTGATAAAATGTTAACAAATAAAAGTGATAAATGAGGTTTAACAAAATTTCCAAGGACGGTTGTGTGTTGTGTAGGAGAAATCAGCACATCGTCGTTGGTTCAATGAAACCTCTTATGTGCTCCAAACCAAATTTTACATGGGACGCAAAAAAACTGTTTTAAAGTCCACAGATCAACAAATGTAATCAAAATTATTATCAAATTCATGTGAAATTTTAGATATTTTACATGAAATTGATAATAAATTTGATTACATTTGTAAATCTGTGGACTTTAAAACAGATTTTTTGCGTCCCCTGTAAAATTTAGTTTGGAGCACATAAGAGGTTTCATCGAACCAACGACGACATGTATATAAGAATTTATGAATGTAGAGGAAACAAAAGAAGTGTGTAAGGATAGGTCTATGTGGTATTCCATCTTCTCTGTCTGGCACACAGCATGAGTGTATAGAGGATATGAGAGTTAGCAGATGCGAGAAGATTTTTGTGGGTAAAATGCTTGTAAATAAGTTTTGGATATGAGCTGTGAATGGATTATGAAAGAACGACAAAGAAAGTTTATTTATTATGAAAGAATGAGTGTAAAAAGCACGGAAATCTGACAAGTGGCTCGACCACTTGGATCAAATTCTAAGACAACTGCATGTTGAGTAAAAGACCTCATGATACAGTATGAGAATATAACACAGTAGTCATTTTTTCCAGAAAATTTAAACAGCTGATAATTAAAATACATACAGATTTTACCTTACAGATAAGTAAAACTATAAAAAAGTTCAAATATCTCTCAATATTTTTTTCTGGTCTAATGGAAGTGAAAATCAAACACTGTTTCATATTACTTTATCCGTCACTAGCAATTACACAAATTATTTATTATTCAACTAATCTTAAATGTCATTTCAAGGTAACTGTTGTGGCGGTGGTTAGTTACACCACCTACCCGCTAACATTTAATTTATTAAGATTTTAAATCAAGACAATTTTAGATCATAGCAAGAAAAACAATATTTGAAAATTTTTCATTATATGTTTGATTTAATTTTTCCATACTTCATCACTTTTTTTGAATTACCATATCAAAATTGTATATCTCATTTGCTTAACTTTCGAAATAACTTTTAATGTAACTATTCATGATGGTATACATGTAATCTGTTGAAAGGAGCAAATGATGATATCAATATAATCAGAGTTTATTAATTTTTTTTCACATTATTGTTAAATAATAGTTCATGTTACTGTTGAATAATGCCAATGACTTTTTCCTAACAAATTTACATTTTAATTTACAGAAGGAAAACATTAATATCTCCAAATAAACTTATCAACTACTCACACATTTTGTTGTGTAGTAAATAGTTAAAACTCAAGATCAGAGTTTTGATCTCACTAACATTGACAATCACCTCAGAGTATGCATATATCTTTGTCCTAAACCATGCTTGTCTAAGCTTGTCTTGCGACCCAAAACACTTTGAGATATGTGTGATGGTGTTTTCGGCCTTGAAGGGTGTATTACCATCATATTTGTCGGAGATGTGCGAGATCGAGATCATCAGTGAAAGACGGCTCATGCTTCGCTCAGCACAGGGTGAGGCAAAATGCAGACTGATTGAGCCATCTCGATCTCGCAAAACAGGCTTTGGAGATAGAGCGTTTAGTGTTGCGGGTCCCAGATGTTGGAACAAGCTGCCTCTGTGTCTGCGAGAGGAGGTGAATGGAGAGAGTTTTAAAAGAGGGTTGAAGACACACCTTTTTGCTGGGAGTTTCGGGTGATGGATACGATTTACAGCGCCCTTGAGGTCATGTTATGAGTAAACGGCGCTTTACAAATTGTCCATATATATATATATGCGTCCCAAATGCAAATTATGAAAATATTTAAATTTGCTTATTTCTACTAAAAAAATAATGTTTGCAATATTTTTCATTTTTGCAACATACAATATCGATTTGCTTCTTCAACAAAAGCAAATCCATCCATCACATTAATTTTACATAGGTATATATGTATAATATGTATATACATTTTTATACATATGTTCATTTATAATTTTATACATTTATATCTAATTCAAATAAAATAAATATAATAAAAAGAAGTTATTTAATTTTAATAGAACTACATATAGACACCTATGGGTTATTTGTGATGACAAAGGAGAGTTAATTTTATTTCCATTTGTTGAAAAAATATTTATGTGCGGCCCAGCATATATTTTTTTTTTGCAATGTGGCCCTCGTATGGTCAAAGTTTAGACACTCATGTCCTAAACTATTCAGAAAAACTCCTCAATACTTGATGTGCTAGTCCGACTATGCATGTTGTGGAACAATGAAACCTGCCTTCCACCACCACCTTTTGACCCTTTATTTTGCCATTGATCAGATACAATAATTCATATATTTATTTTCAGAGTACATGAATTAAATAGAACTCCTTTTAGATTGATTTGTCAGTAATAAAATTACATACAAAGTATTTGACACGTGTATTAATTATACAGATAACTAAGCAATAGTTAATGTAGAATTTTAATGCATAGTTTGACCATCATTACTTGTATGTCTCTGGTTTATTCATTATTATTTTATAGACTTCTTTGCACTTCTAGAATGGTTAGCATGTTTTTTTTTAAATTTATAAAATTATTTCTCTGTACCATTAAAAAGAAACATCACAGTATCTTATATTTGCAAGACAATATTAATATTTATTTTAAGTGATTGCTCTTCTGTTAGAATTAATATCAATCTACTTTACATAAAATTAGTTTACAATATAAAATGTCAGTGTAAAAAAAAAGTTGTTTCTGTATATTTTATTGATCTTTTTTTTTGTATTACTAATTGTGTTTTGTGGTACCTATAAAAACAAATTGTTACGCATATATGTTATTAAGCTATCCTGTAATTAAGCAATAGGTACATTTGGACCATTTACCACTTGTTTATTTACGATTTTCATATAACTATTTTAACAACTACTTTACTCTCTTCTAATAGTCTGTTCATAATATGAGATATTAGAAGAACTGGTCACAAGGCTACATCATTTTTAAAAATTATGACTTTTTCAAAATGATAAAAGTAATACGTCAGTTTGAAATCTAACAGTGTCAAAGTTTAACAATAATAATATATTTTAACACATATTTCCTTGCATATGGTTTGTATAAAATGAAATATTTTTATAGAATTAGCAAAGAAATCATATATTACAGAATACAGAATGCAACTAAGGCTATAACTCCTGAATAATATACTAAAGTTTTCTTTTTGTTGTTTGTTTTTGTGTTTGAATTGATAATTGTAAAAAAATTAATATAAACCTTATCGTAGTAAAAGGCTAAGGACTTCCTCATAGAAACAAAAAAATATTTTTTACAGCCTAACGGAGACCTTTCTTTTTGAGTCATCAAAGAACTCTTTATAGAAAATTTATAATATAGTAAAGATTCTGCTGTAGTATCTACTTAGTGTATATTAATATATGAAATATTATTCTTAAAACTTAAATGTATTATACTTATATGGATCTGGAAAAAAGATGATTCTACAGTACCTACTTGAAAAAATTGACCGTCAATATTAGACAACCTAAAAAATGAAAAACTTAAAATTTTATTAACATATTTTGGAATGTAGAGGCAGTTGTTTGAAGGGACGTGTAACTTTAAATAATTTATGTTGTTTTTGCTTCTTATAATAAACAAATAATATTAATTATTCTAATATATGTATTCTATTCTATTCCATTCTAATATAATATGCTTACATAGGTATATAAAGTTCACAACTTTTTATCAAGATTTTTTCACTTTTCAAAGATTTTACAAAATGTGTTTTTTTTCCAAAATATCATTTTTTTTTAGCTAAATTGAAGACAGAAGACAATATCCTGTCGTAATTAAATTTTACGAGAATGTTTGTGATATCATTTGGCACCTAATGGTCACCTTATAATGATCCAGCCTAATGGTCACACCACAATATTATGACAATATTAGGTTTATATATGTTTAAGTTATATATTCATCTTCTTTTTCAGTTCCCAACCACTCGTCTCCTCCTTCAACATGACCGACTGGGAGTTTGTTAATTATTTTGATTTGAATATGAAGTTAATGCAACTGATACCATTCTGGCCAATTTACATAAACAAGTCTCATAAACTGTATTATGTAGTAAAGGCTATACAGTTAATATATTCTGCTATAAATTTTATGTTCGTCTCTGTTATTTATGTGATTTTGGAGTTTATAGATTTGGTATCTGTTCTTGATGATCTACAAGCATTTTCGGAAAATATTGGAATTACAAGTATTCACTTTATATGTTTCCTGAAGGTATACTTATTATTGTTTTATGAATTATACCAGATAATTTACAATAGTACCCAATTTTTTCATATACAATTTTTCATGCTTTTCAGGTTTTCAATTTTCTTCATAAAAGACAATGTATCACTGATTGCGTAAATGAAATAAATAATATTTTTCCACCAATATTCAAAGCTGCCTGCAGTAGAAAACTTAGGGTGATATGAAACATTATGCGATGTAACTACTAAGTTACCAAGGACTTAATTACAAACTTTGCAAATTGTATAATAATGATTATTTTTAGATGATGGCACGAGATTTATTAACTAAAACTAAAAAGAAAGCAGACATAATTCATGTAGCTTTTATTATATTTTGTGGCATTGCTATAACATCAATTGTGATAATTCCTTTACGTGGTAAGTTCTACAATTTTATTCAGCATTACTTTAAAAGTTAATATGAATGAGAAAGAAAATGATAAGGTGTGGACTAATTACAAAATATATATGTTTATTTTTTATGTGTGGGTCTCTAGATCCCTCTGCTCTTAGTAACCGTATTCCATATAGATCCTGGATACCAGATGTTATTACGAGAGATTATTGGAGTTTTGTTCTTACATACAAAACATACGCTCTTAGTTTCTATGCCATGGTACTCATAGAATGTGTAATGCTGTGTTGTATGTTGATGATGTATCTCACAGCTCACACAAAGATACTCAGCTGGATAATCAGGTAACATATTAATGTCTTAACTTACTTACTATTATTACAATTACCCAACAGCTCAGAATATAGTTGATTCATAATAAACATTGACATTTCAACATTTTTTTTTTTAATTTCAGTACTTTGGGGGATGATATTGCAAGTGAATTAAATGTGAATTCCAACTCTCAACAAATTGTAAAATATTCACCAACACAAATTAACAATGGAATCAAAAGCAACACGACAATTAAAACTTCCTCTGAACAAGAAAGTCTTTCAAAACGTTTCAAACAGTGCATAGTTTACCATCAGCATATTCTTTAGTAAGTTTGTTTAATACTTGTAATATGAAATCTTATATAAAGTGAAGCACAAAGACAATACATTTAAAATATATCTTTATTTTATTATTGCATTGTGTTATGAATACACAGTTATCAGTGTATTAATCTTTTAGCGTGTCTGAGAAAACAGATTATATATTTTCCTACGTATTACTAATACAATTCCTAACAAGTATCTGTTCAATGTGCCTCTGTGGATTTCAGATATCTATAGTAAGTACAAGTATATAGGTTTGTACATTTATGTAGACATTATTTATATAATTATCTATCAATAAGTGTTTCTTTTGTGCTGACCAATCTCTATTTCTAGCCTGAGAACACTATGTTATATGTTCTCATCTATAATATTGTTTCATTTGTGAACAATAAATAAGTTTTTGATATTTAGGGATACATCAAAAGCATCTATTTCACTGTCTGCGTCCATTTCGCTTGCACTTACACGTGAAATTAATATATTATTGTATTGTTTTGATTTATAATATTGTAACCAATGTACATACATTAAGAGTTGCACCCTCCCTCACCCATGAATGCTGCAGGAATGTCAATTCTTATGTCATTCATACTCTTCAAGCAAATTCTTTCTAAGGAAGGGCTCAAGGTTCGCCTGAAGGACTCCCCTTGACAAAATCCTTCCTGAAATTAAATACAACCGTTAATGTCCACCGACTCTTTCTTTTACAATATGACTTTAAATTAGCTTACAGTTACGTATTTCCTACATACTAGTTGTTTGCTTAGACCAATACAAAGCATAGAGACTAAATAAATAAATAAAGAAATAAAAAATTTACACCTCTTACAAACTTATAATATTCTACCTTTTTTAGCGTAAATTTGATACAACCAGCTTTGCATTATTTGTTATACTTGGATGCCTTTTGTTTGAAATAGCTTTGTATTGTTGGTTTGCCAATGAACTCATTCAAGTGGTAAGTTAAAATATACACAAAAATGTATGTAGGTATGCTTATTTTACATATTTTTTAATGTATTACTAAAAAATAATTTTTATTTTTGGGTTAGTTGGAAGTACCCTCTGCATTTTGATTGTATTTAATTCAAACTCATTTTTTATAAAATTGTATATTTTTTATAAAATTATATATGATTATAAAAAAAAAAAGAAAAAAAAAGCATAATGTGGTTTTACTTAAAATGGATACAAAATGTGAACTAAGTCAGAGAGATGAGGGCTGCTACATATTTTTTGGGAAATTGAAAAGCCATAATCAAAGAAAATATAACAACGTACGCCATAGTGATTCAAATGACTTTTCTTTTTTAATATTATTTCTGTCATAAATTGTTCCATTTTTGATATTATACATAATCAAAACATTATTTTATATGGATTATACTATACTATTAATATTCCATCTGTGAGCAGAGTGACAGGTTGTGTGCGATTGCATTTCACTCCCAATGGATTCTCTATGACATGCCTCTTAGAAGGAGTCTTCTGATCTTCATGAGAAGGACAAGATATCCCATCTACATCACTGCAGGAAAGTTCTTCAATCTGTCACTCGTTGCATTTTCACAGGTAAGTAAAAATATCACAATTATCATGTGAACTTCACATACAATGAGATGTATTTAATCATTGACAATATTTAGTTGGAATATTTGTTTTTATATAATGTAGATAATCATTTGATAAACTTTTTATTTTCAGGTGTTAAGTAAGTCCTTCTCCATCATTGTCCTACTCAGAAAGTTTATCGCTGGAGATGAATAAATCAAAATAGCAACACTCTGTGGTTATTTGGATATTATTTTAGTTAACATTTGATTTAGGAGCATTACATAAAAATGTGGAATATTTGCATTTCTGAATATTCGCACGTTTTTAGACATTGTCACTTGCAATTACTTCTTAGACATTCCCAAATGTAATGGCATTGGTAACTATTCATATGACTCAGTGCACGTAATCACTGCAACGTAGAGAAATATTTATTATTTATATATTTCAATACGGAGCTCTGCACATAGTGGAGAATCACTTGAAATGGAGACGGATGGTCTATAGAACGACGCGTGATGGTTTTGATCCTCAGAATTGAGGGATCGATGGAGATAATGATTAATATTTGGTAATTATGTTTCCAGCCCAAAACTATATTGAAAATAGATATTGATATAGGTATATCTTGAATAAGGTAAACAGTAATTTCAAATTCTTATAACTATTAATGTTCTGAAACTGTTATCTAATACAAGAATAAACTTTTTTATACCATTTTGCATCCCAGCATTTTCTGTGATATCAGAGAAATGATGTTGATGGTCCTTGCTGGGTCCATGCTTTGAAAATGTTTGATAATAATATGGAAAGTAGGAGGTAATAACACAAACATATATTATAATATTTTTATATTGTTAGATATTTAAATGTTTATATATCCTAGATATTATATGTAGGTATATATTTACAAATTGTAGTTAATTATTTAAACACCTTGTGACAAATATATCTTCATATTTCAAATAATTCGAATTGTGTTATTTTTAATATCTCAAAATTAACCCATAGCAAGTAACATGCAAATTGTCCTTTCAATGCCAATCAAAGCTTGAGCATTCAGGATGGGTGGCATAACTCATCGCTGAACTGAAGATGTTAAACGTCTTAAACATGATGTTTTACGAATACCTGCCTTTTACAAGACACTCAAAAATAGTTATTGAGGTAAAGGATCAAATTTGAATTAATTAAAACCACTTAATACATGTAGTCATGTGAGTAGAGAAAATTCTCCTCTGATTGAAGAGAAATTTCTCTGATTTTTTCCCATGGGGATTCCCCTATTATTTATTGGCGATAATGCGGCGGAATTCCCCTACAAAATATATGAAAAAATATCCGGTATTGACTAACTTTAATTGTAGCAATATTGGTGATAAATTGTCTCAACATTTGTACATTGTTATTGATTGATTGAATAAAGTACTGATTTATTATTATTTTACTGTTAAATAAAAAAAAATTCTCTACTTCGAGAAATTTACCGAGAAATTTCTCGGTAAATTTCTCCAAAAATTATTTCTTGAGAATTCCACAACACTAAATACATGTATGTCTCAATGGAATATTACATAAGTTAACATTATAATCTACATGTTTTCTTTCAAAACTCTAATGTACATTGATATTTAATTAATGTTTGTCTATGTGGGAGTGTCTCCCTAATATTGATTTAATAACTGGCTTATACAATAACCTAATTGTACATCACAAATTTTATTCTATATTTCTGTATACAGGGACAGTAATTTCCTCAATAGTATATAATAATTCAAATTATAGGCTATCAAAACACATATAGTGAAGAGTGAAATATCCCCAAATATAAATTTCTTGCATTTTTGAGATGGTCTTTAACACGGTATATCCCACAAGTGGGGTAACTAACGGACAAACTGATTGTTATAAACATGCAAGCTGTCATCTCTGTGCCAACAAAAGTTAAGACATTTTGGATAGGTAGCATACCACATGGCTGAACTGAAGATGTCAAATGTCTTGAAACGTGATGTTTTATTAATTATCATCATCATCATCGCCCTCAACGCTCCTCTCGGAAGCACAGGGCAGAAACCAGCCTTCTCCATTCAGAGTGGCTCTATGCCAATGGCGTCACCTCTTACCACGACATTCCTTGCACTATGATGTCGTTGTCACAGTAACGGTGTATTGTGAAAGAGGGACGCCCGGGCCAATGGAACCCTTGTGGATGGATGAATGCCCGCCATGTAAATATTAAGTATGTGCTCATTAATTGATTACCCATTAAGTGGCTATATTATTATCTGTATTGATTTTATATAAATCTATACACACCATCATGGCATCTCCTATAAGTAGCTGATAGTCTTCTTTGTGCCACAAAAATGTTAAGGTTTATAAAAGAGTACTGTATGGTGCTGTGAAATGTTCTTTCTGTATATTTTATTGATCTGTTTTTTTTTGTATTACTAATTGTGTTTTGTGGTACCTATTAAAACAAATTGTTACGCATATATGTTATTAAGCTATCCTGTAATTAAGCAATAGGTACATTTGGACCATTTACCACTTGTTTATTTACAATTTTCATATAACTATTTTAACAACTACTTTACTCTCTTCTAATAGTCTGTTCATAATATGAGATATTAGAAGAACTGGTCACAAGGCTACATCATTTTTAAAAATTATGATTTTTTCAAAATGATAAAAGTAATACGTCAGTTTGAAATCTAACAGTGTCAAAGTTTAACAATAATAATATATTTGAACACATATTTCCTTGCATATGGTTTGTATAAAATGAAATATTTTTATAGAATTAGCAAAGAAATCATATATTACAGAATACAGAATGCAACTAAGGCATAACTCCTGAATAATATACTAAAGTTTTCTTTTTGTGTTTGAATTGATAATTGTAAAAAAATTAATATAAACCTTATCGTAGTAAAAGGCTAAGGACTTCCTCATAGAAACAAAATATTCTCTCTTCACTTAAAGCAAAATTATTTTTTACAGCCTAACGGAGACCTTTCTTTTTGAGGCATCAAAGAACTCTTTATAGAAAATTTATAATATAATAAAGATTCTGCTGGAGTATCTACTTAGTGTATATTAATATATGAAATATTATTCTTAAAACTTATATGTATTATACTTATATGGATTTGGAAAAAAGATGATTCTACAGTACCTACTTGAAGAAATTGACCGTCAAAATTAGACAACCTAAAAAATGTAAAACTTTAAATATTAACATATTTTTAAATGTAGAGGCAGTTGTTTGAAGAGACGTGTAACTTTAAATAATTTATGTTGTTTTTGCTTCTTATAATAAACAAATATTAATTATTTTAATATATGTATTCTATTCTAATATAATATGCTTAGGTATATAAAGTTCACAACTTTTTTCCAAGATTTTTTCACTTTTCAAACATTTTACAAAATGTGTTTTTTTTTCCAAAATTTCAATTTTTTGGAGCTAAATCGAAGACAGAAGACAATATCCTGTCGTAATTAAATTTTACGAGAATGTTTGTGATATCATTTGGCACCTAATGGTCACCTTATAATGATCCAGCCTAATGGTCACACCACAATATTATGACAATATTAGGTTTATATATGTTTAAGTTATATATCCATCTTCTTTTTCAGTTCCCAACCACTCGTCTCCTCCTTCAACATGACTAACTGGGAGTTTGTTAATTATTTTGATTTGAATATGAAGTTAATGCAACTGATACCATTCTGGCCAATTTACATAAACAAGTCTCATAAACTGTATTATGTAGTAAAGGCTATACAGTTAATATATTCTGCTATAAATTTTATGTTCGTCTCTGTTATTTATGTGATCCTGGAGTTTATAGATTTGGTATCTGTTCTTGATGATCTACAAGCATTTTCACAGAATTTTGGAATCACAAGTATTCACTTTGTATGTTCTCTTAAGGTAAAATAAACATGTTTTAAATGTAATCATTGTTTATATTAATTGCATAACAGCTCATTTGTTTATGAAATGTACTAGATAGTTTTACCATAGTGCTCAGATATTTATCTAGATAGGCATATTCATCATTTTCAGATTGTGAATTTGCTTCATAAAAGGCCGTATATCGCTGATTGTGTAAATGAAATGAATTATATATTTCCACCATTATTTAAAGCCGTCTGCAATAGAAAACTTGGGGTAAAATACAACATTTTGTAATACATTCATTATTACAGACTTAATTACAATCTGTACTAATTCTATAACGGTGTTTATTTTAAGATGATGGCACAAGATTTATTAACTAAAACTAAGAAGAAAGCGGATACGGTACATACAGTTTTTATTTTAGTATTAATATTTGGCATGACAGCAATTGTGACCGTTCCAATACAAGGTAAACATTACAACTAAATATTTTATCTGACATTAATACTTATCAAATTATGCAAAAAGGAGTTTCTATATATGATTTAAATCCACAAACCTACATAGTGTTGACTCTAATACTTTACCTCGGACCCAGTAATTTCATTTACATTGTATTTTTTTATACTTTTGTAAATACTCTTTTAACATCAAATACATATAAACTTTATGTCTCTAATTTGTTTAATTTTATCAACTAAGATATTATAGCCTTTAAAAATCTAATTATTTCTCAATCCTCATGCCGTACCTCTTGCACAGTTTTAAAATAAAATGAATCTCCAGATAGATAATACTTAGATATATCTTATTGTAAAGAAACTTCCAAAAGGTTTAATTTAAGTATGTCTATTGACAAGACAAAGTGTATTGTTACGTCAAGACAGACCCTCTCAGATGATGAGCCTGTTGGGCAAGCGGCAACATTTAAGTATCTCAGCGTAGAAATATCTAGCAAAAGCAATTTGCACAATGAAGTGAGGGAGCAGATCAATAAAGCCTCAGTGGCAGCTGGATGTTTGAAAATCACCATATGGAGAAACAAATCGTCACACCCTAAATGTTACGTCCAATCTGCAAAATTGTTTTTTTTTAACACCAATTTGTCAAATCTACCACATTCAACATTATTTCATGGGCCACTTCTTAACATTTTTGATATATGTGTCAGATCCAGTATGGATTTACCTACATATTGTGTGTATTTATTTTTCTATGTGTGGATCTCTAGATCATTCCGCTCTCAATAACCGTGTTCCATATAGATCCTGGATACCAGATGATATAATGACAGATTATTGGATAATAGTTCTTATATACAAAGCATTCGCTCTTGGTTTCAACGGCATTGTACTTATAGAATGTGTAATGTTGTGCTCCTTGTTACTGATGTACCTCACAGCTCATACCAGGATTTTGAGTTGGGCTATTGGGTAATATAATAATTCACATATAATTCTTTGTCTTTATTTGAAAAGATGTATTTAGTGACAAAATTCCATTTTTTTTTTTAAATATGCATATTTGACTATTTTTTACTTTTATTTTGTTTTATATCTTGTAGTGTGGTGTCTGTGGTAGTTTACATAACATTTAGAGATAGGTATATAGAAAAAATATCAACATCAGTATACTCGCTGTTCTCAATTATTCTCCTAATATTTAGTTTTCTAACGCAAAACAAATTTGTATTTCAGTACTTTGGGGGATGATATTGCAAGTGAATTAAATGTGAATTCCAACTCTCAACAAATTATAAAATATTCACCAACACAAATTTACAATGGAATCAAAAGCAATACAACAATTAAAACTTCCTCTGAACAAGATAGTTTTTCAAAATGTTTCAAACAGTGCATAGTTTACCATCAGCATATTCTTTAGTAAGTTTGTTTAATACTTGTAATATGAAATCTTATATAAAGTGAAGCACAAAGACAATACATTTAAAATATATCTTTATTTTATTATTGCATTGTGTTATGAATACACAGTTATCAGTGTATTAATCTTTTAGCGTGTCTGAGAAAACAGATTATATATTTTCCTACGTATTACTAATACAATTCCTAACAAGTATCTGTTCAATGTGCCTCTGTGGATTTCAGATATCTATAGTAAGTACAAGTATATAGGTTTGTACATTTATGTAGTCATTATTTATATGATTTTGTCAGTGAATCAATAATATTGTTACAATTTTCTACAAATATCTATGAGGATCTAATCTTATTTTTTCTTTTTCAGCGCAAGTTTGATTCTACGAGTGTTTCGTTACTTATTATATATGGATGTCTTTTATTTGAAATATTTATGTACTGCTGGTTTTCAACTGAACTCATCGCAGTGGTAAGTTTGGATAAATCATAACATTATCTTTCACATGTAACATAACCAGCGGTCTTACTGCATATAATCCTTTCAAACAAGTCATCCTTTTAATCTAAAACTTAGGCATTCAGAATGGAAGACTTGATGTTAATATATTATTTATTTAAAGAAAAAGAAGTATCTGGGTTTTTGTAACAAACACAAATACAACTTAATACATATTTCTCAGGAAGCTTAAAGCTTGTGTCGTGAAAGAGGAGATATGGGAGTAAAATAAAAAATAAAGCAAAATTGAAAACAATGTTATGACCAAACTGAGCTTCACAGATTGGTCTACTGGTTTTGTATAGTCAATTTTCAAACTAAAATAGAAATGTTCGACTCCTGTATTTGACGTATCTTCCCCATTGAAAAGGAATCATAGTGCCTAAAAACTGAAGAGATTTTGATTATTTTGCATACCTACCTATGTTTTGGGTATTCAACTAAATATTTGAACTTAAGTTTATATAAACTATAAATAATCACATTTGGATAGTGGAGAAATAAAAAGTTGGTACCTATTCGTAACTATGATACAATACTATGTAGGTATATTAGTAACATGCAGTTATTCACTGGCTACCCTACTTATTATCTGTAGAATATTTGTCAATAAATATATTATAATATAAAGTTTCATTATCCACATGCATAGATAATCAAATATTTAGGTTAAAGTCAGTTATACCTTATTAATACTGTTGTGCGAGTAGAGTGACAAGTTGTGTATGAGCGCATTCCACTCCCAGTGGATTCTCTATGACATGCCTCTTAGAAGGAGTCTTCTGATCTTCATGAGAAGGACAAGATATCCCATCTACATCACTGCAGGAAAGTTCTTCAATCTGTCACTCGTTGCATTTTCACAGGTAAGTAACAATATCACAATTATCATGTGAACTTCACATTCAATGAGATGTATTTAATTATTGACAATGTTTAGTTGGAATATTTATTTTTATATAATGTAGATGATCATTTGATAAACTTTTTATTTTCAGGTGTTAAGTAAGTCCTTCTCCATCATTGTCCTACTCCGAAAGTTTATCGCAGGAGATAAATAAGTCAAACGACTACACTTTGGTAACTAATTTTAGTCAACATTATTTATCTTCACTACAATTTTAAACTGTGGATTGTGTTAAAGATTAAAAATAAATTTTATATTAGGTATATATAATAAGTGAACATTGCTGTCACAATATGATACATTTTTCTTCTCATGGCAATGTACCAACCAAGTAAATGTAAGACGATGGTTGTAAAATAAATGGGAAAGTAGCACATATTACACAAAAGATTGTAAAATAAAATAATTTTTACCCATCTCCTCTTTGATTTCTCTTTTCTGTGTTATATTTTCTCTATGCCAATAAAAAGTAATAAATTTTATTCTCATCACTTAATTGACAATCTTAAATGTCTTGAAATGTTATTTATTTATTTGTTCAATAGGAAGGATGTATTTTTTCGATTTTTTTTCATTACAGTTTCACTGTCCTATTAGGGGTCACTCAATATTCGCTCGCGACCCACAGAAATCTTTCGTTCTATATTAAATTTCTCATACAAATCTATCTCATATAAGTCTATGGGAGTTTTTATGTTATTAATAGTAGAGATAATAATATATTAATAATAATATAGGTATACTTTAGAGTTTAGACCAGGGATTCACAGACTAACGGGGAACAGGGGCCACTCGGGAAATTGTGAGCCAAGGACGGCCCGCTATAAGAAAATTTCTTAAGGAATATTTTCTCACAGTACCTTTTTCTACAATGTACCGGGTATTTGTACCAATTGTTTGTGTCAATACCGGATACTAAAAATGTTACGTGTTTGAATTTCTACCGCCCTCCCCCGTCGCCGAATTTCCAAAATGGTATAAGAATTTGAAATATTTCAAAAACTCCTAGCTCAGTTTTACTCGAATTATTAAGTATTCGGTACTTTTACCAAATATCCAATTATCACTGGTATTGTCAATTTTTTTACATTATAATTCACTGGCGGGCCGCAGATATACCGACCAAGGGCCCGCGGGCCGTAGTTTGTGCATCGCTGGTTTAGACAGACAGGTAATGCACCTGTATGGGTAGCCATTCATTTTTGATGTGCTTTATTATATTATAACAATAGATGCACCACGACTAAAAAATAGATAGGTAGGTGTTCAAACTATATTAATTTATTAGTCCACCATCCACCATTATTAACCTGTAAATAGAATAATATTATAAGGTATATAATTATGTAGTTAAGAAGTGTCACAATAAATTACATTCTATTGCTGCATATTACACTGTTTTTTTTATTTTTATTTTCCCCAGATACCAAAGCTTTCTTGCTAAATTTGTTAAGTTTAAATAATGTATAGTACATATCCATAAAATAACTGGAAATTATATTATTTTTATTCTGTTGTTTGGAGTAGTGGCGGATCCTCCTTAGGAGCGATAATGGGACACACAAAACACACTTTTTATAAATTCAATAAGTTTACAAATACATATTTTATTTTATTGCAGCAATATTTCGAGTTACATTTATTACTTTTCAGACAAGCGACATATGCAACATTTTGGGAATTTCCTTACTTTGGAAATCGCCAGTTATTCAATAGATGTGTCCTAACATTTTATTTGCTTTATTTTTAATATTCTCACAATGACTATGAAAATTCAACCGAAAATTAATTATTATGCCCAAATCACGAACCTCATCAATTCTTTTCAGTTTTTCTTTATCTATTTAGTTTATTTTTTAATTTTATGGTGGCGTACATGTGTTTATATAACATTTTTTTGAGATTTTGTTATGCAGACACTGTAGGAGTGAGTGGCCTGCCTCTGTGTTGGTTGGATAAGATATCTTGAAATCATCGGCGTACATATGTGTACATGTGAGTGTGACGCCGAAGGAGTGGAGGAAAGTCGTTGATAAAAACGAGAAAGAGCAGAAGGCTCTCTCTTGTGTGACCTAGTTAGTCTAAGCAAGCATTTAGTACGTAGATAATACGTAACTGTAAGCTAATTCTAAGTCATATTGTAAAATAGAGAGTCGGTGGACATTAACTGTTGTATTTAATTTCAGGAAGGGTTTTGTCAGGGGGAGTCCTTCAGGCGAACCTTGAGCCCTTCCTTAGAAAGAATTTGCTTGAAGAGTATGGATGACATAGGAACTGCCATTCCTGTAACATTCATGGGTGAGGGAGGGTGCAACCCTTAATGTGTGTGTGTGATCTCTAGGGCACAGGGGAGAGAATCAAAATTACCGATGCCTCTATTTTTGGGATTGTTTTTTCTGGGATATTAATTTTAAAACAATTCCAAAAAATGTATCACTCTGTACATATGTTGAGTAGCTATAAAATATCTCAAATGTCCCCCTCTACAAACAGGGTTGCCAGGTCTTCTCCAAAAAAATACCGAACATTGGGCAAAAAAAGTTTTAATCGTTGAACTATATTATGACCTTGAAATACAAAGTGCCATTGCACAAGACCAACTAGCTGCCCTAACTTATAAATATTATATTTTTTCTCACTAATGCACGCTTTCAGCAATACGTCTTATTTGCTTTAACTGCCCATGCATTTCGCAACATGTCAGACTGATATTACATTGTATACATGATTCAGCCTTCACCATGTCCACACTTAATTTATTACGGCTGTTCGTCCACAAATAATTCATATGGCTAAATACTCTTTCCACATAAGCATTATTACATTGGTACTGCCATTATCGTTTTAATTATCTGTTTCAAGTTAGCGCTTATGTTGTTTATTAGGGAGAAAAATTAATCAGAAAAAAATACCGAACCGCCCATATTTCGGTATTTTTGTCATACCGAACACCGAACACGGTGCTAAAATACCGAACGGTTCGGTACAATACCGAACACCTGGCAACCCTGTCTACAAACCCTATCAGTTCGACAAAGGTTCTACTAAACAACCTGTATACCTACGTCAGAAGAACCTATCCCGATAAAATGTATCACCTATGAATTACCCTAAAACCAACTTCTGAGCACGCCAATATTATGTCGTTCGATGTTTGTCGGTGAATTATCCTCCGTGAATTATGTGACAGTGAATTATCCTGTTTGTGAATTGATCAGTGAATTTTTCTAAATCCTATAAATAAATTTCGTTTGATGTTCAGTCAAAGATATACGTTCAGGGGGTTATGTTAAACAAGATAATAGAAATGACATTGTAGACAATTTATCACTGGAATGTTCTCAAATATTTTAAAAACCAATAATTCCGTCCCTATTTAAATAATTTCTCAAACTTTTTTCTTGAATCATACTCTTCGTCTGCTTATGGGTTAAACCCGTCATATTCGAATCTCAAGGCCCCGTAGCCATGAAATCGCGTCGTCCGACCCTAAACTGAGTGCTTGCAACCCGCCAATGTATGAATATTTGGGACATGTGTTCACCACATGGTCTGTTGTCTGGTCAGCACCACACACACATAACGGAGAGTCTGCGAGTCCCCGTTGATGTAGGTGTGACGCTGTGCATCCAACACCACTCCTTAGTCTGTGCAAAGTGCACCAGAGTTTTCTAGGCAACGTAGAACCTAGAAGCTGTATAGTTGGGTCTGCAACCAGGTAATGGTTTTTCACCGTTGTCGTTACCCACAGATCTTGCTATTTGTTGTCAGTTGATCGACTATCGCTTACAGCTGTTGTCCAAAATGGATGCCGCGATTTAAGTCGATAATTAGGCGGATGTCCTATATCTTTGTGTATAGGGAGATCTGGATTATTTATGATTTTCTGGTGTTCTCTGTGTGGTGCTTTTTCACGCCTTAGATGTGCGGGCGGTATATTGGAGAGCACTGGAAGCCAAGGTAGAGGAATTGGTTTGAGAGTACCACTGATAATTCTCATAGCTTCATTTAGTTGGGTGTCTATGAGTTTATCCCGTGGAGCACCCGGTAAAGAATTGGTTTCCCACTCTTCTCCGTAAGTTTTCGAGTGTCCTGTAAAAGGCAGGTGTTCGAAAAAATTAAGACATTTTACATCTTAAATTCAGCGATGAGGTTTGCCACCCATCCTGAATGTCTTGATTTTATATTGGCACGAAGAGGACAGCTTGCATGTTTCTTACATGCAGCTGGTCTGCTGGCTACCCCACTTGTGGGATATGCCGTGATGGTATAATAGTATAGTAGTAGTAGTAGTCTATGAGTTTTGTATGTGCGATTTTTAGCCACACTTGTGAACAATACTCTGCGGCTGAGTAAATCAAACCGATTCCCGCAGTTTTCAATGTTCAGGCATCGTATCCCCAAGTAGTTCCGCCGAGTTTATATAGTACGTTAAGACTATAACTTTTTACTTTCTGCTGGAGGTTTTCAAGATGAAACTTGTATGTTAGTGCTCTGTCCAGTGTAACACCCAGATAACGAGGGTGTGCTTCATTATTTATTCTGTTTCCTCCAAAGTAGACGTTGACTTCTTATCTCGCCTGTGCATGGAATCATACTAAAAATAAAGTATCAGTTATAGTATAAAATTATCCATAGGTAGGGTATACCGATTCGTAGAATAATTAGTACAAAAATAATACAACTCTATCACAAATTTATATAAATCACTATAGTGTATGCTGTGCATAGTGCACCATTAATAATTAGATAAATCTATAGACTTTCGTTTGCCACTATTCGGAAGAATATGATAATGAACTGATAAGTCGAAAGACGTCTCGGAATATATAATCTATAGTAGAAAGGAACACTTGTTTCAAATTACATAAATATTCGGAAGAAATTTTGATGCATATCCATGCAGTAATAAACATGCAGATTGTCCTCTCCGAGACAATAACAAATAAAACATGTAGATAGGTGGCATGACTCATTGCTGAATTGCGATATTAAGTGGGGTTAATCGAACTTTCAGAAATGAGTGGGAAAGCGATTATTTTCCAGGGACTCCACAATCATATTATTTTGTGAGCGGAACGAAGGACAGCGGATCCCATGTTTATAGGTGAAGACTGTTGTATCTCTTTGGGGCAAAATCAAGTTAGCTAGATATAAAAAACAAAATTAATCGAGTTACGGTGAATTTCAATATTAGTTAATTTGAATACAAAAAATCATTCAATATCAACAGTTTTGGAGCCATTGAGAGGAAGGGCCTAATCTTATTATAATAACTATCTATAAGTAGATATATAGGTACATATTATGTATATGACAAAATACTCGAATGTGTACATAAATATCTTACAAACAATAGTTTCTCGTTATAAATAAAATAATATACAAATATTGTGCTAAATTAACTTTATAAACCTCGAGAATAAAACAAGAAAATTCAAAACAAAAGGCCTGGTACAAGGTCGTAACCAGCCCAAAATAGTAAAAATCAAATTCACCAAAAATAATTTACAAAAGCAACGAGTAATTGGACTCGCTCCTCATTTAGCTATATACCTGCTTTACAGTAGTTTTGATAAATGGTTCATGTACATGTACCTACATATTTTGTTTCTGAATTTATATGTTTTTTGTCATTTTTATTATGTATTCTATGTTCCCACAAAATGGGCATGCATGGAATATCAAAGCAAGTGTCGCGCCATAAATCAACTTACACGCATATTGTTGCAACACACATCTCTCCTCTCGCTCACACGCACCCACATCTCTTGCCTCCATCTCACGCATACTACGGTACTGTCACGCGTATTCATCGTGATTGTTATCCAATAAAATCAAGCAAAATTTCATCTTAAACTGATACCACTTCGTCAACAGAGACGTGTCATTCAACTCATGATAAATATCAGTAAAGTTAATTTTTTTAATCTTATTACTCGGGTTTTTCTATACTAAAAGGATTTTGCTTTTGATTATCAAAACTCGTCTCAGTTTCATTGTTGTGCAAAGGGAATGCATAATAATATTTAAAAGTTTTACAAAAGGGACAAATTGCATTTATTCTTTTTGTTTGTGACGGTTGTCATTCTTTACTCTGGCGCTTATAACTTTCTTGAACATACAGCTCAAGTCGTCCACTAGAAAATAATTTCTTGATAGAAATTTTCATTCAAGATTTTAGTAGGCACCCAATTTTCGAAGTGGGGTTGTGCTTATTTCGCTTTGAAAGGTGTAATAAATTAATTTGTTTATTAAAAATCACGTACCTAAACCAAAATAACTTCAAAAATTACACATTTTTAAATAAAATCCCACTTCGAAAAAGGTGACCAGTTTATTAATAAGTCTTGTAAGAAATAAATACATATGGCATAATTATAAAACTTAAGTCTTTATTTACTTCAGTTAAATATTTTTGCATGCCAATAAATAAAGTTTTATATTCGCGTCGACTGAGTATCAAAATAAACATCACCAGCTGATTGATGAATTGAATGTGTTTATTTCGTTTGTTTCTTCACAATAAATGTATAATATATTATTTTAATATTGACAACATATAAGATATAAGTAATAAAGTATTGTGGATAATGCTTCTACAACAGCGGGCTTGCCGAAGGTAAGTACCTTCCTAGTTTTTTTCTTATGAATGACTACCGAACTTCATATTATTATGATATCTATTATTTTATTAAATTCTCCATTGACATGTTATTCTTTGTTGATTATTTCTAAATTAAGAAATTATTTCTGTCCTAATTTCCATACCACCATGGCATTTCCGATCCGTCGATTAACCGCACGCTTGTCATTTTCTCCGTGCCATTAAAAACTGAAACATTCCATTATGGCTTTGTCAACTTGCTAAAGTAATGTTTTTAGTAGGTGGAGTGTGGGACTTAATCGAGAGATCCCGGGTTCGAATCTTCTCGCGGCCGACTTATTCCACAATCATAATTTTTATGTAATTATTTGCAAGAGTATGTCAATGTACCCACTCAGAAATATCATTGATTCTTTTATACTTTTGCCTGTCAATAATGTCCATCGGAGCACATTCGTCAAAGTCCAAGGGAAAAATAAGTTAAAGATGGCTTAGTTTAAATCGTCCTTTTATTTCTGAAAATCTAGTATGTACCTACCAACCTACCTAGATGTAGTTATAGGTAGAATACAAAAATAATAATAAAAAAAGTTGTGTTACGTTGCTTGTAATTAGTGTACAGCAAAGAGTATTTTATAAAACTTAGTTGATGCGTAGGTAGGTATAGGTTTTAGTAATTATTAAATCTAATAGGTACAAAGAAGGCCGCTCCAAAAAAACGAGTTAAGAGAATGTATGTACACGTACCTAGAATCATAAAGAATTAGGTACCTACTTATATTTTAAATTAATCATTTCTTGTTATGATATTATCAACATAATTATATGAATGACAGCGTTTTACATATTTTTATTTTAATACATAGGTACCCTATAAAACTTGGGGTCAACATAAAAATAGAATAATTATTTATTTATTCATTCTTTACTTTATATCGATTAAAAATGATTCCATAGTAGATCACTAGATATGTACCTATACCTACATACAATAATGCTGATTGAGGACATGGTAGGTATATCTTTAAAGTCGGCTTCATTCAGAAAATACTAGATAAATTAACGATAATAATATAAAACAAAATAACATCAAAAAATATGACAGTTTAACAATCAAACACACGAAAAAATACAACTTTCAAGAAATACAGAGAAAAAGACATTTTGATCACCATACCTACACATTTGACAAATTGGTATCACAATAATTTAATAAATTCTTGCTCTTAATTGGAAAATGTTCACTGACGCAACTTTGCAGAGAAGATATTAATTTCTTTATTAGGTACTAATTCTGCGATAAAGGCATCTATGAAAAATATTTTAATTAACATATTACATTATGGGAATGGGCTCAAAAATTTGTTAAACTTATTTTGATTCGAAGAGTAACTATAGGTAGGCACTATCTATTTTTTATGTTGTGTACAAAATATATCTTTGTGGGAAGTACCTAACGACATCTTTCATTGTAGTCTTGTTTAAGATTTCTATAAAAACGTGTTTTTACAGAAAAATAGATTTAAGTTATGTCTTATTTACATATATAAAAGTTAAATTATCTAATACTGTAATGTGACATATCCATATAAATTCACAGAGCTTCTCAATCGATTATCACTAGTATATAAACGCATTTGTACGAAGGTACTATCTTCAATGCTTCCCAAACATTTTGTCACTTGTCCTTTAATTTTCCATTCCCTCCATCCCCACCATCATGGCATCTCCCGTAAATGTCTTTTATACAACACAAAATATAATCATTTTAATACAATAAAATTAAATGCGTACCTGCATTACATTAGAAGACACTGATAAGTTTTATAACATTTATGTAAATTGTATATACCTATGTATTTTGTTCCATTAACCTTTGGAATTCCATTTCGAATAGATCAATTGATGCTTATTGACTTGTTATAAGATAGTGGGATAAACCAAAAGGGACTGTCTAAGTAAATACATATAATATTACGTTCCTGAACCCAGGCCCCCAGGTAGTGAAGATTTATATTTTTATTTATTGATAAACATAAAATGTCTGAGAGATATTATAGATATTATTTCGTGTATATAATATTGTATCATGGACTACTATATATAAAAAAAATATTTGGGAATATATAAAAAGTTTTCTAAAATTATGTACAATAAATAACCATTTCTTTCCCAATTAAGGGAAAAAATGCTAAATTTCTCAGATGTATAGACATTTAACCTCGTTAGTTCAGCAATGAGATATGCCATATATCCTGTAGGTATATTATGTTATTAACCATGGAACGAAAAGGGCGACCTTTGTTGGTTTAGCATCATTCCTATATACATCTTATCACACCATTTTCCTCGTAGGGTAAGAAAAGATAATCGAGCACAGTTTACTCCCGACAGTGTTTTTTTAAGAACAGACTTATCTAGCGAGACATTGTGATTCCAGAACAGAATTTATCTAGCGAGACAGTGTGATTCTAGAACAGAATTTATCTAGCGAGACAGTGTGATTCCAGAACAGAATTTATCTAGCGAGACAGTGAGATTCCAGAACAGAATTTATCTAGCGAGACAGTGTGATTCCAAAACAGAATTTATCTAGCAACAAGTGTGATTCCAGAACAGGTTTAATTTAGCTAGATGATATCAGAATAGATTTTATTTAGCGAGACGGTGTGATTTCTTCACTGCTTTTAATAGGATTATACAATTCAATGTATTTGCAGTTAGCTACTCGTATTGTCTATTGGTTACCCCTCTTATGATATTTGGCGATAGCTACGATTTTCTGAAGGCTGTCGGGCTTATTTAATCTATTTTATATTATATTATTTAAACGATTTATGAAAGTATTTATGAAAATATGCAATATTCTACTTCAGGTTTTAACCTGAATTTTGTTGTAATAACCACTTATAAAATTGCGCAGTAGATGATACTTATAATGTTTGACTAGACATCAATGGCTTAAGTTTCAATATAAAACTGATAATAGGTACTACAGTACTACTAATTGTTGTTATTATCTCCCTACTTATGTAGGATATATTATATTTCTATATATATATATATATATATTCTTATATTCATACATATATTCAAATGTTTTATTAACTACATTCCTACTAAAATTATAACATTATCTACCGGGGTATATAAACACCCCTTTTAGAATGTAGGTACCTGAGTACCAAAGTAAGTAAATACCTATTAAAATACTATTTTAATTAAGATCTGTTCAAATAATACTCATTGCAACTTTCCAACATTGGAGATTTGAATTACGAGAGCAGGCTTTGTAAATAAATAATTCAAGGAGTTATGTTAAGTGTAAATACAAAACACATAAATAATCACAATTAATTAATATTATAGGTATATATATTCATTAATCGATATACTTGCTTATATATCAACGATTTCTTTCAAATAACATAATTGTATGTACGAGGGCGGTCCGATAAGTACTTAGCCTCTCCGGTGGCATCACTATCACAAGAAAAATATACCATCGTGTAGTGCATTCTTGTAGACAGCTACTATCAAAATTTCAGCCGAATTGGACTTATGGTTTTGCTTTGACCGCGTGTGGAAGCGGGCGGGTCCACGGATTTTCGAAAAATGGAAAAAGAGCAATATCGGTCGGTGATTCTTGGATACTGTGTACGGTGACTCTTGTTCTTTGATAACGATCGTCAAAAATTGGTTTAAGAGTTTCGACATGGTCGTACGTCGGATTTTGACGAGTCACGCCCAGGTGCCCCGAAAACGGTTACCTTGGAGGATAACGTGTCAAAATCCACGATATCGTAATGGCAGACCGCCAATTTAAGGTGCGTAAGATAGCTAAGATAATAGGCATCTCAAAAGACCAAATGGATTATACCATTCATGAAATTTTGGACATGAGAAAGCTGTTGGCACAATGGGTGCCGCGTTTAGACACTCCGGACAACAAGCGCAACTGTGAGACTATTTCAGAGCAGTTTTTGACGGTATTTAAGAGCAATCCTAAGGAGTTTCTGCATCGTTTCGAAGCCATTGACAAAACATTGATCCACTGGTATACGCCAAAGACCAAGAAACAGTCGAAACAGTGGATTTTACCCGGCGAACGTGCTCCAAAGAAGGCGAAGACTGGCCTATCGACCGGAAAGGTGATAGTCACCGTTTTCTGGGATTTGCAAGGTGTGATCTACATCGACTGCCTGGAGAAAGGTAAAACGATCACAAGGCTCTACTATGCCAAATTATTGGGCCGATTCGATGCCAAATTGTAGAAAAAACGGCCCCATTCGACGAAAAAAAAAAGTGATCTTCCACCGTGACAATGCACCGGCACACACCTCCGTTGTCGCCATGGCCAAATTGGTCGAATAGGGCTACGGACTGCTACTATATCCACCGTATTCTCTAGATTTGGCTCCGTGCGACTTCTTTTTGTTTCCAAACTTGAAAGTCACTCGCTGGGTGGAAATTTGAATCGAATAAGGAGGTCATTGCCGCCACGGAAGCCTATTTTGTAGACCTCGAGAAAACGTATTTTTTAGACGGGTTAAAGAAGTTGGAGAATCGCTGGTTCAAGTGTATCGAGCTAAAAGAAGACTATGTTGAAAAATAAATCACCACTTTTCCAAAATTTTAATTTTTTCCTATGTAGGCTAAGTACTTATCGGACCGCCCTCGTAGGTGTATACTTGAGTATGTACAACATGAATCTTCTACATGTCGTATGTGACACGTGTTTATTTTTAATCAACAAGTCTATTGTTTATTTCCATTTACATATTGTGTGTACATATAAATTAATAGTACGACACATTTAAAAGCCCTAGCCTAGGTAGGACCTATCACTTTACTAGTGCGGTGAGATGTCCTCTCTGCGACCGCAAATATCAGCTTCTGAAACTATCAAGAGGCGCGGCGCTAATCGATGACCTACCTGCGAGTATAATAATTACGATATTATGTGGATACGTACCTATGTATATCTGTTCATAATACACACATAAAAGGTGGTTAGACTGAAAGAAAATAAAATGCACAGCAACAATGAATCCGTCACCTACACCTATGTGAAACAGCAGCATTATATTTATATTAAAATAAAATTCGTCTCTAAAAAAAATTGTCTATTTGGTTTGCATATATGAAGGTACTTTTTTTTATTACCGGAAATCGGAGTGATTTGTGATGTAGGTACTTACACCAGAAAACATCAAGTACAAAATTAATCTAGGTTCGTAATGAACCCTAAAATCCACGTATCGATCTCTTCCTTTTCCCTTCTTCCTTCTATTCTTATGTTGTTTTTCATTGTTTTATTTAATATCTTATTTTTAAAGTTTTATTTAGTATTTATTCATATTTTCTATCTTTTTATCTATAAGTATATATATTTTATACCTACTAGAAAAAATCGCATATGCAATAGGCCCGCCATTTGGTATGTTCTGTGAACATGATTTAGGTATAGGTACCTACTCTATATATTTTGATGTGAATAAATTTTTATTTATTTATTTATTACGTATTATTTATTACGTACGGTACCAACTTAAATTCTTCTAAAAAATTAGTTCGGCAGCAAAACTCTATAAACTTCGGATATAATTATTTATATATGTATTTATTCTTTACTGCACATTAATTACAAGCAATTTTACAAAAAAATTTTTTTTAATTAAATACAGTCAACATACAGAGGGCGAGTTTATCGCGGAGGCACGATATCTTCCAACTAACCGATATTCATGGAACTTTTACAAAAAACCTTTATGAAAGTAAAAGTGGAGATACAAGGGAGAAGAATACGTAGGAAATGGACTAGGGAACAAAATGCGAAATTTTGAGTAATAAAGTGGTTCTTGACACCCGCTTGGAAGCGTAAACAGTGGGAAGCAACCTTATTCTAGAAGGCAGCGACAACAGCGAGCACCATGAACAGAAAATGAGTTTGTAAAAAGTTAGAGCTGTGAGCTGATATCGCGGATATCGAGCATCCGAGCATGTTGCGATCAGACTTCCTACCGCGCATTTTAAACATAATCGAAAAATAAGTAGGTACAAGTGCAAGCATTTTTGTACTCTGGCATCCCACGGGTATGTATGGGCCTAAAATAATTAAAAATAATCAACGAATACGTGAAATAAGATTATCACGTTTTTTAATTGTCTATACCTACGTATTATTTTGTTTGATTGGTTTCAATGTATTAATTCACTTTGTTATTGCTTATTATTATTCCTATCATGAATGTTATTTTAATTGTTATGTTGACATTTCCAAAATACTCGTGACCGCCAAATGTGTTTAGCTTGTCCAGGTCAGGCGATGTTAGGGTTGTGTATAGCGTCACTGGTATAAATTTTAATAAAATCACTGCTACTGTGCAAGAATGAAGAATCTTTATGAAGAACATTTCACATCGACAATGAAAATACATTCAATCTATCTTTACCATCACGCCATATCCCACATGTGGGGTAGCCAGCAAACTAACTGTGTGTAATAAATGTGCAAGTTGTGTTCCTCATGCCGATGTAAAATTAAGACAATATATAATCAGGATGGGCGGCATAGCCCGTCGCTGATACTGAAGATGTTAAACGCCTTATACGTGATGTTTTACGTAAAGGTGCCTATTGCAGGAGATAATCATAGCCTGTATTAGATATTGGTCAAATTCTTGAATTGACATACGAAACCCCTATATCCCGTGAAGCACCCGGTAAAGAATTGGTCTCCCACTCTTCTCTATAAGTTTTCGAGTGTCCTGTAAAAGGCAGGTGTTCGAAAAAATAAGACATTTTACATCTTAAATTCGGCGATGACGTTTGCCACCCATCCTGAATGTCTTGATTTTATATTGGCACGGAGAAGACAGCTTGCATGTTTTATATGCAGCTGGTCTGCTGGCTACCCCACTTGTGGGATATGTCGTGATGGTATAGTAGTAGTAGTAGTAGTAACCCCTAGGTTTTTTTTAATTAATCTTTTCATCGTCTATTTTATGTATAGGTATTTTAATGGCACTGAGAGAACATAAGATTGAATCTGCTGGTAGAACTTTTTAGAATCATTAGTAGAATCATTAATAAACTTAAACAGATATCTACTTATTAACAATACCTACACTTGTAAAGTATGAAGGTATGTACACTTGTAAAGTATGTAGGAGTTTCGTGACGTTTTCCCAAAAGTATATAATATACATACCATCATAGGCAGAAAGGATCGAGCGCCACTTCCTTCTATCCTTGCATACATCTTTCGCTTCCGTCACTGTCATACAATTCCTCATGCATGCTCTACTATCCAATGTGCTCAACACATGGCCGTCCTGTAGGATTTGATTTAAATGATCTTTGCCAATTAATCCTCGGACGTCTACGCAGTATATCACTGTTACGCACACGATCTCTCAGACTTTTACCACACATCCTCCTCAACGATCTCATTTCTACTGCATTTATGCCACTTTCATCACCCAAAAGTAGGTATTTGTAAAAGCAGAATTTCACTGAGAATGATATCAACGTAGTTTGTAAAAATGTTCCGAGATTTCACACTTATTGAAGGAGGACAACAAAATAATTGAAGAAGGTGAAAATACCTGTAGTAGCGGTCATTTAAAATTGGCTTTTTCATGACGACCTATATGTTCATAAAACGCAGTTAGTTGGGAGGTGCCGTAATAGATAAATAATAGAATTAAAATATATTTAAAATAAAACACTGTACTACTTTCACTATGAATAATATTTGACTCAGCAGGGTTACTCTTGACAAAACTAAACACGATCTTAATCTAGTCTTGATCTTGATCATACGACGCACGAAGGGACTATGGTCAAAAACACCGCGCTACCGCTATCGCGCGATCGGTTTTAGTGTATTTTTGGCCAATAGTCACTTCGTGCGTCGTATGATCAAGATCAAGACTAGATTAAGATTTATTTAGATTGTGACAAGAGTAGCCCTGCAGAGGCCTTTCGGGGCACCTTCATAGATGCCAGACACACTTTACAGTAGGTACTTATTTTTTTTTTTATTAAAAAAAAGATATATCTGGGTTTTGTTATAAACCCAAATACAACTTTATACACCTTCCACAGTAAGCTAAAAGCTTGTGTCGTGAAAGGGGAGTTTGCCGGCACCTGGTTTTGAATCTATTTATGAATCAAAATATTATCTGATAATATTTTTTTTTCTTCCTTGTATTTAGTTCCTAATAAAAACTCACTGATGATGGTTGTCTACCCGAAAGGCCTCCTGAGTCAAATATATTATTCGTAGTGAAAGTAATAGTGTTTTATTTTAAATCTATTTTAACTCTATTAAAATGAACTTTCTCAAATATATTCCAAGTACTTTACAATAATTAAATAATATTATAACATTTAATTACAAAAACCGAAAAACACTACTTTGAAAAGAGCGATAACTCTCTCAAATGTATGTTTTTCAACCATTTTGTCTTTAATGCATTGTTTTTAGAGAAATTAAAATAATGGTTTCATGCTTATTACTTTAATGATTACTATTATGCGAAAAACACATGATTACGTAGCTTCGATGTGTAAGAATATAATTTATTAGATGATCAAAACACTCCCATACAAATTTGTATAAAATTGAAACTGTCAAATTATTGCATGGAGTACAGTCGTAGGGGATGTACATTTTACTTTTACAAACGTCTAAAAATACATACATACATACATACATACCATCACGCCGCTTCCCTCGCGGGGTAGGCAGAAAGGATCGAGCGCCACTTCCTTCTATCCTTGCATACATCTTTCGCTTCCGTCACTGTCATACTATTCCTCATGCATGCTCTCCTGTTCAATGTGCTCAACACGTGACCGTCCTGTAGGATTTGATTTAAATGATCTTGCCATTTAATCCTCGGACGTCCGCGTCTCCGAGCACCATTCCTCTCAGCCAAATATATCTTCTTAGTCATTCTATCCTCATTCATTCTTTCCACGTGCCCAAACCATCTTAACTTATTTAAACGTCTAAAACTATGTCGAGAATTTAAGGAGACTGAAGAAAAGAAATATACTCAAGCTATTACAAAATTAATAACAGTTACGGTAGTAGGTAAACATCCATTATTTTAACCTATTAATACAATGACTTATTTCCATTAAATATAATTATAAATACGCATACATACACAAGTACCTTGTATAAATTACGTATATACAAACAAGAAGTTAAAATTTAGTATGCATAAAGCATCATATAATAATGTAGATTTACAGCATAATACGGTGTACAGATAGAATCATCTTACTGATTGGAATTCATAAAAAAAATACTTATTACCAAATTACATAAAAGTAAGAGCTAGGTTAGTTTATATTGTACTTACGATATACATATTATTCTGAATGCCCGTATAATAATGGAAATTTTGTCCTGAAATGTATCTGGAAAACCAGGAATTTGGGGAATGGTCAATTTATTTTTACACAGAAAGACATGTTAAGATGTAGATTTTTACTCAATTTGAGCAGTAAAATTTTCAAAAATTCGAAAGCAGTCAACACAAGCCCAAGACTTGTGTTATTTTATACAGATCGACGTACATGCTACATACATATAATGTATTTCTCATATTTGTTTATTAGTTAAAGGTACATCAGTTTAAACAAAAGTTTACTACCTTAAGGTATTCGTTTGTTAATGTCTTTCTCAAGTGCTTTTCTGTGAGTTTCTTACTGAAAATCTACATTTTACTGTTACAAATAGGTGATTGTAAAGTGATTCACTTGTACTTATGTGTAAATTACTGAATTAAAAAAAGATGATAAACCCTACACACTGCAAATTAGCTTTCTGTCAACTAACGTGGCTGAAGTAGATAGAGTCCGACCTTCCCCACAGACGACTAAAGCCCGAGGATGCAAAAAGCATTGCTGGTGACAGAAAGAGCTGAGGCCTGAGTCAACAACACACTTTCGTCTCACGTTCCCGCTCCGTTAGCGTTCGGGTGCAGACGATGGTGCGCCAAAGTGTTAATTTTCGTAACTATTGTGTATCTTAGCAACGAAATTGACACTTGCTTGCAACATCGTCTGCACCCGAACGCTAACGGAGCGGGAACGTGAGACAAAAGTGTATTGTTGACTCAGGCCTCAGGTCAGAATTGGTTCAAGACCCACGGGGGACACCCACTGCCGCATATAGGCAGTCTACGTGCACGACCTTAAAGAGCGTCTGCAGGAATTGTTACTTAATTCTACTAGTTTTCACCAAACAGGAGAGAAAAAAGCCGAATTATTTTATAGTGGCTTTATGCTCGGCTTTGTTAATATGTTAGCTCCTAATTATATAATATCAAGTGAACAAGAATCAGGGGATGGCAGAGCCGACGTTATGATGATCCCGAAAGTGGGCAAAGGTGATAAAGCGATGATTATCGAGTATAAAATCGCTAAATCTTCAGAAGACTATCTGCAGCGAGGGCTCCATAAGAAGAAGAAAAAGAAGAATAAATCGCTTTGTACAACTACATAAAACTGCGACATTGTACTCATATAGATAAACACGTGTATATTAGGTGCTACTGCGTTTATTATGTTTCTATCATTTACGTTAATTTAACTGTAAACACTTCTCAATTATTGTTTTTATCATTTTCTATTTATAAATGTTCTAGTCCCTACGCACTTCTGTCTATTTAGCGAACTAGGATTAAGTGCTAAAATATTCATCTATAGATACTCTCATATTATTTATTTTTAATATCTTGTTTACATATTTTTCGGTAAGAACGTTGTATTAATGTACCTATCGTAATATAAATGCCCAGTAAGTCAATGTGTAGATGCAAATTAAGCATTTCTACAGATGATATCATTATGATCAACGATTTTTTTAAAGAATTTTGGACATAGGTACAACCGAACCGTCGCGTCGAGTTATTAGTTGGTAGGTATATCGAAGACATTTTGAATGGAAGTGTTGTATTCAATAAGATACATAATTCAAAAATATTTTTCTATATAAAGTTTAAAGTCATCTGTGAAAGAAATGTGATTATAAAACTTCTTTATTTCGAAAAATTTCATTACTCGACATGTACCTACCTACCTACCTACATATATATTTTTCAACTATTTTTTTATTTTATTTAATTCAGCTATAACTAATCTTTTTACAAAACTAATGTGATTTTGTGATCAATAATACCTATTGATGATTTTGTAAAATTTGACGATTTTCTAGAAACAAACATAATGTATTGTTATTGCTTTATTGTGGATTGTAAACACACACTCATAGTCTCACTTACCAGTATTATCCGTGTGATATAAGCAAAATGTTTTATATCTAATTCACAATAATTCAACTGTTGTTGTTTTTTTATATTAAAATGGTTTATGCGAAATGATATTACGCTATGAGGTTTTAGTAGAAATCATGTAGTCGAATACTCAGACGGATCTCTATGTGTGCCGTGGAGTCTCCGGCATCTAGAATATCTTATTTTCTGTGACACATATTGGAAGACCGGTATGTTTATTACATGCAGTTTATCTGCTAACTACCAGACATTTGGGAGACGCCGTCATGGTAGGTATATTGATTTGTAGGTACATAACGTTCTTTCTTCCTTCGTAGTAAATATGTATAGTAAGTATGAAATAAACAGTGTTAATGTATTTTGTTTTAATAATTAAGTATATATCACAATGCGACGCAAGTCTTCAGATTCATTGTACCTTTATATTCTTCTTGACATAAATGGACTATGAACAATCTGGCTACTTTCATAGAGTAATTCATAAACACCCTATACTAATAAAAACAATCACCAAATTTCAATCTACCCGTATAAGCAAATCTTTATTTTGATCTTGATCGCCAAACAAAATATTACAAATTTAATATTTTATACATACCTAGCCATAAACATACTAGACTTGCAGCGCGGTACATTATTTCGTTTTTTTGTGTTCCAACATCAATGTCCTTCGACCATTAGCATTGTATTGTCCTACAACCAACATCAGTTTAAAACTGGATGCAAAGTTTGATCGCCTGGATAACCGATTTTTTCTTTGAATTACCGATTTAGTATATCTTTGTACATAGCTCTATTATCAGATCACTGGTTAGCGTCACTTGTCAACGCCATCTTGAAATTCCGATGAAACTTCTGCATGTCACGACGTCATCGGGTTGTCTCGTAACCTGATGTCACAAAAACATAATCAAGTTTTGCCGATTTTCCAGGAGATTTATCTCATGTATCCAATGAAGTATCCATGTATTTGACGAAAATCTCAATGTGAAGCATTTCCCCTCTTATTATTTTCATAGTGTTTGTTGTTGTTATATTGGGCAGAACTACAACTGGGCAACACTAACTGTGTGTGTTGTTGTTATATTGGGCAGATATAATAATAGAATGTGCCTGAACCAGTAGCGCGACTAGACATTTTATAGGTATATGTTATCGCAATGAATATTAGTCATTGATATCTCGGATTATCTTACGTAACACAAAAAAAAAAAAATATGACGGGAGAGTACAAATTTATGATGTCATTTTATCCAATATCCAATGTCGACCCGAATTGCAGCTTTATTAAGAACGGAGAAGGCTAGTTTTTGTCCTTTGGTTCTGTCGAGAACTTTGAAGGGCAAGAGAGTGAGTGATGTGAGGTCCTAGAAATTTTCAACAATTCATGCAATTAATATTTTGCATTTATATGAAGCACGTGTGTAGGTATGCAATACTTGTTGTATGTATAGAAAGTAGGTACTTCACTGGTCTGAATATAATATTGTTATTGCAACCGTATTTTAGTATGCGGGAGCTTAATTGATCTCAATGAACTATATTCTGTACTTGTCATCCAGTCAGTTCTTATCATTGATAATACCTATATCTACCTACAAATACAAATATACCTACCTAATAACTAACCAAGTCTTTATATACACACGTAATAGTAATACTAGTCTTTAATAAGACACTAATACCTATTATCTCTACTTAGGTGCACTTACGGATTTGCAGTCCAGTTAGAAACCCGAGTTGAATGGATTTAAAAATGTCAGATAATATTATAATACTTTACATAAACAGACACTTAGATATATTGCATTGTTATATTTTTCCATTCATACCATGATTTCGCATTTCTCATTAGAAAAATAACCAGCGAATAAATTTTATAAGCAATAAATGCCAAGAATTATAATTATATGAAAATCACAATTTTACTTTATTTCGCTCAAATCGAAAATGTGACATTACATCAAAGTATTGTGACGTCACATTATTTGCGAAACGAAAGAAGTTGTGTAAACTCATGAATGGCCTGTAGAACTTTAATAAAAGTTTAACATGAAGATTCATTGGTTTATAATTACGTAATGTTTGCCAAATTTTCAGTTATTGATTAATTATTAATCAGATATATGTAGGTTAACTCAAAAGTATAAAATTTATATCTTTAGATAAGAGGTAAATTCCGCCTCCTGTTATTTTGATTACTACCCCTTTTAAGAGATTTCTATTAATTCAACGAATTTTCAATACTTATCATAAATCATATCCATTGGTTTAAATATAATAAAGTATTTAATGATGATGTGCAAAAAGAATAAAAGAATAAATAAATAAAGGTGTCATTATCCAGAGTAATATATTACTAATCTATTTATAATAAAATAAATACCTATATTGTTTCACCTACAGCATGCAATAATTGAATGATAAGATTGAATATTGTTGCATGCTGTGTAAGCCGGCCGGCATTTTATCACAGTATTATAATCCTGAATAGGAAAACGTTGTCATTTAAATACTAGGCAACAAAGCTGAGCAGTAACGAGTTAAAATCGTGATTAATTTTTAATATTGTTACAACAAATATCTACTGTAACCAAAGATCAACTAAGTAATATTGCTTACTCTATGACTGTAACGTTACATATTATCTTCAGCTAAATGTCCGTTACATTACGATTTTTCAGAGGGTCCGAAGTCAATACACATTTAAGCGTTACGTTTTCGTGTGGTTATCCTTCGAATATAGACGACGTTGCGCCAAAGTGACAATTTGTGTAGCTAAAATACACTTAATTATAGTTACAAAAATTGTCACTTTGGCGCCACGTCGTCTATATTTGAACGATAATCACACGAAAACGCAACGTTAAAATATGTTTTGACTTCGGGCCCTGGGTAGATATCACACTTTCCCACTGTCATTCTAAAGTGCAGGAAAACCCTTTTTTGTTTGTTTTTAAACAGCGACTTCTCGCTGGGGACCTTTATTCAATTTCTTAGTTCCTAAAATTAACCTCGATTTTAGTTTTTCGTTAACGAATTAACGATTAACTGAGCTATTTTTTTAGTTGTTTCCATCCAGCTCCTATATAATAAGCATTATACCTATACTTAATTTAATAACATGGGGTATATATAGCACTACTAGGAAATAAAATTACAGCTGGTAAATGTGAAATGCAATGGCAGACAGACATGGACTTTATGTTATTTTATACTTAATACTTATACTAGTAGGTAAATACTATTATTATAATCTGGCTTATTATCATAAATAAAGTGACTAATATAATTAATCATGAGCTTTAGTGATGAATGCGATGATAAAGATTTATTATCTATCTATTCTTAGTTTATCGCTTGCCTGTAGCAAATTGACCATAGAGTTTAAAAATCTATAATTTCTATTTATGTAACCTATATACCTATAAAGTATGAAAATTTTAACATACGAGTACATATCAATTAAGTGGAGAACGTCGGTAGCTTGGAGGTAGAGTCTCAGCCTCGAGCATAAGAGGTACGCGGTTCGATTCCATAATTGCCGACAAGTTCTCCTTTCGCAACACTTACTATGAAAGGTGTATAAGGTTGTATTTGAGTTTATAAAAAAGCTACATCTTTTATTAAAAAAAAAAATTCGTGTGTAAATAAAACTACCTAATTATTTATAATTTCCAGATTTTTGTTGGCACTCATAAACCCACCTAAAGTTATTCAAAAATATACTTTTTATGTTTCCATTCCAGTGATTAGATAATTATAAAACAAGTATATTATGAGAAAAAAGTAAAATAACAAAAATGTATAAAAAAAATAATAAAGCCTATGAAGAAGTCAAGAAGATCTGAAAGTATATTTTCTACAATAGATAACATTTTTCCACTCGTAGATCACCGGGGCAATCGAGATCCACTCCTAGGTTACCTCTCATCCTTATAAATCAATGACTTGAATTTTACCTTAGTGTACCTACCTATAGGTACTATCTTGAATTCTGCAATTAAAATAACAAACTTAAAAAAATCATTACGTATCGATCCAAACAAAAACAACCAAAAAATGGAAAAATCGTTGCTCGATGTTTTTGATTTTCTTTATACTTTGCCTGTTAATTGCCTGATATGTTGAGACTTTCAAACAAGTATTATTTTTTTTTCATCTCGAAATTGGCAACATAAAAATAATTTTTGTGGTTTATTAACTGTAATAAGTAAATGCTATTTTCAAATTTTCATGAAAAAAAAATTAACCAGTTTTAGATATATAGTCTAAAAATATGGATTTTTGGGTCGAAGGGGTGTCATTATTTTAATTATAAAAAAAATAGCGTTTCTTTTGGACATTCCATATTTCTTTATCTGAGAGTACTATAAAGTATTTATTCAGAGAAAAAAAATCAATAGTGATTCTTACTTTTTTATATTTAAATATTTCGTGTAAAAATCACCTTTCTTCATAAAAAATATAATGACCTTGAGATGAATTTTTGGTATTTATTAAAATATATAATAGAATATCAATATATACCAAAATATAGTCTCATTATTACTCAATAATTATAATGTTTTTAAAATTATTTCGGTACGGTTACAAACAAAACAAATAGGTATTACGAATTTTGTATTGATTTCTTGTTACAAAAATAGCCCGCGCGAAAAACTCTATATCCCAAAAACCGATCCGATATCACTCATATAATTCCTTCCACTTATCAATAAGAATACGATTAATGTTTAATAAAATTTTCAAAAGAAAATATTTAGTCCCTTTTCAGATAATGGTTTCAAAATTTGCATTTTTTCACATAAGTGCAAAGTTCGACTAGTTATAGAAAATGAAGGACTCTCTTAAATTCATCTGCATTGCTTCTGAGGATAGTGACATAAAATATCTCTGTAAATAAAAAATATCAATGATGATATTTGTTGTTTTCATTCTGAAATAATGATGCGAAAATGAGAAATTTTCAATTTTAGAATTGTAAATTTGAAGCAAAATTTAGTAATTTTTTCGATAGATACCGATGACCAAAAATATTTTTAAAACTAGAAAATTTTGTACTTAAAATATAATTTTTTAAATTATCTCGATATGTTAATAAATAGAAAAGATACAATTTTTTTTATAAAGATCTACTTTCATTAAAAATCACCCACGGCACGTTACAAAAATGGCCGCCAAAAAAAAAAAATTGAGATGAAAAAAAAATAATACTTTGAAAGTCTCAACATATCAGGCAATTAACAGGCAAAGTATAAAAAAAATCTAAGACATTGAGCAACATCGTCTGGTTGTTTCGAACAGGAATTAACCTTAAACTTATTCAAACCAGTGAGACCCGAGAAATCATGAAATTTCAACACTCTACTCTTTGGAATAATCCGATCAATTAGCTTTTTGGCAGAAAAACAAATATGATTTTTTACTCCTAATTGATTGATAAATTTTATTACTTTTAAATTAAATTAATGAAACTTGATAACCTTCAGAGGGTTAATTCAATTCATCATGTTTATTTTGTTAAAGTAGGTATCAGGTGCCTCCTGCTATACTCACAGTTTTGTTGATTATTTAATATATTCACTAATAAAAATAAAGTTCTGACAATAAAAATAAAGTACTGACAAGATAAAAGTGAAAAGTGAAGATAGAAATTATTTTGATACAGTCAAACCTCGGATCTCGAAGACAGAAAAAAAACGATAGTCCGTGAGGAGAACTTGATTGCCATAAAAATGCAAATATTTGAACTCGTTTTTCAGTAAATTTTCTAAAGTAGAGTTTTCAATGTAGTTATATACATACCTACTGCGGGTCATCTGTAAAGTGAAAAGAATAGTTTTCATCTTCATTCATATTAATTATATGTAAATGTACATTTATCTTTATTTACATTCATGGGATAGCACCCATAATTGTGTGAATTGAGGAATTGCTTGTAATTATTTATTTATACTCATGTGATGAAATCTCAATGTATGGCTTGACTATTTACACCTGCGCCATGCACTGTCAAAAAAGAAATATTGCAAACATTTACATCATAACACAAACAAAAACACTTTAAATAAAACTGATCGTTTTCTTAACTGTTTTTGACTGATATTAAACAAATAATAAGAGTATCGATTAACAAACCTAGATATATTATATTATAACATGATAGCTTTGTAGCAACATTGCAAATACAGTTGATGTTATTTAGGTTTGAGTGTGATTTGAAATAATAATATTTTAATTAAGTCTTCCATTTCACAACAAGTATGACCTGACCCTAACTCGTTAGTGACTTGGCGCCACAAGCGGCTATCTTCTATTCCATTCAATCAGTACATAATAATATATTGTTGTACTATGTGCCTACATAATATCGCCAAATATATTAATATGATCCTTTATTATCCAAGTCATCTTCAATGTTTGATTCTCTCTGGTGAGGTCCTTTCAGGTCAATTGGTAAATTTATTGGGGCACGCTTTAGTATATTCACGTGTCGGTGATATACTTACCTATATAATAATTGTAAGAGGTGATCCTTAACACCAACAAGATACATTTGTTATTCTTGAATTACCTACTAATACGAAGTGAAGGGGATACCTAATAGATAAAATAATGTGTTTACATATCGATCCACCCTCTCTGACTTCCCAGGTAACACAGATAGCGGTATAACTATTCACTTTTAGACCTATTTGGAACTCTGTGCGTATTAAGAATCTTTTAAGAGTACACTGGTGATCCTACAGCTGCATAATAGCTGTCAGTGATAGTTAAACAGGTTAGGCTGTATAAGAGCTGCATTAAGGCTGATTAAGACCGACAAAAACGTATCTATTCAGCTTTTAACATTTTCTAATGCCTTAACCGTAATAAGGTCAGTTTGGTGGATAAAATTACTCCAAATGCTGTATAAGAAGGTATTTATGAACTACTATAACACTGACTCATTAAAGGCGCACGTGTGAACTATTATGAAGTGAATAGCTGTATAATGAATGATAATATGTGGCCCATATTACAGTTTATAGCTGCATGCAGTTTACATGTGTAATTTTATTCAGTTTTTTGCTTATTAACGGTACACGATTGAGAGAGAGTGAACTATAAGACAGCCTTTAGCAAAATAGAAGAGTTTTAACTATTCACGTCGCTGTTTAACATGAATCCACCATTTTATTATATATAATAACCTATAAATATTTTGATTTATTTCTCAACTTTTATGATGTTTTGTATTGCATTAGTTTTTACTTCTTAATATCATAATAATAATTTTTGATCTTGTAATTCTTTTCAAAGCACTAAAAAATATTTAGTCAAGTTTTAATCACGGCTTATTAAATCACAAAACTAATTAAAAACAAAATATTTTCGTGGCGCACTAAAATTTTCTTAGATAATATGTACGTATAGTGTCAGTAAAATTACGTTCCCATTATTTTTTCTTTCATTGATGTGTAAAACAATGTACTTATACCAAGGAATATCCACCATGTATATTTTATACTTAATCCAATTCACTCTACGAAACATAAGTGTTCGCAATTGGCAGCTAGAGGTTACTCAAATAATATGTTCACGCTTATTTTACACATGTTGCAAACAGCTTTTCCCGGATTAAAATATGAATTAGAGCGTACATGTTACTTATTTTCTGAATAAAGAGTAAATTGTGATCTCTTAGTCAGTCGATATTCAGCGCATAGTAGGTATGTCGTTACCCTTTACAACACTGTTATATTGCTGCTACACAGCTCTTAAGCAGCTATGTGAACTTAAGGCTGAATAATTTGTGCCCATTTAAGAGCTATAAGAGCTGTATACGGCCCTATACAGCCCTTATGCAGCTTTTTTATTCAGCTTTGAGCGTGATGGGAATCCGTTATTCGGCTGAAAAGCAGCTTCTTTGTGCTATCTGGGTTCCCATTAGGATGCAGTGTGACAGTAGCTGGTACTTATGATTCGATAAAAGTATTCATAAAATGTACCCCGAAGGCGATGTATATCCTGAAATGTGGAGTTATTCCCTGGCTACCCCACTCGTTG